>OX422196.1:861387-1301387 GCA_949130485.1 Agelas oroides | reverse complement strand
GCACGTTGATTCAGCACGTAACCTCCTCTAATCAACCCACGGCTTGTGTGCCATGTAGAACTTCGGTTTTGTGATCGACTAAATATGCATGTACGTGTGCATGCATGCACATAGCATATAAAGTAGAATGTTGGGAAGTTTTGACCAACTCTTCAAGACAGGTTTCTGCAACATTTCGCTGCAAGCACAAAACATCCTCTGCCGCTATCTTGTATTACGTAATGGGGCAGTAGTGCTTCTGTTTGTTGAATGTTCATGGCGTGCTAGTATATCGAGTGAGACCAATTTCTTTTGCTCGTGGAAATTAAGGGTCTAGCTCAATAGACTAACGGCATGCAGACTTACTTGGTACAGTGGTAACTTCTGACAGAGTATCGTCTCCACCAATACTGTGGAAAGAGAGCAAAGTTAACCATAACACAATGTCACACAACATCACATGATGTCACATGACTAATGTGTGCATCTATTTAAAAGCAGTCTTGATTTGGATATGACATCTGTTTGTTAACACAATGTCACACATCACATGATATTACATGATGTCATAAATGTCACATGATGTCATATGATGTCACATGACTAATCTTGATTTGGGTATGAGAAGTCATATCTGTTTGTTACCAATTCACTTCTTGACACCATCACCATCAACAGAAGCTAGCTACCACATGATATCACATTAGGAATGTGTGTGTTCATGACATAATCATTACATCATCTCAGCACAAATACCCCAGGAGGAAGTATATGCATGATGGTCTCATAGTTAGAGGTAGTTTGTGAGTAAACAACTAAGCTCTGTATCACCATGCCAACACATGTGACACGCACCTCCATGAGACTCCTCTGTATTCAATAAAGTTGTTGATGAGGCTGGTGGCTTTGGCCCCCATGGCTGCCTACAGGGAGAGAGAGATGTGTGACTTAGTCTCCTCCATAGCTTGTCACATTTCGAGGCTCACCCTGCTGTAATAGTGCTCCTCCTCATTTTAAGTTGGGAAGAGCCTGGGAACAAGACTACCTCGATCGTTGCTATAGCAATATAATGATGGAAAACAGCGCTAGCCTTGTTCCCAGGCCGGCCCTGTTTCTCATTCAGCTATAATTCTTGTTACATGGGGAATTCTCAGCTAATTTTCAGTCCTGATAATTGAATATTAATAAGAGAAATGATCTCCGCTAATTCCCAGCCCACCTAATTTTGATACTGTAGGGGGAAATTTCAGTTACTTCCAGCCCAAGTATTTTACTTTATTGCATAATCAATACTATAGGGGAAATCTCAGGTAGTTTTCAGCCCTAATAATCATTTTGTTGTTAAGGCAATTACTGCTTGGATGCAGTCTCATTCCCAGACCTCATTCAGCACATGTACTGCTCCCAATGTGCAATACTGATAGAGATACATACTGAGGCTGGTTTTGGATCTGGAACCAAGATGAGCAGGTGGGAAGTGCATTTGCATGCCAGTTTAGTTGTGTATACATTGGAAGAAGCATGACCCATTGGGTGTGGGTAGTTTGTGTACTTACTGTCATGGAATCTCCCATGGCACACACCACCTTGATGTGCTTGGGAGAGAGCTCATTAACTGGAATAACAGAAGAAATGAGACTGTAAAACCAGCAAACTAGGACAGGTACAAAAATTGGGGGTAAAATTCTGCATTATTTTTAAGTCTAAAAGAGAAAACAC
Organism: Agelas oroides; assembly: GCA_949130485.1. Lineage (NCBI taxonomy): Eukaryota > Metazoa > Porifera > Demospongiae > Agelasida > Agelasidae > Agelas > Agelas oroides. The sequence continues at coordinate 1,299,689 of OX422196.1, read as the reverse complement.
TTTTTAGAAGTCACTTTTTCCATCAAATGAGAACTTTGTTGACTTAAAATAATCTTAATTGGCAAATTGAATCAGATTTCAATTTCAGCCTTACTTACATGTATATCAAATTGGTAATTGGGAAAAATCTCTGTAGTTCCTGTCTTGCTACAGCATACATGTACGTACTTATCACAACTGAGACAGCCATTTATGGTTCACTGAAACTTGCATGCTTCAGATCAAAAACAGCCTTGCTTATTTTTGTTGGCAGACTGCTAAATTACTGGCTAATAATCCTCCACTCTTCTGCAGTAATGATCACAATTAGCCCAGCCATAGCTGCCACACACATTCAAGTTCCATGTGACATGATTACTTCATTACTCTTGAATGAAACTGATCTTCTTAATGAAACTGATCTTCTTAATGAAACTGATCTTCTTAATGAAACTGATCTTCTTAATGAAACTGATCTTCTGAATGAAACTGATCTTCTTAATGAAACTGATCTTCTTAATGAAACTGATCTTGTGGGGAACATCCATCTAGCTTTCATCTGCAATGTTGTCTAGCCTCACAACTATTTCCCTTGCAAAGTTAGCTAGCTAGCATAACTGACAGGTAGTTAGGACAGCCAGAGACATGAACAATCAATGAACCACATCTCCTTGAAAAAAAGGCAGGTCTACGTAGATGTTATATGCAAAGTCACCCACTGTGCAGGATATATTTTGGCCAAACCAGGCAGGTCTACGTAGATGTTATATGCAAAGTCACCCACTGTGCAGGATATATTTTGGCCAAACCAGGCCTCATCGATTGTGCTGGGGTGACCAGAAAATGGGGACTGCTATCTCATGGAAAAGCCTTCAGGTGGCTCAGCTGGCTTTATATGTCAATCCCTGAAAATTCATGCATGAGGTACACATCCTATGATCACTTTGGCATACAAGGTGTATGGTTATGGTGTAAGTGTACATACCATTGTCAGTCACTGGTTTGATACCATTGAGTGGAGGGCAATTGAAGTCTGTGGAGACAGGCTAAAGGAAAAGAAATTGGGACATTATAGTAGATTCTAGTGTATACAGGTGCAGCTTTATGTACATTTGCAGACTGTGTCCTCAGTGGTTGGTCTTGAGGTAGCCCTGTTGAGTTGAGTGCCGTCCGTAGCCTTGCCACGTAACCATCTGTGGTGTGTGTGTGTGTGCATGCATGCACATGTGTATGTTTCCATGCAACGACAAGGACAGACCCGCCAATAGTGTGAAAAATACAACCAGACACATGGTGGACATAAACCTCTTTCAAGTTTCGGCACAGCGTAACAAAACAATGTCATCTGCAGACACTTGCACCATACTACTACAGATATGCCCCATGATGTATGTATAAGGCACATGTAGATGGTATTCATAAATCATATGACCATGATCAATGTATTGCCACAATGCTTGGAGTTTGACTATAATATCTCATCATGCAATCATTGAGAACCACAGCCTTGTTCTTTTGGGCAACAACATTGTTTATCCCCCCTCCACATTATACAACAAAACATATGTAGCCTAGTGTGCTCTAATGTTGGAGTTATCCACATTCAGTTAGTCAACAGCTCCAATTTGCTTTCTACCTTTGTTGTTCTTTATGCCCATGTACATAAGAATTTATCATCTAGTTAATCTTGAGAAATTGTGTAAACGATTGTATTGCCAAGGACTTGTTGATCAGATGTTCAAGAGTAGCTGTTTTTGAGAAAAATTTGTTTTCAGGTGAGCGTTCTTTCTTGTAGCAGATGTTAGTATTTAATCAACTGGTCATCACAGTTCACATTCAATTAATCAGCTAGGTTTCTTGTACAATGGCTGTTAACAACTTGTATAAGTCATTATATTGCCGCCTTTCTTGTTAACTATTTCAACCTAACTTTGTACAATCATACTCAAACCCACGTATGGGGACTGATGCAAAGGCTATTGGCCATTTCTTTTGTAGACGCCATATAGCACGGCACAAATCACATTACAAACCATCACAAAAATTGCCATAGCATGCAGCAAGAATAGATACAGTATGCAGCTAAAACACATGCAACATCCAGCCCGCGCGCGCAACATGTATGCAGCCAGCAACGAGAGCATAAACGTAAAAAGATAGATAAATGGTAAATACTTACGATCGTTATCACAGCTCACAGCGGCAACGGAGAACAGCAGGTACACGGCCCAGTGGAGCAGCTTCGTCCTCCTCATGGCTGCAGTCGATGAACAGATGAGCTACACCCCGGCCCCCGGAATTGTTTCTGTCACGTGAATGCGAGCCCCACCTTCCAGCTTCCTCGGTAGGCCCTTCTGCGCATGCGCAGTACGTTAAAGTGCATCTGTTACCAAAAAAAGTGTTACTAAAAATAACTACACCATTACATCATCTACAGTCTATTTCAACACTCAGCATGAAGTATTGCATCAGTTTTCTCCAGGAGAGCAAATCGACTAAAGTGGCAATATAAAGATAGTTTCTTTCCCTTTTCCCCCTTCGTAGTACCTTTAATGTAAGTTTTCCTGTTAACTTTTAGCTTTCACTTTAGTGTTCTATAGCGATCGTTTGATTGTCGAAGTGTGTGTCTTTATATAACATGTTTTTGCCATCTTTGTGACTGATCTACGTATTTCTCTCTCACAGATATGGACGGAAGTTATTACGGCGACCTACAGCAACTCGAAGAGTTCTTCACAGCTTCTGAGAAGCCCACGAGTAGCGTAGCTGTAGTCAGTTCCACCTCTGCCGCCGTTGGTGGTCCGGCATTCTCCCTATCGTCAGGGATCTACCAAGACGAAGAGTCTGTAGATTTGTCCGCCCTGCTAGAGGCTTGCAACGAGGGCACTTCACATTCTACCACGACTGACACAGCGCAGCAGGCTACCCTGAGCTCGGCTTCAACTTTTTCCTTCCGCGATTTCTGCGTTCCCACAACGACCAACACCATGTACGGCAGCGACAACTGCCTCAGCATGACTGAATTGCCCGCAAATCATGTTCCCATCGACCCGCCCCCCATGGATCCACTAACTGGTACTCAGCCCACCCCAGGCAAAGCCCCTCGACCAAGCAAATCTATGAAGAAGAAGTCTCCTGATAAGAACAGTAATGAGTATCGACAGAAAAGAGATAGGAACAATGTCGCTGTTCGCAAGAGCCGAGAGAAGAGCAAGGTACGGGTTGTGGAAACTGAGAAGAGGGTTAAGGAACTCGAGGACGAAAACGTACAACTACAATCTAAGATCACACTCCTGATGAAAGAACTCAATGTTTTGAAGAGCCTTTTCGCTAGTGCTGGTGTCGCTCAACCTCCTCCACTTCTAATGAAGGAAGAGCATATGGCAAGCAAGTAAAGGGTCTCCCTCCTTGCCAGCTTGGCAACAAACTTCCTCTGGAACTGGTCCCCCTAATAGACAACCACACGGATACGGATAGATGGCTTCAATGATTGACAGGATGAAGTTTCTGATTTCCTTTTGGACTCTCTTTTGATTTGTACTTGTATGGAGACGTTTGTAGACACTATCATTGTTATTTCCCCCCCTCCCCATCTTTGTCTTTTGTGTAACAGGTTTCTGACTTCCATGTTGTCAATACCCTACATTCTAGATGGAGGAAGGAAGGGAGGGGGTCAGGAAATAACCATTTAGGCATTATCAAGGTTTTATTAAGCCATCAAAAGATGGTGATTGCACCCTTGGCATTTATTAGAACCATACCCTTAGAACGTGGGAAAGGCCTGTTATAGGATGCCATGGGTGAAACAGGACTGGGTACAGCTGTACCTTCACCCCGTCACATGATATATATGCATGGTAGATATCATCCAGCCCAACTCAAGTGATAGAGGTACCCTTGTATATACTAGCCTCGGGCCACTCCCAGATTATCTCGTACCCTTGTACCCCACCCACCAAGAGCCTGGGTACAAGGCTTCCTAGGATCTGGGTAGCTAGTTTCATATACCCAAAATAAGTACATTTCACAAGTATAATTATCACTATCACGTTATGCACAAGCGTCCCAACGTCCCCTTATTACCAGTGCTTCACCCTGCAAAAGATTAACAGAGTTCAGATTTACTGCGCCAGTTCGATTCAGATTACTGGAAAGTACGATCTGAGGGTCGACAAAAGGAACGTCAAATGTGGCTGTTTTTGGCTGCTGTGAAAAGTTCATCACAACAAGAAAGTGGTCACTGTTGTTGTCATGGTAGCGACGATATGCAAAGATATCAGTACTGTTCACAACACACTCATAGTTGGTGTATTGGAATGCTATGTTGTTACTTCGCAGCTCAATTAGGGTTTGGTACAGAACCAACGTTGTAGAATTATTGTTCTCCATCTCTGTGTCTACGTTGTAGAGTGTGTAGTTGTCAGCAACAGGCAGCCAGGATGTAACATTGGAAGTAAATCCAGCATTTCTACTGACGTTCCACTGCATTGGTGTGCGCTCTTTGTCTCTGTCCTGGTACAAATCATGACTCTTGTTTGGAGGGACATAAACATTGGTCATCAGGATCTCTTCCCCATAGTAGGTGGTTGGAGTGCCAGGGAGGGTGAGGAGCAGAACATTTAGAACTCGAGCAAGGTAGACACCAGCTTTGGAGGCAATACGAGGATTATCATGGTTCCCTAGCACCCAATTTGGCCATGTTCCATTGGGCATATTGTCAAGCCACTTATTTACTGTCTGGCTGACAGCAATACCTGTCCACTCCGTGTTTTCTAGCAGAAAAAAGTTGAAAGGGAAATCGAACTCATCGTTGTTTTCACCATAGTACAGCATGACAGTTTCAACTGGGCCATAGGCTTCCCCCACCATGAAGCGTTCATTGGATGGTGTTGAATAAGAATCTAGAAGGCTTCTCCAATGCCTCGTAATGTTGTGTATACCAGGATAGTCTGTTGTTAGGTTGTGAATGAGAAAATCATACAAACTTGAATCATTTGTAGTTGCATCAGGGTTTATAGGTTCATCTTGTAATTCCGGGTCTTCTAGTAGGAATTTTACAGCATCGACACGAAATCCGTCCACACCCATATCAAGCCAGAATTTCATCACCTCGTCAATGGCCCTCACAACTTCAGGATTACGGTAATTTAGATCTGGTTGGAACTCTGAGAACTGGTGAAGGTAATACTGCCCTGTGTTGTTGGTATAAGTCCATGCAGAGCCACCAAAAGCACTTATCCAGTTATTTGGAGGTTCACCGTCCTCCTTTCCATCTGCCCAAATGTACCAATCTCTCTTGGCATTAGTTATACTACTAGCACTCTCTAGAAACCAAGGATGCTCATCCGATGTGTGATTGGGCACCAAGTCCATAAGCAGGTGTATTCCGTTGTCATGGAGGTCTCGCAGCAATGCCTTAAAGTCTTCAAGAGTACCAAATAGGGGATCAATGTCAGTGTAGTTTGCAATGTCATACCCGTTGTCTTTCTGCGGAGATGTGAAAATTGGGTTTAGCCACACAGTTTTAATCCCAATATCAACAAAGTAATCAATTCGGGTTCGAATTCCATTCAAGTCCCCATTCCCATCTCCATCACTGTCCTGAAATGAACGGGGGTAGCATTGGTAGATAACAGTGGTCTTCCACCAAGGAAGTACAAGTCCACTGCACTTGGGGGAAATGGCAATCAACACTATAGCAGTCGCCAGAAATGCCAAGAGCATCACGAATGCCCCCACACCTAGCGCTCTTCGAATAAACCTGTATGTCTTCGTCTCTCTTCTTACCAGAGTTCTGTCCTCAAGCTGTTCTTGAATAAACACAAGTCGCTCTGGCCCGGAATCATAGTCAGGGGTGTGTGGTAAATCTTCTCTGTCCTCCTCATCTAAGAGCTTCGTGTCCATTGACTCAACCCCTGGTCCTTCCTCTTCCCCCTCCTTCCCCCCCTCATTAGTTCCAAAAGCCACCAAAGTCTGGTTATGGTAGTTTCCCTTGATCGGGGAATCTGGGGCTAGCTGCTTATCAGTGCCTTCCTTCTCAAATTTTACGGTTTCAAGTTCCTTAGTTTCTTCCCGTTCCTCTTGTAGGCGTTTGTAGGACATGGCTGCACGTTCTCAGGGTGTAAGTTTGTCTAGAGAGATGAACGTTTTCTTTTTAATATGTCTACGTATCAGGCATCCTTCTCTGTTTATCTAGACACAGTCTCAGTTGACGCAATACCTGTCAGAATTTCATGGTGGCGTCTCTGCAAGACTGAAGAGCTTGGAGCTCGTCCCCAGTTTTGGATCGGTACGAAGACCGACAAATGTTTTCGGATATTCCATGTTGGATCAGGAACGAGACTGAATAGTAAGGAGTGGCGACAGACGTTTGTCGGTTTGACATCACAGTCTGTACGTCCTTTGAGTAACTGGCAGTAAGTTGGAAGCTGCAATGGAGATGGGATACGTCCCAGACGATCCCTATGCGGGATACGTGGACGATGACAGCGAGCTTGAGTATTCAGATGAAGAGAGGTGGGAGAATAGTCTATGTTCTATTTAATGCGCAGGGTAATAGGTGCCCCCTCCTCTCTTTCTCTCTCAGTGAACTGACACTAATAAACTACATGTCATGGTAGCTGTATTTATTTATTTATCATATCACACAGTTGTATAAGTATGTCACTTAAAAAAAATCTGCCATGTACATGGCCTTTACGGTAGTCTCGCAAACCATACCCTTTGCAGAGAGGAAGGGTCTGGTCACGCTGCAACTACCGAGTTGTCGCCGAGGAACGCAATTATCGAACATTGCGGTTAGGTAATAAGATGCTGACATCCGCTAAACACGTTGTGACGTAATTGTACTCCATGACAACGGATGCGATCTACGAAGAGCGCGGATCTGATTGGTCACGACAAGTTTCTGTCGTGGTGACAACTCGATGGTTGCAGCGTGACCAGACCCTTCCTCTCTCCTGCGAAGGGTGTGGCTTGCGAGACTAGCCTTTACGGGTTCAACCCTAACCCTAACCATATACCCATGGTAGTCACCTATGTGTCCCCATAAAAGCGTTTGCAATCGGGATCAAATTGGAATCAAGTAATCAGTGTCTTCTGTAAGGGTTGGTCAAGGGATCAAGGTGACCTCTGGATAGTCTCGTTCCCAGACCGTATTTTTCACGCAAATTTTGCTAATAAAAATTATGATCCCAGTCACAAACCCTTCAACATGTGACACACAAGTGACTGCCTCTTGATAATCATCCTTAGCCTTGTTCACAGGCTCTTGTGTGTGGGCAGAGAGCCTGGGAACGAGGCTATCTCCCCACCCACCTATATAGCCTAGACTCTGGACCCTTCTGACTAGGCAACAATTAGGTCAAAAGTGTCTGTCTGGGGTTTATGAACTGACATGACTCATCAGATTGTTCTTCACAGACAATGACTTGTCATTATGGAGCAGTATTTACATCACAGGTTCAGCAGATTTCCTTTACCATAGCATGCAAAGACAGCAGTTACCAGTATGCCAATGATTTTATTCTGCAATGACGACTGCAGCACATGGGCAGACCCTCTCTCTCTATACAAAAACTGTGGCTTGTGAAACTGAGTCACACTGCTCCCCCTCCCCCTCCAGCTCAGAGGATGACCAGGAGTGTGGGTTTGGTGGCCCCTCTTCCAAACATGGCAGCCATGGGTCCAGCGATGAGTTTGAGAGGGAGATGGAGTCAGAGGTGATGGCTGTACTGAAGCTGATGACGTCTCCAGCTGCACTCCAGGCCTCTGCCACCCCCTCCATCTCTACTGTGAAGAAACAACCTGATACGCTCATAACCTTGGGCCCAAGCTCTCTTCACAGTAGGTGTAACAAGAGGGGTAACCTATTACCGATGCCTAACTGTATGTAGATCAGGAGGTTGCAATGTGCAGATACCTGCTTGTACGTAGTCGTGTCACTGCTTGTAATGTACAGGCATATTGTTGTGGCCAGGAATAGCCCCATTCCCAGATTGCTTTCCAGCTTTTCGGTCATATAATGTATGAAAACATGAAATCTGGGAATAAGGCTAGCCAGCAATAGGTGGTTGATGCCTCATCTCTCATAGCAGTTCATCTGTCCAAATGTGAGACATAACGCTTGCAGTAGATTTCACCCTCACCGATGTCAGTCTGGTCATAGTATAGCCTCGTTCCCAGGCTCTCATGCAAGAGTCTGGGAATGAGGCTAGTCACACTAGTAAATACTGGCCTTGAGTCCATTTTTCTTGCATTAACAGACAAGTCTACCAGCAAGCAAGGAGAGCACTCTGGCTCAAGAGGAGAGAGCCAGCCTTCAGCGTCAACTTCTGAAGTAAAGGAAGAGGAAGAGGAGGAGGTTAGCTACTATGATGAAATCTACTTTGATTCCTCTAGCGATGAGGGTAGTGGTGGTGAAGAGGAGGTTACAGGAGAAGATGTAGGAAAGAAAAAGAAGAGGAAGAAAAAGTTTCGCAAGCTTACCAATGACGAGCTGTTTTATGATCCCCACATGGATGAAGAGGATGAGAAGTGGGTCAACAGGCAGCGCATGGCCTACCACAATGGTAAGGAGAAACTTTAATTTCAGTCGGACACTACTGTAAGTCTAAGAGAAATACTCAGCAACCGGACAGTATGTGTAGCTACATGCAAGTGTTATTTGCCCTTAGTAAATCTTGGTTGTTGAGAAATTCTCTTATGGTAACGACTACAGAAACAAGTGTAAAAAGTATATACCCATGCTATTTTGGTGAAAGTCATGAGTGTCGACAAACAGGTGCTAATACTTTCGTTCTCTAGACTAAAATCCTAGACAGTTACTTGTCTTAGTCTCCTCCAAAACTGTGTTCTGCTGTATGACACTACTCAAACTCTTGTGTTGTCTTCCAGTGAAGGTATCACAGCAGCTGGAACAGCAAAAGAGACTTAGAACAGCCACTCAAGGTGGCATATCCTCAGAAGGTGAGGAGGGGACAGCGACCATAAAGGACCACACCTCCAGACCTGACATGGTGATGCCTCGGTCAGACGCCATCCTGACTTGTCCTGCCTGCATGACAACCCTCTGTCTCGACTGCCAGCGGTAAGAGAGGGTTGGTTGGCCATGTGGTAGACCAAACTAGAATGCAGGGACATACCCACTGCAGTGAGATGATACTAGGGCAGTTGTACAAATGCTGTAGTGAAGGAAGCGTACCTTTTGTGAATACAATATCATATACTTCCTTGTTTCAATAACAAGCACTGCCAAGTTTTTCTCCACTTCATGCACAGAGACATTTTTTAGTTGTATCTTAGTCTCATTCTCATGCAGCCTGGGAATGAGACTGGTTGCATCTGAGCCCATACAGATGTTCTACTAAAGCAACTGCCTGTGTGTCTCTTTCGTTCTCTACTGTTGCAGACATGAATCTTATGTCAACCAGTACAGAGCCATGTTTGTGTTGAACTGTTGTGTGTTGAGAGACGAGGTACTCAAATACATCCCGAAAGCTGACAAAAGATCGAGAAGGAGAAAGAGAAAGAAGAGAAAGGAAGAGAAAGAGGGGGCAGAAGAGAAGAAAATGGAAGACATCCCTCAGGAAACTGAACCTGAGATATACCACCCAGTTCGCTGTGGAGAATGCAACACAGAAATAGCTGTGTTTGACAAACAAGAGATTTTCCATTTTTTCAATGTCTTAGCCAGTGCACCATGAAATATGCCCTTCAAATCATATTTCTCAAGGTTTGCATCATGCATGTTAAACTTGGAAAGCTCATGAATTTTCTTAGTGGTCTGGGAACGAGAATTTAGGCTACAGTAGTAGGGCTATACATATACATGAGGGCGGAAGTGGTAGAATAAATTCTGCACGTGAGCTCCTTGGAGCAATGAATCTCATTACCATAAATAATAATTGTGAAGACTGCATGTACGAGAGTGCTATGAAGACCAGTCATGCAATGGCGGAACACCGAGTAACCCTGTGAATCTTACAAGTGGCGTGCTGTAAAGTTTTGGAGCTCAAATTGTTTGGAACCTCACCTTTTTGTGAAGTATTGTTGGACTGAAGGGGAGGAGTCTTTTTTGAGTTTACACTGCACTTGCAGCGTATCTACCTCACCTGCCCCACACTACGGACCTTGCAAAGCTTAACACATCTACACTGCAGCCTATCTGTCTACTCCGCCCTGGCTTGACCTGAAAGTGCGTTATTCGTCACTTTGTGGAGTAGTGTGAATTTCAAGATGTCTTCCAACAAGGTGGAACAATTCATGGACTCACCCCTCATGGCATGGGTGAGTTCAGTAGTGTAATGTCAGTATAGAGGAGATGAAGTTGAGAGAGTTAGAGAGAAGGCCAGCCAGACCTGAGCTAGGCCCTGTAAAGACTGATTTTCCACATTTGTGGGATCGTCTTGTTTCGCCCAGTTTGAAAATGTGGTATAATATCCACTGTTGTGTACATTTGAAGCTAGTTACCATCAAGTAGATGGCAAGGCATGAGTATTTCATTTGTGTGTGCTGTTCTCAATGGGTGGCCAGATTTGTTTAGGCTAGTACTGGACACCCGAGAACCAAAAGGTGTGTGTGTGTGTGTTTCCCTGACTTCCTGTTGGTGGCAGATGTGCTATGGCTTACCTAGCTACTAGTATCAGTCAAGCAGTGGCTGTAGTTGGGGACAGCAGACATAGAGAAGAAGATAGTTTAAGGTAGTACATGTAAAGTTCTTTCCCTGCCTTCAATTTGAATTACCTGGCCCCCATGCGGGATTCTGCAAGGGAGAATACTTTTAGATACCCTTGGAATGTGTCACCCTAATTTTCGCTGTTGTGTTAAGTTACACAAGTGTTGTTAGTACAGGTGTTATTTTAGTCTGCTTCCATCACACTGGATTGTACCACGTGCACCCTGAGGCTAGTGTAAACCTCTCACAACAGGTCACCATAAACACAACTTTGATGTGTATAAACTTTGTGTGTTTGCCGACAACAAGCAAAAGCTGAGCGGGTTGTGGTGACTTGCATCATTGAGTTTTGATTGCAGCATTGAATGGAATAATGCCTGGGGGGTGAGGTCAGAAGATGAGGCATGCGGGCATCAGAAAGAAAGTCAAGCTAGCTTCGGTTGTATATCTCCAGGTCGCTCCAATGAGTTGTGTGTGTGTGTACTGTTGTGTATATGTGTTGTGTGTGTACGCATGTGTATACATGTTGCTTGCGTAGGACTTGCTTTGAAGCCCTGAAGCATGAAAGACGTTTTCCAAGTATGTACAATGTGCCAAGTAATTGTCCATTAGTGACAACATTCATGTGCCAATACATACAACCCAGATGAAGGTGCTTAAACTGTTTATGTATAGCCTCACAGCGATGGGTTACTCTTGTGTTTTTTGGTTGTGGCTTTGACATACTCAGTGTCTGTTTCCTTTGTATTGTGAGAGAAAGAACACATCCTTCCTGTACGTAAAGGAGGGCTTTAATTAGAATGACTTGGCTTTTGGGCTTTGGGTATGGTTGTCCATCACTTGCCCAACTGTTGTGTCCTAGCTCTAATTATTGCTCCCCCTCTACCCTGCGATGACTGTGTAATCTAGTACTGTGTAAATACGATAGTAACTTGGCAGGTGGCCAGTTAACATACCTAGCTTCATGTTTCACAGTCAGTGAGACGGCATTGGTGTAGCTGTACGCCTTAATGAGTCACCCAGCCTCTCACCTTGTACTAGCATGAGCACTACTCGGCACCTGTGTGAACCAATTGTGCTAGATTTGTGTTCAACCAGTACACAGCTTAGCTAGCTTTGGGGGGGGGGAGGAAAGGAAGATTGGGGTTAGGGTGCTTGGTTCTTCGTCATCTGCTGCACAATGGTCTACAGCCCTGCACTGTGATGTAGTGATGGTCTTCCTTACCACACAAGACTAGCCTCGTTCCCAGGCTGTCAAAAATGTTACCAAACAGCCTGGGTACGAGGCTATATGACACCTGAGATGAAGTTGGTATTCTATGCCAAAAGCAGTAGTTATGGAGTGCTGGTTTTTACTGATGTGCTTTATCCTTGCATAGGCAGAGAAGCCTGTTTGTCTTGGGAGGATTCATGCTAGCAACTTGACAATTAGCACTTTGTAGCAAATATTTCAAATTTCTGTAATCAATCAAGTTTTTAGCAAGGCATCTAGAGTCAAATTGTTCGCTGAAAACTGCATTCTTGGCTCATGTAATCAGTCAAGTTTCCAGCCTAGGCGAGATTTGTGGCACTGCCAAGATATTCTGATATGTTTTGATGCATGATTCCAACCAACAATAGATGGAGATACTGTGTGCCAAGGAGTCCTAATTCAGTTTTTTGTTATCAATTTGTCCACACTACTAGTTTGGAATCCTACCAGATGTTCACATACACACAGGAATGGAGATATTTGTTGACGCAACATTTGTCAGAGGTTTGGCTAACTTTGACCAGTACTCAAAACCACCACTTGTAAACAAACCTATGACTCTCGGGAACCAGAACTTTGATCGCAAGTTATGCCCTGGACAAATTATGCTCAGGCATAAAGCATTTAGGTAACCAGAATTTGAGCAACCATGTACATAATTATACATCCATCTAGAAACGCAAGATATGGCTAACTCCAGACCAGCTTGATGTTAGTTTCAACATGAATTTAGATTGAAGTTTCACAAGCAATCCCTGCAGAAATTTTTACTGCCAAGTTTTTTGTGCCCATTTAAGTCCTGTACGACATACTCAAGGACCTCAATATGAAAGTTCCAGAACAAACTCCACAATTCCATCGACTTAGATTCACCAATGCATGCAAACTGTCATTGTGTGTGTGACAAGGTGGCTAGAGAAACTCACTTGTTGTCACCTCCTTAGTGGCGTGTCAATGTTGCCTGTGTGTTGTTCTCAACTTGGCTTGAGGCAACGGTCAGCATGTCGTCACCTACTTCCCACGTCTGATGACCGCCAACACTGTTGGCCATTATCACATGCCGCTACCGTACCACTAGTCTTGGTCCCAGACCCAAAACCAACCCCAGCACGGATCGCTTTCATACTGGAAGCGATATACGCGCCGGATGAGGTCTGGGACGAGACTACCGTACCACGTACCCTTGAAGAACACAGAGATGTCTTTATGAGTGCTCCAGTTTCCATTCACATGGAAGGCCAAGTGTGGAGGTCAGCGTTACCATGTCGACATGAGTGATATTGTACTGTGAGTCTCGGGAGGGCCAGACAGGAAACAGCACAGGAGGAGGCTCCAAAGTCTACATTGTGTACAAAGTCAGACTCATTCCCAGACTCTACCCCAGACTTTCAGTCACATTTTTTGTACATTATGGGACCAAAACTCGGGGGGGGGGGGGGGGCGGAGGCTTGGGGATGTGGCTAGTCAGCAGCATATTCACACAGAGCAGCTACAGAGGTAATTTCACACGGGTGTGTTCACATCTTTCTTGGCTTCCAATATGACATGATATCGTGGAAATGGAATGCCCAGAAAAAGGTCCATAGTATGTCCATAGCTTACGTCATCTGCTGTAATGCCAACCTGATTCTGGTCAACAAATGATTACTGAGGTATGCGATCTTAGCCCACAGTCATGCATGGAGAGATATTGTTACTGGCAATTCGGCTCCGTCCAAGTATATATTCTTTTGCTATGTCATTATGCCAAATATGGAGATAGTGTTTGTTATATTGTTCTCGTATTGTGTTAATGTTTGCATGTCGGGGGGGGGGGGGGGGGGGGGAGAGTGTGGTCTCATTCCCAGGCCCCTGCAGAGTGTTAATGTTTGCATGTCGGGGGAGAGTGTGGTCTCATTCCCAGGCCCCTACAGAGTGCTAATGTTTGCATGTCGGGGGAGAGTGTGGTCTCATTCCCAGACCCCTGCAGAGTGTTAATGTTTGCATGTCGGGAGAGAGTGTGGTCTCATTCCCATGCCCCTGCAGAGTGTTAATGTTTGCATGTCGGGGGAGAGTGTGGTCTCATTCCCATGCCCCTGCAGAGTGTTAATGTTTGCATGTCGGGGGAGAGTGTGGTCTCATTCCCAGGACCCTGCAGAGTGTGGTCTCATTCCCAGGGCCCTGCAGAATGTTAATGTTTGCATGTCGGGGAGAATGTGGTCTCATTCCCAGGACCCTGCAGAGTGTGTTCTCATTCCCAGGGCCCTGCAGTGTTTGTTGAGTGCAGTACTAATTCACAATTTGATATTGCACGCATCAACGCTGCAGAGACCTGGGAAGAAGTTTTTGTGTGTGTGTGTGTGTGTGCATGTGTGTGATGATATGTCACAATCCAAGAAGGGAAGGTACTGCTTGCCTCTTCACCTCCAGTTATCATACAAGAGCCAAACATGGCAGCACTCTACACCATTCTCATTGTTCTCCCTTGTGTGTCAGAACATTTGCTATCAAAACATTGCCATGAGACCATCAGAGCTTTTGTTGTCGAAGCATGGCCACGTACCCATGTACCTGGGTACGAGGCCAGTCAAAATGTTTTTCCGTCTCCCTCAAACCTGGTGTCACAGTGCACATGACTGTGGTAGCGTTGTGGTTTTGTGGCTCTAAAGCCAGCAGGCATACATACCGAAACACTACCTCATATCTAGAAAGATGCATGTTTGGTTGTGTCCCATCTGCCTCCCCAGGCTGCGACCATTTGAAGAGATTTAGTTGTGACCTCTTCCTTCTCCCAGGCTAAGACCTTTGATGACTACAACATGGTGCAGTCGATAGACGACCTGGCTGATGGTGTCCTTCTGCACAAGATCATGCACACAGTGTAAGTCAACCACACTGTGGTGTGTCCGCGCGCGTGTGTGTGTGTGTGTGTGTGTGTGTGTGAATCCTATGCTCCTACAAGACTACTAGGTCTCTTCCTATATATCTCGGCCAACGTGTACCAACCAAGTCTAGATGAGTCTTCTCCACCTCAGTGGTCTGTGAAATTGCATTCCAATACACTATACAAATGCTCCCTCACAACCACACTGCCTTCTGCCAATGCAGGCTAACCTTCCACCTTGTAGCATACCTAGTGCTTCTGAGAATCATGGCAGCCACAAAGTATGTCTTCTTACCTGATTGCTTTTCTCAAGTTTCTTTCCTGTGTGGCTGTGCTGTGGTGCCTCCATGGTCAATTAACCAGCTAGCTGTACAATGAAAATTGTTCTACAGAGTATTTCTTACTTTCTTACACTTTTCCCTAACCCTCCTCCTCCCTCTCTACCCCATCCCTCAATCCTCTCTCTTCCTCTACCCCAACCCTCAATCCTCTCTCTCCCTCTACCCCATCCCTCAATCCTCTCTCTCCTCTTTTCTCTACTCTTCCCTCCCTCTTTCTTCTTCCCCATCTGTTCCCCTCCTTCCCCCTCCTCTTTTCCTTCTTCTATCCTCCCCCCCCCCCCACCCCATCCCTCCTTCTGCCCCTCCCCTCTCCTCTCTTCTTCTCCCTCCTCTCTCCTCCTCCTTCTCCTCCCCCTCTCCTCCCTCTCTCCTCCTCCTTCTCCTCCCCCTCTCCTCCCTCTCTCCTCCCCCTCTCCTCCCCCTCTCCTCCCCCTCTCCTCCCCCTCTCCCCCCCTCTCCTCCCCCTCTCCTCCCCTTCTCCTCCCCCTCTCCTCCCCTTCTCCTCCCCCTCTCCTCCCCCTCTCCTCCCCCTCTCCTCCCTCCTCTAGTGACCCCAATGCCTACAGCATGTCCAAAGTGAACCTGTCGGTGGGCCACGACCCAGCACTGAGGATGCAGAACCTTCAGCTTCTGGTCGTGAGGTTCAAACACTTTTATCTCACCTACCTACAGCAGCTTGTCATCTCAACACTCCCAAACGTCTCCGCAATCTGTCACTCTCCCGACAGTGGTAAGCTTACGTCTTTGTGGGTAGTTACCATTCCAGGTTCTCCCTTGTATAATTGTTTCAGTCCTGGCAGCTGTGTTGGTTGTTACATGTCCTTTCTGTGTTGTTGTTTATTGCTTCCTGTGTTGTTGTTTATTACTTCCTGTGTTGTTGTTTGTGTTTTAAGGAATATTTTCACTGTATACACAAGAACCTGTTCACCTATGTCTGTCTCTTTCCTGTACTTCACTATCCTCACTCCCCCCTCTCTTCTTGGCTTCCTGCTTCCTCTCTCCCTCCCTTTCTCCCTCCTTCCTCCCTCCCTTCCTTCATTTCTTCTTCTCCCTCCACCCTCCCTTTCTCCCTCCCTCCTCCCTCCTTCTTCCCTCCCTTCCTTCATTTCTTCTTCTCCCTCCACCCTCCCTTTCTCCCTCCCTCCTCCCTCCTTCTTCCCTCCCTTCCTTCATTTCTTCTTCTCCCTCCCTCCCTCCCTCCTCCCTCTCTCCCTCCTTCTCTCCTTCTCTCCCTCCTTCATTTATTCCTCTCTCCCTCCCTCCCTTCATCCCAGACTACAGTCTGGATGAAATGGAGCGGTTACTTGTGCTGCTACTCGGCTGTGTGGTGCAGTGTGACGGCAAGGTCCCACTGATAGAGAGGATGAAGGCTATGGACCTCACCCAGCAGCAAGCACTCGTCTCACACATCCAGCAGATGACTGACACCACCGAATACGTCTGCTCCATCGACTGGAATGACCTGGAAGAGATCTCAAAACCGTGAGCCACACAACATCATTTAGAATGTTCTAAAAAGCATCAGTATTAGCCACGTTTGAAGTGAAAGAGCGGTGAAAAATCCTGGGTGAAAGGGCATCAGGCTTAGCCGCAGCTCTAGGCCTCCCTGTTTCGTACTTTCATTGACAAAGATAATCAGGGAAGGCCCAGGAGAATTTGTATCGTGCATGACATCAGGTGAACACAAGGTGGACGTATGGGGGGGTTGGGAGCCATATAGGTACATACTATAGGTACAATAGTAAGTGTCTTGCTGGTCAAATTGAGTGGTTTCTATCACATGAGCATCTGGAGTCCTACCTAGTGGTGGAGCATTAGTGCTCTCTATCAGATGAGCATCTGGAGTCCTACCTAGTGGTGGAGCACTAGTGCTCTCCATCAGATGAACACCTGGAGTCCTACCTAGTGGTGGAGCACTAGTGGTCTCTATCAGATGAGCATCTGGAGTCCTACCTAGTGGTGGAGCACTAGTGCTCTCCATCAGATGAACACCTGGAGTCCTACCTAGTGGTGGAGTACTAGTGGTCTCCATCAGATGAACGTCTGGAGTCCTACCTAGTGGTGGAGCACTAGTGCTCTCCATCAGATGAACACCTGGAGTCCTACCTAGTGGTGGAGTACTAGTGGTCTCCATCAGATGAGCATCTGGAGTCCTACCTAGTGGTGGAGCACTAGTGCTCTCCATCAGATGAACACCTGGAGTCCTACCTAGTGGTGGAATACTAGTGGTCTCCATCAGATGAGCACCTGGAGTCCTTGCCTAGCGGTGGAGTACTAGTGGTCTCCATCAGATGAGCACCTGGAGTCCTTGCCTAGCGGTGGAGTACTAGTGGTCTCCATCAGATGAGCACCTGGAGTCCTTGCCTAGCGGTGGAGTACTAGTGGTCTCCATCAGATGAGCACCTGGAGTCCTTGCCTAGCGGTGGAGTACTAGTGGTCTCCATCAGATGAGCACCTGGAGTCCTTGCCTAGCGGTGGAGTACTAGTGGTCTCCATCAGATGAGCACCTGGAGTCCTTGCCTAGCGGTGGAGTACTAGTGGTCTCCATCAGATGAGCACCTGGAGTCCTTGCCTAGTGGTGGAGTACTAGTGGTCTCCATCAGATGAGCACCTGGAGTCCTACCTAGTGGTGGAGTACTAGTGGTCTCCATCAGATGAGCACCTGGAGTCCTTGCCTAGTGGTGGAGTACTAGTGGTCTCCATCAGATGAGCACCTGGAGTCCTTGCCTAGCGGTGGAGTACTAGTGGTCTCCATCAGATGAGCACCTGGAGTCCTTGCCTAGCGGTGGAGTACTAGTGGTCTCCATCAGATGAGCACCTGGAGTCCTTGCCTGGAGTACTCAAACTTAGCTAGTCTGGTTCCCGGCACTGAGGAGACTGGACAAGAACTTAACCAATCAGATGATGAAGTCAAGTGTGTCTTTCATCAGTTCTTGTCAACACAAACTTAAGACGAAGAACCAGAGAGGCTTGGTGGCCAGGCTATTCATCAGTATGGTGTCCCAGAGGTGGTAATGGTTCCAGAGAGGCTTGGTGGCCAGGCTATTCATCAGTATGGTATCCCAGAGCCCCACCGTTACCGGTGGTAATGGTTCCAGGGAGGCTTGGTGGCCAGGCTATTCATCAGTATGGTGTCCCAGAGCCCCACCGTTACCGGTGGTAATGGTTCCAGGGAGGCTTGGTGGCCAGGCTATTCATCAGTATGGTGTCCCAGAGCCCCACCGTTACCGGTGGTAATGGTTCCAGGGAGGCTTGGTGGCCAGGCTATTCATCAGTATGGTGTCCCAGAGCCCCACCGTTACCGGTGGGAATGGTTCCAGAGAGGCTTGGGAGCCAGGCTATTCATCAGTATGGTGTCCCAGAGCCCCACCGTTACCGGTGGGAATGGTTCCAGAGAGGCTTGGTGGCCAGGCTATTCATCAGTATGGTGTCCCAGAGCCCCACTGTTACCGGTGGGAATGGTTCCAGAGAGGCTTGGGAGCCAGGCTATTCATCAGTATGGTGTCCCAGAGCCCCACCGTTACCGGTGGTAATGGTTCCAGGGAGGCTTGGTGGCCAGGCTATTCATCAGTATGGTGTCCCAGAGCCCCACTGTTACCGGTGGTAATGGTTCCAGGGAGGCTTGGCGGCCAGGCTATTCATCAGTATGGTGTCCCAGAGCCCTACTGTTACCGTTGGTAATGGTTCCAGGGAGGCTTGGGAGCCAGGCTATTCATCAGTATGGTGTCCCAGAGCCCCACTGTTACCGGTGGTATGGTTCCAGAGAGGCTTGGGAGCCAGGCTATTCATCAGTATGGTGTCCCAGAGCCCCACTGTTACCGGTGGTAATGGTTCCAGGGAGGCTTGGGAGCCAGGCTATTCATCAGTATGGTGTCCCAGAGCCCCACTGTTACCGGTGGTAATGGTTCCAGGGAGGCTTGGGAGCCAGGCTATTCATCAGTATGGTGTCCCAGAGCCCCACTGTTACCGGTGGTAATGGTTCCAGAGAGGCTTGGTGGCCAGGCTATTCATCAGTATGGTGTCCCAGAGCCCCACTGTTACTGGTTCAGTCTGTTTGCAGACAAGCGGGTGGCAGACAAGGTTTCTGCATTGTGTGACAGTGATTAAAGAAGAATTAGATTGGAAGCTGAAACAACAACATCCGAAGTCCTTAGCAAACCATTTAGTGTATATAGTGGTGGTCTATGTCCTTAACATGTATGCTTTCTTTACATCCCAGCTGTTGGTTGATTCAACCCTCCCTCCCCCCCCCCCCCCTCCCCACACACACAACACACACAGGAACCTTGAGGGCCTGTGTAGAACAGCGTACATCCATCTGCAGCGAGTTGCCAAAGAGAGAGACCACCATTACGATGTACGTAAAAGAATACAACCTGTCTCCTTCACACCATACAAATGTTATCAATGAAAGGATGTTTGTACTGCACATACGACCTCTGTATACACATCTTGGTACACGCTGCAGCCTTACTAAATTGTGCCTCTCCCTTGCAGACGCTCCTGGAGGTGGTGCTCGAGAGAGACTACTACAAGCAGGTCCACCAGGTACTACTCTCATTCCCAGGCTCTCACTTGCATGGCCGCCTATGCACGAGAGAGCCTGGGATTAGTACACATATGCACAGTTGATCCAGTCAGCAGTTAGCATTCATATTCCACATCATTAGTTATGTCACAAAGAAAACAAACACCAACTACGGAGTTGTTTTGACCCCACACATCGTTTACTGAAGGTCCTTACGATGTTAATTGTTTGTAACTGTGAATAGTAGCCACTGCAAGTCGTGTCACCCGTACATGTTCAAGGGTTTTGATTTTAATGATCAATCAACATACTTTCAAGAACCAATCAAGAAATCAACATACTTTCAAGAACCAATCAAGGAATCAAGAGGTGAATTCTGAGTGACAAAGATCAGTGAATTACATTTTTACAAGTTTACTTGGCTACTAGGGAGGTGTGGCTACCATTTTGTCCATTGAACCACTGTAATACAAGCAACGAAGCTCGATTTTTACTGATCAAAAGCCTCCACAAACGTTTCTGTGACATGTAGGTGACTATTGCATGCTGGTATATGTACGTCCGTGGCCTTTCAGAGGATAGTTAGCTGCCATTGAGTGAATCTCTTACGTGTCTCTCTCTGCAGTCCCAGGGTGGTGATGACTCGCTGCCTCATGAGAACGGGCTCTCCATTACTTCAACTCCGGCCAAGTCCCCCGTCTTCAATGCTGAAGTGATGGAGCTGAAAAAGAAGTGTCGGGAGCTCCAGGAGCAACTGTAAGTGTTGTGTGTGTGTGTGTGTGTGTGTGTGTGTGCACGTGTGTGAGTGAATGTGAGTGTGTGCTGTGTGCACACATTTGTTATACATACATACTCTTCCTCAAATTTCCAAAGCACTCCTTCAGTTTCGTGATCCTCTTCCCTTCCCTTCCCTTCCCTCTCCCACTCTCTCCCTCCCCCTCCCCCTCCCCCTTCCCTCCCCCTTCCTCTCCTCCTCTCCCCCTCCCCTCCCCCTTCCCTCTCCTCCTCTCCCCCTCCCCTCTCCCTTCCCTCTCCTCCTCTCCCCCTCCCCTCTCCCTTCCCTCTCCTACTCTCCTCCTTCTCTCCCCCCCTCCCCCTCCCTTCCCCTCCCCTCCAGGGATAGGAAGTTGGAAATGGTGACAGATCTCAAGGAGGATCTTGAACAATCACGGAACACAATTCATCAACTGAGACAAGAGGTACACATCTCTCCCGTGTGTAGTGCCTATCTTACTGACAACAGCTACACTTCTACACTGTTTCTTCCCTATATTACTCCCTTTCCCCCACCTCGTGCTATTTGGTCCCTATACCACCACTTCTCCTCTTTTCCTCTGTCCTTTGTATTAGAAACGGGAGCTAGCCGAGAGTGCCAGGTCTGTGCGTGTGTACCGGGATGAGATAGAGACGCTGAAGGTACAAAGCTCAAGAGTTGAGAAACTCGAGGCCGACGTCATGAAATACCGCCAGAAGGCTGAAGACACAGAGTATCTCAAGAAGAGGATAGCGGTGAGTGAGAGCTATGCATGTGAGTGTGTGTCTGGAAGAGTGGATGTAGCCTCGTTCCCAGACTCTCACCCTCCTTAGCGGGGAGAGCCTGGGAATGAGGCTAGAGTGGATGCAGATGTACTGTACATGGTTGTTGGCCTTGCGTGTCTGTGTGTAGTACCCAGGTAGTCCGATTGCCTTGTTCCTCCTTCCTTATCCCCCATCCTTAGCTTTCTTCTTCTACCTCACTTCTCCTCTTTTCTCCATAATTCCATTCTTCCTCCCTTCTATTTCTTTTCTTTTTCTCCTCCTCATTGTTCTCTTATCTCCCTCCTCAAATCCATCCGCCCCCTTCTTTCTTCTATCTATCTCCTCTTCATTTCGCCCTCCTCATTTCCTCCCTTCTTCCTCCAGGAGTTGAAGCAGCAGAACGACCTGATGTTGGAGACGAAGGCTCTCCTGGAACAGAAGGCCATTTCACTCACGGCCAGGGCAGAGAGTGTGGACGAGCTACAGGAGGAAATGGCCTCCATCAAAGTACAGCTAGAATCCCTCAATCAGGTACAGTGGAAGCAGCAGTTTAGTCCAACAGAGCGTACAGTACCCGCTACCCACTTGCCTTGTTCCCAAGCCTTCACCTCCATTCAGTTTTTGATCACTTACGGTGTGCAAAAACGGAGGGTGAAGGGGAGGGGGAAGGCCTGGGAGAATTTTGTCACGTGCACAGTGATGTGAGGTAATGATAGGTAGACACATGGGGGGGCAGTGCCCGATGAAGCCTCTCGCCGATCAGTGCCCGATGAAGAATCTTGGCCCCTCTTGTAATATTTTGTCCAGGTTTAGGATAAGAATATTTTATAGAAAAGAAAAGAGTGATGACCTACACTATATTTTTCCACAGCGACACTTAGGGGAAAATTAGCGACCCCTGTCACTAAATTTTCCATACACAACGTACACATAATACTGTCAGTTGTCTCAACACTTCTATGAACGCTACCATCACTGTTTTCCCTCCTCTATTTGCAACAGGAAAAGGAGATGGACTCAGAGAGAATCGAGGACCTCCTGGCCCAGAACGCTCAACTCGAACTGGACGCTAGACACTAGTAAGTACTTCTTACTTTACATTTTCATTACACTTGCATGTACATGTATGTTATGTGTGTTGGCACTACCATGAGGCACCCGGTAGCTTTTTTGTAATGCTAAACTGACGTAGTGTGAGGATTGTTAACAAACCATATAGAAATGATAATTAGTAGCACCCGTCTGAGCTAACTGTACTTGCCTTTGGTGCAATATTGGCTCTGCAGTGAATGTTTGTATCTTTGTATGTGGGCCGCTGAGCTTAGTGCAGCACTGCTATGGGACTAAGTACTGGTGTGGTTATTCTTTGTCACTATAGCAAGGAGCAGATTGCAGACCTCAAGTTGGAAGTGGAGAAGGAGAAGCTGTCTGCTTCGGGTGAGTAAGGCCACCAGTGGTTTTGCTACGAGGAGAGACATCAGCCGTGAAGCTGGATTACACTTGTGCATGTGTTTATGTTGCTGTTTGCCTTGTGTTTGCTTTAGAGGTTAGTAGCAGTGGAGAGGCAAGCAACCTCAGCTTTGAGATGTCAGAGGCAGACTTGTAAGTGGAGTCCACGTCACCCTTACCTCAATGATGTATTGTTATGGTCATTTATTTGTCTCTCCTCTCCTCTCCTCTCCTCTCCTCTCCTCTCCTCTCCTCTCCTCTCCTCTCCTCTCCTCTCCTCTCCTCTCCTCTCCTCTCCTCTCCTCTCCTCTCCTCTCCTCTCCTCTCCTCTCCTCTCCTCTCCTCTCCTCTCCTCTCCTCTCCTCTCCTCTCCTCTCCTCTCCTCTCCTCTCCTCTCCTCTCCTCTCCTCTCCTCTCCTCTCCTCTCCCCTCCCTCTCCTCTCCTCTCCTCTCCTCTCCTCTCCTCTCCTCTCCTCTCCTCTCCTCTCCTCTCCTCTCCTCTCCTCTCCTCTCCTCTCCTCTCCCCTCCCTCTCCTCTCCTCTCCTCTCCTCTCCTCTCCTCTCCTCTCCTCTCCTCTCCTCTCCTCTCCTCTCCTCCTCTCCTCTCCTCTCCTCTCCTCTCCTCTCCTCTCCTCTCCTCTCCTCTCCTCTCCTCTCCTCTCCTCTCCTCTCCTCTCCTCTCCTCTCCTCCCTCTCCTCCCCTCCTTCTCCTTCCTTCCCTTCCCCTTCCATCCAGAGCCGCTAAGGCAAAAGTCCTCAGACTGGAGAAGGAAGCTCGTGAGATGGAGAAGTCGATGGACACTCTGCGACAGACACAGGCCAAGTGCTCAGAGCTGGAAAAGACCAACAAGAAGCTGTATTCTCAGACACACACCGACAGGAAGGAAATCATCAAACTCAGAGAAGTAAGCTGGAGAAATGACAACAACCACACGAGACATGAAACATGTAGTTTGGTACATGTAGTTTGGTGCATGTATGGGGCCTTTATATAGGCTCAACAGGCTTCCATAAAAGTTATGCAACCTCGCTTCATTCCTAGGCCTTTGTTGTACAAATTTTTTCCTCTGACAGGATTCAAGTGCAGTACCAATACAGATACAGAGAACTGTTCGCTATATAGGCTAGTAGAGATAGCTTGGCTCATTCCCAGGTCGCATATTAGGAGGAGAGTGGCCTAGGAATGAGGCTATAGGTAGGATAATTGTCTACCTGGATCTCTCATGCATGCAGAAGGCATTGGTTCTAATTATTGCCCACCATCTGCTCTAGATATGCTACCCACACTGTTAATTGGGATTGAGTACATGTATTTTGTTGTGTGTGTTTAGGAGGTGGAGGTGTTGAAGGTCAAAGCGAGTCGTGTGGACAAGCTGCAGGTGGAGTTGAGCAGCCAGAGGGAACGTCTTGAAGAGGCCAGCCGACTCACTGCCAAACTGAAGGTGAGCCCTTGTAATCACCATATAGTGATCAATCTCAATCTAGCCATGTTCCTAGGCTCTCGGCGCTGCAAGCGTCAGAAAGCATGGCGGAGCCTGAGAACAAGGCTAATATTAACCTGGGAGGCAGAGAAGGGCAGTGAGCACTCGTGTCATGACGTGGATTGTCTGTCCTGTTTAGGAGCTGAAGAGCAGAAATGAGGTGATTCTGGAGACTAAGGCCAGGCTGGAGGATGAAGTCGAGAGCCTGCAGTCAAAGGCAACCATGATGGGTCAGCATTGTTTGTATGCATAACGAAATATGTTCTGATTTTCCTTCTCTTCCATGTGTCGTGGGCTTCTCTCTTGTGTGTGTGTGATATCCTTCTTTCCTTCTCTCTTGTGTGTGTGTGATATCCTTCTTTCCTTCTCTCGTGTGTGTGTGTGATATCCTTCTTTCCTTCTCTCTTGTGTGTGTGTGATATCCTTCTTTCCTTCTCTCTTGTGTGCGTGTGATATCCTTTCCTTCTCTCTTGTGTGTGTGTGATATCCTTCTTTCCTTCTCTCTTGTGTGTGTGTGATATCCTTCTTTCCTTCTCTCTTGTGTGTGTGTGATATCCTTCTTTCCTTCTCTCTTGTGTGTGTGTGATATCCTTCTTTCCTTCTCTCTTGTGTGTGTGTGATATCCTTCTTTCCTTCTCTCTTGTGTGTGTGTGATATCCTTCTTTCCTTCTCTCTTGTGTGCGTGTGATATCCTTTCCTTCTCTCTTGTGTGATATCCTTCTTTCCTTCTCTCTCGTGTGTGATATCCTTCTTTCCTTCTCTCTCGTGTGCGTGTGATATCCTTCTTTCCTTCTCTCTTGTGTGATATCCTTTCCTTCTCTCGTGTGTGTGATATCCTTTCCTTCTCTCTCGTGTGTGATATCCTTCTTTCCTTCTCTCTTGTGTGTGTGTGATATCCTTCCTTCCTTCTCTCTTGTGTGCGTGTGATATCCTTCTTTCCTTGTACCCCAGAGGACCTCAAGGATGAGGGTGCCTCTCTAAAGGCACAAGTAGAGTCCCTGAACTCAGTAAGTTAATTGCAGCCATCTGTTTGTGTGTCATTAGGAACTGCCTTTTCATTCACCTCCTCTTCTTCTTTTCTCTTTTTCCTCCCTCCCCCCCTGTCCACAGGAGCATGAGGAAGACCAGAGGAGAGTCCAGGAGCTGTTAGAACAGAATGCTCAGCTGGAGCTGGAAATGCAAAGATGGTGAGGCGGAGGGAGGGACAAAATTGCCAAGAAAAACAATACAAGGGTTTTATTTAGTATTCACCTTCCTTCTTCCTTTCCCCCTTTCAACACACACACACACACACACACACACAGTTCTGAAGAAAAAGCTGTCGTACTAGCAACATTGGAGCAGGAACGAAGCAGTGGTGGACAGCATGGCCCCCTCACCGTACTCAGTCCCCCTCGGATCACAGAGGAGGAAATGTATGTATTTCTGGTACCTCTCCGCATACCTGGTGTCCGAATAATCGATGAACTGGACGCTATTTAAAGCTCACTTTAATATTGTAGACTGCTACAGTTGTGCATATAGGTAGTATACAGACAGATACACGCTTGAATGAAACTGCATGTCACCCACTGTGCAGCACTCAATTTTGCTAATAACCATGCCTCATCAGCTACTGTATGTGCATAGTCTCCTCTCCATTGATGCACAATTTTTCCAGGGCTTCTCGTGCGAAGCTGCAGCGTCTTGAGAAGCGTTTGCGGGAGATGGAGAAGGCCAAGGATGAGCTACGCCACACCCAGGCAAAGTGTTCAGAGTTAGAGCGAATGAACAAGAAGCTTCAGGAACATACACACTCGGATAGGAAGGAGATCATTCGACTCAAAGAGGAGCTACAGGGCTTCAAAACCAAGGTACACATTACTGATGCCAAGTGCCTCCTTGTTTTAATTAGCAGGGATCCCCCCTCTCCCTCCACCTCCTCTCCAGGATGAAAGTTACATGTACCATAATCTCCCGAAAATAGGCCCCACCCTTGAAAATAAGCCCGCCCCAAATGAAGTTGTTGCAAAGGGTGCTTTCTCTCGAAAGTACACCCACCTACATGTTGTATTTATGCCACAGTATGTGTGCGGGTTATGTTAAGCAAGAAGCACTGAAGAAGAGGCACTGTGCAAAGGGAGGGACTAACAAATGAAGGCAGACACCATTTGCTGTTGTTGCATAACCAAGCGCATGACAAAATTGCAGAATCGCAGCAGGCGTACATAACTAGGGCTAGACTAACTCCATGTGAGGTGGGCGTATTTCGAGAGAAATATCACAACTCTCGAAAATACGCCCACCCCCCTCTTTGTGGAGCTACTTAAGTTCATCGCCCATGAGCATATTTTCGAGACGTTACAGTACTTTCTGGTTTGGTAGTCTCTAACTAGTCTCGTAACCACACCCCCTGTAGGGGGTGTAGCTACGAGACAGGATGATTAGTGAATGAAAAGATTGAGCTACGGGTAATGTTAGAGAAGTATCCTTGTTTCTCTGTTCAGTCTGAGCGTCTGGAACGGCTTCAGTTGGAGATTCAAAATCAGGAGCACAAGTTGGAGGACACGGACTCAGTCAAGAGGAAATTAGCTGTAAGTTGTTGTGCCTGGCTGTAAGCTGTGTCTTGCTTCATAAACACACAGCCCAGGTTTCAAACTGGGGTCAATTTCTTTCCTTCTCTTAGGAGCTGAAGGAGCAGAATGCGTTGCTATCGGAGACCAAAGTGTTGCTTCAGGAGGAGGTCAACAGCCTCCACAATAAGCTGGAAAAGCTCTGTGAGTGCATGTGGTAGCTCATTATGCAATGGGCACTAATTAGAACCAACAGCTTGTCTCTACTGTTATATATACTGTAGTGCACATTATTATTACTTGTACACCCTCTCTGATCCTTCCCTTCTTTTCTCTGATCCTTCTTTTCTCTGCCCTTCCCTTTTCTCTGCCCTCCCCTTCTTTTAATTTCTCTGATCTTTCCCTTCTTTTCTCTGATCCTTTCCTTCTTTTCTCTGCCCTTCCCTTCTTTTTTTGTCCTTCTCTCTTTCCTGCACCCCACCATCCCTCCTCCTCATGCCCTCCTCCCCTCCTCCTCTCCTCCCCTCTTCCCCTCTGTCTGTCCAGGTGATGTGCAGGCTGAAAATGCAGCACTGCAGGTCAGGGTAGACACCATGGAACAGGACCTCCAGGAGGAGAGTGTGCGCATGCAGGAACTACTTGAGCAGAACGTGCAGCTTGAATTGGACAGGGACCGGAGGTATGTCGTACCAGTTAAACAAAGGCAGGGATCACAAGGCCATCATATCTGTCCTTGGAGTCACTATAGATAATTCAAAGTGGGTGTTTGCATGGGGATAGCTGAACCATTCAAACACCTCTTCCGTGGTGTGAGCACCCATGGACGCTTGCTTGGGGCAATACAGTTATAGTAGCTGAAGGGTTTGGTAGTACGGTGACACTCTACTGCACTGGACTAATATATAGCAGCTGAAGCTGAAGCTGAAGAGAGTGGCATAGGTAATGCTTGCACGTCTCTTCCTCCAGGAACGCAGAGCTGGAATCTCTGCACAATGAGATAGCCCAGCTGAAGCTGAAGCGGGTTCCTGAGCCCAGAGAAGGTACAGACACATGCAGTATAGCCGGTCACTGTCACTGGTCATGTCCACTAACTGATAGAGACCTAGTCAGAGTTATGACGTAATGTTGGCTTTCTTTTCTTTATGTGCCTAGCAGACGATCGTTCAAGAACTGAACAAGACTTGTAAGTGTTTGGCTAAGCATGTGTAATTGGGGTATCCTCGTTCCCAGGCCACTCCCAGATTTTATCTCGCAATTTCCTCCACTGACACGGCTGCGAGATAAAATCTGGGGGTGGCCTGGGAACGAGGCTATAATTGGGGGTGGGCAAGCCCGAGTGAACCCCATATGAGTGTTGAATTGCATTGAACCCTTGTGCCAGTTTTGACCTTGCCGTGCATGTAACACACCAAGCATTTCAACCACATCTCTTCATTTCCCCATTCTCTCCCTCATCTTCTTGTCGCGCAGTGCCACCCAGACCAAGCTTCTTCACCTGGAGAGAGAGAACCGTGAGTTGGATCGATCTGTACATGTCTTGAAACAGAGCAGGGAGCGAACCCTGGCTGAGATGGAGAAGATGAACAAGAAACTCACTGCACAGATTCACGCAGACAAGAAGGAGATAGCCAGACTCAAGGAGGTCACTAAAATTCCCCCTCCTCTCCCTCTTCTCCCTCCTCTTCTTCCTCTCCCTCCTCTCCCTCTTCTTCCTCCTCTTCTTCCCCTCCCTCCTCTCCCTCCTCTCCTTCCTCTCCCTCCTCTCCTTCATCTCTTCCTCTCCTTCCTCTCCTTCATCTCTTCCTCTCCTTCCTCTCCTTCATCTCTTCCTCTCCTTCCTCCTCTTTCTTGTCTGCATAACAACCGCAGACTTCATCAAACT
The DNA here is from genome assembly GCA_949130485.1 of Agelas oroides. Classification (NCBI taxonomy): domain Eukaryota; kingdom Metazoa; phylum Porifera; class Demospongiae; order Agelasida; family Agelasidae; genus Agelas; species Agelas oroides. The sequence continues at coordinate 1,271,169 of OX422196.1, read as the reverse complement.
TCTTTCTTGTTGCAGGAACTGCGAAGAGAACGGAACCAGCACGCCACACTCACCAGGCTGAAGTCAGTAGGGGATGAGCACGACCTGCAACATACCAAGTAAGATTACCACTGAGCTTCGTTTCCATCTCTCCAGTTCCTTGTTGTATGAAACACTTCCCCAATAGCTGTACCTCTCGTAATGCCAACTTTTTACTTTACATTGTCCAATATGAACATGCAGTTGACCCTTCTCTTTTCCCTCTTTCCTCCTGCTGCCTTGTCTTTTTCATTTTCTGCTTTCTTCTCCTCTTCATCCCCCCCTTCCTCCTCTCTTCTTCATCCCCCTTCCTCCCCTCTTTCTATTCATCCTCTCCTCCTCTCCCTTTTCTCCCTCCTTCCTCCCCCTTCCTCCCCCTTCCTCCCCTCATAGGCAATTCCAAGAGTTAGAAAGCAAATTCCAGGAGACATTCTCACAAAGTCTGACCACAAAAGATGAGCGGATCCAGGTCCTGGAATGTCGAGTAGAGGAAATCACTGAGGACAACACTCAGCTCAGGGAGGAGCTGAAGGCTTTGAAGAAACTGAACGAGAGACTGAAGGAGATGACACAGAGCACCACAGGTGGCGGAGGAAGCCCCATGGGGAGCCCAAGCTTGAGGTGTGTATGAGCCAATAGCCCCGTTTACACTTGACCTTTAACCCGGATCCCAATCCGGATTAAAATAATCATGTAAACGTGCTAATCTGGATTGCAATCCGGGTTACCTAACCCATCTCCGGATGTGGGTTGAACCCAGATTGCAATCCGGATTAGGATCTGAACAGCGCTTGTAAACAGCTGGCGCGGTTTGTAAGTGGATCGGCTGCTGCCTATGGCATTCATGACAAGCGTTGAGGTTGGTGCTTATTACTTTAGCAAGTTGACTAGAGCTACATGAAACGCATTGTACAGCACCTCGATGGACAGACCAGACAGCAAGCGTTAAAGTCGAGGGCATTTCTTGATAAACTTCCCACTGATTTACACACAGTCATTGGAGTCAGGCAACATTCCTTGACTTTTTAGGAATGTTGTGCTGTAAAATTAACTTAGTGAGAAATCCTGCAAAGAATGCCTCTGACTTTACCATTCACTGTTTGACCCTTCCACGATGCATTCATGTCACTACACGCCCAGCGCTTGACTTCCAATATGATATGATACTATGGAAACTGAAAGGTTTGTGTACACAAGGCTTGTATGTATAATGTGTTGTTCTTTCTCTCTTGTTCAGTCGAAACCTCTCCCAAAGAGAAATCAACCGGCTGAAGGAGCAGGCATCTGATGCCCTCAGACTCAGGGAACGCATGCACAGGCTGGAGCAAGAGGTGAGCAAACCGTCTCCCTCTCTTCCTACCTCTCTCCCTCTGTCTGCCTCTTTCTGTGGAGGTGCTCATGAAAACAGGCTTCAAAGTACATGTGTATAGAACTTACAACTTTGCAGCAGTTCCCTGATTCTTTCCACTTCCCCCTCCTCCCTTCCCTCTCCCCTCCCTCTTCCCTCCCTCTTCCCTCCTTCTTCCCTCCTTCTTCTCTCCTCTTCTTCCTCTCTTTCCTCTTCCTTCCTTCCTCTCCCCTTCTCTGTCTTTTCTCCTCCCTCTTCCTTGCTTCCTCTCCCATTCTCCCTCTCCCCTCTGCCCTCCCTCTCTCCCCCTCCTCACTCCCACTCCCAGAACCACCACTTAGCAGGAGACTTGGTGGATGCCAGGCACATCATCCAGAGACACGAATCCACCAATCACAGACTGGGAGATCGGATACAGGTAGAGAGGAGAGCTACGGTCCCATGTTCACCTTCCTATGCTACACATGTATACCTGTATGTCTCACTCCATCTCCCTCTCGCCACCTCACTCTTCACTCCATTACTACCTCACACCATATCCATCTCACTCTGATTACACGCACCTACATTTGTCAACTCTCTCTGCCCCACAGATGCTAGAACAACTTGCACAAACACTGGAGGAAGAAAAGAGAACACTAATGCTTCAGGTAACGCACACACACACATGCACACACACACACACACACACACACACACACACACACAAACACACACACAACACAACACAACACACACACACACACACACACACACACACACACACACACACACACCACTTCACTCTCCCACCTCTGCCTCTTAGATCAACAAGCTGCTGGAAAACAACCAGGACATGCTGGTGAAGACGCTGGAGAGCAAAGACCAGGTCATCGAGGAGGAAAGAACATTCAAGTGAGCATACACATAGAACCACCTTTACTAACCTCAACCACTCAACTCCCGTCTTTCACGAGAGCTGAAGTATATTTGCTCCTTCATCTGTCCAAATTCTGCTTTATTTCACATGGCCATGCCCGCCAGTTTTTATTACTTGTTTATATGTGGGGAGAACCTGGAAGTGAAGCTATAGCCATAGGATAAGGCTTCTAAATAAAATGTAGCTTTGTACTCGATCAAATGAGAGATTATTGAGAAGCTCCTTTCTCCTTTCCTCCCTTCCTGTGCCTCCCCTCTCCCTGTTCAGTGATCGTCTTGGTGAGTTGGAGAGGGACAAGGCCCGTCTCTCACAGCAGCTGATAGCACAGCAGAGAGAACATCTTGCACGGGAGATGGACTTCTACAAGAAGAGCAAGAGCAAGAACCTCCTCAAGAGAGGCTTCAAGAAACTCAAGGGAAAGATCCAGGTATACCAAATGAAGATAAGGAGATGCATACCTGCTATCAAGAACCTGTGGCACGTTCTAGTTACATAAATGCCCCTCCTCTCTCCTTTCCTCCTTCTCTTTCTGTCCTCCCTCTCTCTCTCCTCCCTCCCTCTCTCTCTCCCTCTTTCCCTTTCTCCCCTCCTCCTTCCTTTCCTTCTTCCTTCCCTCCTTCTCTTTCTGTCCTCCCTCTCTCTCTCCCTCCCTCTCTCCCTCCCTCTCTCCCTCCCTCTCTCCCCTTCTCCCCACCATGCCTCCCTCCTTTCCTTCCTCCACTCCCCCTCCTTCTCCTCCTTTTTCCTACAGCAGGGCCGCACTCACACGTTTGAGCTCTCAGACACAGGTGGCTCATCACTAGCGCTGCCCTTAAGCCAGCAATCACTGACAGCATCCATGGGCTCACCATCCTCTCAGGGCCTCTCGCTGGGGCTTCCTCCCTATGCCTACCATGATGGTAGCATGTCCAGTAGCCAGTCCATCTCGTCCTCCAACAGTGGGAGGCACTCGGACAATGGGCTGGAGGAAGACCTCGAACAGCCAGAGAAGTAAGTTTACTCAGATCCATTCTACATTGCTAGTATGAAGCTTGGGAATGGGAATAGTATGAGAGGGCACGTGATTCTGGCTAGGTGAGGCTTTTCATCTACGGACTCTAATACTCAAATTATTCCTTCGTAATCCGCTCCAGAGCTGATTGTTAGCACCCTCCTTCAGTTTCAATACATACAGCTACTGGACTGTCTTTCTGTGTATGAAACAGCAGTCCCCATTTCCCAGTCGCTCCAGTGCAGCTGATGAGGTCTGATAGTGGCCACAACGTGTTCAGTACAGCGGGCGTCTCATGTGTGGCTTTTTTCAGGGAGACATGGTTCATTGATTGTACACTTTAGAGAGGGTTGTGTCATTTCCAGGCTGTTGTGTCGGGATGGAAATGCGGCTATGCACAGGGCTCCATATAAATGCCCCCCCTTTGCAGGATTATTGCCCCCCTCTGGAATTTATAAGTTGGGGTGCAAGCACACCAACCTGGATTGTCACCCCCAAAGATTTTCAATACTCAATTTTTGTCCCCCCTTAACAAATATTTCTAAATGAACCCCTGGCTATGCAGCGGGGCACGTGAGACTAGGAACGCAACATAATCTCATTCTTTCTGCAGTGCCATGGGAACATCCAGTGGCTACTCCCTCATTCCTCGTGCTCCCACCTTGGAGAGCACCACCTTTCTTCGTCCGCGGAGGTCCCGTTCCTACACTCTCCCCAGTGGTCCAAAGCCAAGGCGTCTTCATGTTGCGAGCTCACCAAACTTTGAGGCAGACATCACAGATGAGCTCATGTCATTGGAGGATTTCCTCGCAGAGAGTGAGAAGACGCCAAACAGGGTATGTAGCTGCACATGGTATGGTGGTAGTGAGCAATATCCTAATTAATGCACACCCTCAGTTTACCGCTGGTGAATGAATACATATTTGATGGTATGACATGAATACATAGAGATTTAGAGTTCTGGCAGTTCGCACGGAAGTCAAATCCAGGCTTGATAGCTCACTGCCTCATTCCCAAGCTTGTTAATTCGAATGGACCTGAAAATTAAGTTATACACCCAAGAATAGAGAGTTACAAACTCAGATAGTGAACCCCCCCCCTCACACACACACACACACACACACACACACAGCGGAGGGTAATGGAACTCAAACGAGCATCTCTTATCCTGAACACACCCCCAGTGACCCCAAGAAACAGCCTCCTCATCACACACAGTGCAAACAGTGCCGCAAACACAAGCGACAACACCACCCTAGATGTGCAGGAATTCCTAAGCCAGTGTGAGTCGGAGGAACTGCAAAAGACAATACCAGAGGTCGAGGAAAGTGATCTGGAGCCACAATTATCGGCCACTGAATTCCAGACGTCACTGGCGTCACATCGGTCCACTAGCAGTATCCACTCTAATACTCGGTCTCAGAGCGGTGAACCAACACTAGAACTGAACATGGATACCAATGCAAGTAGCAATAATAACGTCGATAACTTCTCTGGCAGTGTTACAGTCTGTGACAGGGACGGTCCTGCATCTTCTACGCCTAATTCTGACACCACAACAACCGTCTCTTGGGGCAACACTTCTAGGATAAGTGTAAGCAGTGCGGAGCCAAGTGGTGCCTTGAGTAGCACAGAGAAGAGCCAACTGAGGCCAAGAGTTCAAAGTGTTGGAGATACACGTAGCTACTCCACGTTGCTCGTTCCTTTAAAGGGAGAGGACGGTGCGACAAAGAAAAGCAAGAAAGGACTGACAAAGAGCAGGAGCACAGACAAGCTCAAGCAGGAACCCAAAGGGAAGGAGAAAGGAAAGGGAAGAGTCCTCCAAAGACGGTTTCACAAATCAACAGAAGCCTTGGATGCAGAGGTGAAGAGAGTAACAGGAAAGCCTCCTCTGGTCAAGAGAAAGATTCATAAGTCTTCCGCTGACTTGGTTGACCACAGGAAGAAGCAGCAACATGAGGAAGCCACCATCAGGAGTTATGCTCACAGTGATGTTGGAGGAACCTCGAAACTTTCTGGTCTGACAGACCTGAATCACAAGGGCGAGAGGCAACTCCCTAACGGAAAGAAGACCAGAAATGCTAAGAGACTTAGTTTGCCTTCGTGGGGTTTCTCCCCCAAAACCAGGAGTTCACCGGCTCCATTGCCACATCAGAAGCAAGCACCTTTACATGAGTCTCTGCACTCACCGAAATCAGACGAAGATTCAGTTTGGTTTGAATATGGCTGTGTCTAGTCCCTCCCACGGTTGTCTGTAATTTTGGACAGCTTATGCGGCTCTTATTTTATGCATATGCTTTCTAATTTTCTCATTGTTCTAACTTTCAACATTTTGTGAATCTCTGTGACTTTCTGCAGGGACAGAATTGGCAGTATTTAAGCATCTCATCTGGTTTGCATTGTAAGATATAACTGCATACTATGACAAATGTACACAATTGTACACAGTGTATGTGATCTGTGTGATTGTGTTGTTTTTTTTACAAGCATGGTCTAAAATATGACATTTAAAATTTTTTTTTTTCCTGGGAGGGGGGAAGTACAACGGTACTGGCAAAGAGACTCATAACTTTTCAATCTTTTTTTTTGCACTTACTATGAAGCTGAGTAGTGTGTATACAAAAACAATGAGACACCTATAACAATTGGAGCTCATAATTGCTAATGAGGGCAGGGACGGTGACTAGCAATATGTTGAAACCGTTCAATCCAGGGGGCGTGGCTTCTGGAGGTAACGTACGTCACCGTGACGTCATAAACCGAACTATGAATATCATTATTGTGCTTAAAACCGCAGCAAATTCATTTTTGAATGCCGAAGTGCAAAACTTCCTGCTAAATTAACAGTGGGAAGTGCGAAGTGCGTGAGGAAGAACTTAGATACAGCAAGCAAGTGGTAGAAACCAAACGAAAAACACCTGAAGAGTGCTTTTATTCCTTGCTCGAAAATGGCGGAGGACGATGCGGAACGCAAGGAGTTTGACTGGGACTTACACATCAACGTGCCTACCATTGGCGTGCACAGAACCCTCCGTGTCACCAGCAATGAGAGTATTGGCGCAGTGATGATAAAACTGGCCACAAAGCTAGGTAGGTATGTGTGGGGAAGATCAGTAGCAAATCTTATCGGAGTTGACATGGCTGATACAAGGTGGTTGACACGTGCAGGGGAAATCCAGTGTTTTTTGTGATAGTGCTTATGCTACACGCACCCTTTCCACGGTGTGGCCGGTGGTTTTTGGTTTCAGAACACTACAACACAGAGAGCCACACTAGAAGCCTAGCAGACAAACCTTCAGACTCATAGTGAAAATTTTGGTTGACAGCACTTCTAGTGGACCATGGGCTAGTCTGCAAGCTTAGAGGAAGCATGCTTACTGGGTCTAGCCATAGCAAGCAATAGTGACACCTCTGTAGAAGAAGCTTTAATATTAATCCATTTGACTGGTGGCTGCTCGTAGTCTCATTCAAAGGCTCCTCTCCAGCTTGAGGTAGGAGCCTGGGAGATGAAGCTTGGCTGCTCTTTCATGGTTTACAAACTCTGCTTAAAGTGTGAAAAGAATGCAACACGTATGTTTCAGAGATGACCCAAGGGAAAATGAGATGGTCAACACAAGGTCATGTTGTCTGACCATATATGGTGTTCTCCTTAATGCTATTTGGAGCAGCGGTTCTTGCAGCAAGGCTCTTTCTCTCTTGTGCCAATTTTATGGTTGAGCCGTCTGTCCCCAGTTTCACCCAGCCCCCACCCAGCCTCCCATCACTGGCAGTACAAAAATAGTGAAAGGCTTAGGGAGGGAGGGGTGAGGGGGAAAGCGAACACTGGTAGCTTAATCAATAATGGATGCGAGGTCTGGTAGCACTAGTGCTGTGGGCTACTTGTTTTTGGTCTCGTACATAAACCACACAAGCTCCTCCTTAGCCAAACATGACTTATTCTGGGCAGAAGTTTGGCAACGGTGTTCTCTCCCCTTTCTCTCTAAGGCTACAACCCATAGCATAATCGCATTCAATCGTTTTAATTACCATGGTACAGCAGGTTTAAGGTGGAGTGATTATGAGTTAATTAGGAATATGTGTGGGGGAATGTGATGAACATGTGACATGTACATTTGTCATGAATCACACAGAGATTCATTAGTCATTGAATATATAGTAAAACAATGAATCTTAAGTCCCCGGTAGTTAGATGTGCGATCTAAGCACAAAAGCCTAAATTTATTTGCAAGATCCTAGATTTGATTGTTACACATCCATCCACCCCTCTCCCTCCCTCCTCTTCCAAACACATGCATACAACACTTCTTACTGTACTCTAGGCGAAGCGGACTGGTCAGATTTTGCCCTCTGGTGGCCTGATAAAGGTATCTGGCTCAACAAACCAAGACAAACCCTTTACGCCTATGGAATCATGTCAAACGCAAAGCTTGAGTTTGTTCCGGTTCACCGCTATGTCATGATTGAGCTACCCGACAAGCACCGCTACAAAATGAGAGTGAACTTTGCTGTAATGACCTTCTTCTCGGTGGCAGAGATCTGCCGGGAGATGAACATCCGGCATCCCGAGGAGCTCTCTTTCATGCGTTCACCCTATGACAAGGAGGGGTATGTCAAGCTCACCGGATACGCCAAGAAGACAGGAAGGAAGGTACACTACGTGGAGTAGTTGTGTGTATGTGTGCATGTGTGTGTGTGTGTGTGTGTGCATATGTGCATGTGTGTGTGTGTGCATATGTGCATGTGTGTGTGTGTGTGTGTGTATGTGCATGTGTGTGTGTGTGCATATGTGCATGTGTGTGTGTATGTGGGTACGCCAAGAAGACAGGAAGGAAGGTACACTACGTGGAGTAGTTGTGTGTATGTGTGCATGTGTGTGTGTGTATGTGTGCATGTGTGTGTGTGTATGTGTGCATATGTGCATGTGTGTATGTGTGCATGTGTGTGTGTGTGCATATGTGCATGTGTGTGAGTGTGTGGGTACGCCAAGAAGACAGGAAGGTACACTACGTGGAGTAGTTGTGTGTATGTGTGCATGTGTGTGTGTATGTGTGCATGTGCATGTGTGTGTCATATGTGCATGTGTGTGTGTATGTGTGCATATGTGCATGTGTGTGTATGTGTGCATATGTGCATGTGTGTGTGCATATGTGTGTGTGTGTGTGCATATGTGCATGTGTGTGTGTGCATATGTGCATGTGTGTGCATATGTGCATATGTGCATGTGTGTGTGTGCATGTGTGTGTGTGCATATGTGCATGTGTGTGTGCATATGTGCATGTGTGTGTGCATATGTGTGTGTGTGTGCATATGTGCATGTGTGTGTGTGCATATGTGCATGTGTGTGTGCATATGTGCATGTGTGTGTGTGCATGTGTGCATATGTGCATGTGTGTGTGCATATGTGCATGTGTGTGTGTGCATATGTGCATGTGTGTGTGTGCATATGTGCATGTGTGTGTGTGCATGTGTGTGTGCATATGTGCATGTGTGTGTGCATATGTGCATGTGTGTGTGTGCATATGTGCATGTGTGTGTGTGCATATGTGCATGTGTGTGTGTGTGCATATGTGCATGTGTGTGTGTGTGTGCATATGTGCATGTGTGTGTGTGTATGGGTACGCCAAGAAGACAGGAAGGTACACTACGTGGAGTAGTTGTGTGTATGTGTGCATGTGTGTATGTGTGCATATGTGCATGTGTGTGTGTGTGCATATGTGCATGTGTGTGTGTGTGCATGTGTGTGTGTGTGTGGGTACGCCAAGAAGACAGGAAGGAAGGTACACTACGTGGAGTAGTTGTGTGCATATGTGCATGTGTGTGCATGTGTGTATGTGTGCATATGTGCATGTGTGTGTGTGTGTGCATATGTGCATGTGTGTGTGTGTGTGGGTACGCCAAGAAGACAGGAAGGAAGGTACACTACGTGGAGTAGTTTCTGTTTGTTTTAAGGGCAGGGGCATCTGGAGAATAACATCTACCAGCTGGAATCGTGATGTTTGACTTTGTGACTTGTTTTATTACATGCAAGTCCACAATGTGTCACATACGTTTAATTTTTGCCTTGACAACTAATAGCAAAAGTTCTTTGATCTATGGTATAGCAGCCAGTATTATCACACGCACACACACACATGCGCATATACACACATGCACACATACACACACAGACCAGTGGCACAAAGTCACGTGAAGGTACTCCCGGTCGTCACAGTGATGGGGACACCCTCTCAGTGGACAGTGGGGATATCCTGGACAAGACCCCACCCGGCAGTCCCGCTCGCAAGAGAAAATATCCAACCCTTGCCCTCTCCTCTGCCCAACAGCAAGAGGTACTGAACTGAATAGCTTGTTACATGATTATCACATGTGCACTGAAGCCTATCACATGATTATCACATGTGCACTGAAACCTATTACATGATCTGTCGAGAGCACTGTGAGTACTAAACTAAAGCCTTTCATATGATTTGTTGTATGTCTTTCCTGATTGGCGTGGCTCAGCTGTTACAGAGAATTGTTACAAAATTGTCGCCTGTGGTGAAACATTTCAATGATGTGAAATCACATGATAGGAATGTGTGAGTGGGGTGAGTGGTCATGATTAGATGTCATCCTGGTACTGTGCTACAGTGTGCACTAGCTGGAGAAGATCAGTTGTTACCCTCCCTCTCCTCCCTCTCCTTCTCCCCTCCTTCCCTCCTCCCCTGCCTCCTTCTCTCCCTTCCTTCCCCCTCCCTTTCCCCCCTTTCTCTCTTTTCCCCCACCCCCACCCCCCACCTAGGCTGGTGTTGGTGTCCCAACTGGCATCATTCACTCACACCTTGGGGAGGCTCCGGATGGTGGATTCTTCTCTGAGAAAATTGCCCGCACCATTCAGGAGAAGACCTACATTAATGGACTGTGAGTCACTCTCTTTAGTTACACACCCTGGTTGCTATGGCAACTGCATAAACATAGGGCTGGGGTCATGTTTCAATGTGGAGGGAGTAATAAATATAGGTTATACGATGAAACCGAGGGGTCTACGGGATTTAGATACCCGCGGAAACCTATATATAAACACCCGTGCGCGAAGCGCAAGGGTGTTTATGGTTTCCGTAGGCCCCGAGGGTTTCATCGTATAAGGTATTTATACTATAGCCAATCAAATCGTTTCTCTCCTTGGCAACAAAACTGCGTGCATTTCTCTCCTTAGCAACAAAACTACCTAGCAACGGCTACAGTTCAAATTCTGAATGAATGAGCTCTCTTTCAAGCTTTTCGCTGACCGCTTACCTTGCAACGATTCAACTTTGTACTTGCTCGGCAACGCTCACTAGTGATTGGAATTCAAAACCCGAATTCAAATTCAGAGCGCCTGAGAATGAGACCAAAATGTCCCGCCCCATGACATCGTGAACTTTCTGGTGAGTGTTGTGTTGAGCAAGTACTAGCGCTTCTTGAATAGTAGCTACCTATGACTCCCATTGAAACTATAGGCAAATTCTGTGTGAACCGGTTAAGTTCGAGACCACCACTGTCGAGCCAAACGCCGAAGCTATGTCTTCAGACTGCAGCCATTGTCATACAACCGCTAACGAGCTTAGCGCTTTGCGTACGCAAACTGTATGAGAGCTGGTGGGTTTATTTGTAGCGCTTCATGGTATTAAACTGCAATTTCAGTTACTATCTCTACTATCTATGGATATCACAGGTGGTATAAGTTCAATTTACAGGTGGTATAAGTGATTTATACTACCTGCAATGACCAATCAGATTGCAGTATTTCATTTAGCTATAGTATAAGAGTATTTATTATCCAGTTCATATTTCTACAACAGCTATTCCCGTGCCGTGCAATATCACACGATATTGCACGGGTGTTATTGCACGGGTGGGAACTACGCGGTATCCTAGCAACCATGATGTGCTTTAATTAGAACCGGTGCGTTCAAACAGCGAGTTACTTTGTTCTTTGTGTGAGTAGAGACACGACGCTGTTGTGGTAATGGATAATAAACATTTTATTACACTTGTTAGTGCGCATATCGTGGTTATTGCACTCGTGGGCTGCATTTTCACTCGCCTTCGGCTCGTGAAAATACCACGCCCACTCGTGCAATAACTCGCGATATTGCACGCTAACTCGTGTAATAAGGTATATATAAATCTCCTGAAAAATGATATCACACCGGAACTTGTCCCAGCTTGTGTAGTCTGTGTGCACAATACTTTCCATTCCACTTGTAAAATTTAATCTGTTTCACCAAGTGGAGGCCAAATGGAAGGAAGTTGAACACTCTACACAAAACTTGTCTTGTTCCTGGGCTCCCCCCAAGCTACAAATTGGAAAAGGAAAAAGCCTTGTTGTGTACACTCACCCACAACTTGCTGTATTACCAATCAATGCAATATACTTGTTTGTCATAAAACTCGTGTAGCTTACAAGCAATCTGAAAGAAATGTCAACAAAAAGAGTTTGTTTGTCCACATGTAATTATACTCTCTCCACCCGTGGCATTCCCCACATAATAAAAGGGGGCAGCGTGACTAATACTTGACTCCATGTTTCCATGGCAAAAGTAACCCGACTCACTGTCTGTTATGAATGGCCTTGCACTGGTTTAAATTTGAAAATCAATTTTTCCTGATGTCTGATTTTTGTCTAATGGCTGCACACATATGCTTTTGGCAGATATAGCTTTATCGACATACGATGGCATTTTTTCCAACATGTGGCATGTTAGGTGTGTTTGCAATGTATTGATTGAGCTCAATTGACTTCTTATGGCATGTTCTTCTACCAGAGTTAGCACCTGCCCCTCCCTGAATTGTTTACCAGGCACCCAGACACAACCCTTTCAGGTAGCAGTGACGCCAAACATGTGAAACCCAGTTTGCAGTAGCCACAACCATCGATTAAATCAGATTTGCTCCCGATTTTCCATTTGAGGTGCCAAAGTGTAATGAATTCTAGTGTGTTGGGGTACAGCCGGCTTCACCTATGATCTAATCTCCTTGCTATGGTGTATGGTATGTGTGTGTGGTTTCATTGACTATGAAGCCAAATATGTAGTTAGCAGCTCAGTGGCTGTGGCTGTGGTGTGTTTATTTTTGCTTCAAAATAACTAAATTTCTTTATGCTTATTGGAGCTGGCACTTATCGGAGTCATCACTTGTGCAGTCAATTACCGTGTTATGGGTACGCAAGAACAGTGTTGTAGTAATATATGTGTGTGGTTTTCATTTAAAATGGAGTCGAATATGTAGTTAGCAGTTCATGGCTGAAATTCTCATGGTATGTTTATTGGAGCTGGCATTTATCAGAGTCATCACTTGTGCGATCAATCACTGTGTTATGGGTACGCAAGAGCGGTGTTGTGATGTATGCGTGTAGTTTTCATTTAAAATGGTGTCAAGTATGTAGTTAGCTGAAATTCTTCAGGTGTGCTAATTGGAGTTGGCATTTTTTGGAGTCCAAACTGAATCGCTGTGTTATGGGTGTGCAAGGATGGTGTTGTGTATAGTGATGGAGCACAAGTTTCTAACAAAAGCAGCTGCTTTTTGCCATTGCTAAGGCTTTGTGTACGCGTGCACTAATACCTCTTTTACAATTTAGTTGTGCAAGGGTTAACTTAATCTTAGGGTGTGTGACCATGACATGTGGGATCAGTTTAGAAATCTAATGGTGAGGTACACGGCTAAATCTAATGTCAGTCTTGGTAACCTCGCTAGGTACACGGCTAAATCTAATGTCAATCTTGGTAACCTCGCTAGGTACACGGCTAAATCTAATGTCAGTCTTGGTAACCTCGCTAGGTACACGGCTAAATTTCCAGCACAGTTTTCTTACCAATCTGCTGCCCCGCCATGTTTACTTATAGCAGGACAAAACAGACATAAGGGCACCTCTCCTCGTGTGGTAGACGGTTCACTGTTTGTGGGCAAACAGAGAGGTTCTTGCTAGCTTCTTGAAGGAAAATGTTGAAACAACAATACGCAATAGAGGGGCCTTCGGTCATTGTGTATGCACAAACATGAGGATCCTACCTTAACTTGTGTATATGGTCAAGGAAACGGTGAAGCACACACACAGGATATGCTGCACTCGTCTACTTTGACTTTGTATGGTAAAGAGGTTACTTGGCTTCAAGGATATCATGGTTGCAGGCAGCGTGTCTAACTTCGTTAGAGACATTTTACGAATACTTTTTCTTCACTGTAACAGATCTAGTGCTGATAGTTCCTGATAATTACTCACTTTGCTGGGTTCTGGGTGGATCGGCAAACTATCAAGTGCTGCTAGAATTACTGCTCCATTGTTGTGCTGACAGATCATGGTCCATTTGTCATGTTTGTGTGCCTAGTGCTGTAATCTCCCAAAAATGGGCAATGAACGTTAGTGGCTGAGTCCTTGGAGAGGTAGGTAGGCGTGCTTTTGAGGGCTGGCTCAAAATACGCCTACCCAATGGTTGGCCTGCAATGGCTCAGCAGTGTTGAGTGCTGTGTCTCATACACAATGGCGGCAAATTAACGGTGCCTGTCTTCCTTTAGTTGTTGGTCCCACCTCTTTCGCTGTACTGCTTCTCCATTGCTTTCCAGTTTGAGCTAACTCAAAAGGGGGTGTGGGTCGCTATTCAGGGTGCACAGCTTATTTTCAGCAGATTACGTCCTCTCTAAGACCATTTACTCTCATTTTCATAACTTGATAGAGGTGGGTATTAGATAGAATACAAATTTCTGCTCTGTTTGGCATTGGGCACGAGTTTGGTTTGGACAAGACAGTAAAACCATTACCCTGTGTTTATACTAATGGCCCGAAGGCATGCCAACAGTGCCATGTTGTTTTGAGTGTGGCTAACCACATGTATTTATAAATTGTACACACTAACGCCCACCACCCAATCAGGGAATTAGAGAAAATTACCTCATAGCGTCGTAGTGTCAAGTTACCATTCCCTCCCTCAATCTCTGATAGGTGGCTGGATTCCTCAAAGACACTATATGAGCAAGATGTGAAGGAACACGATCTTCTGTTTCTACGGTTCAAGTACTACTCCTTCATGGACATTGATCCCAGGGTAGGTGGAGAGTGGGGGTGGAGATAGTGAGGGTGGGGGTAGGAGGGGGTAAGTATGGGGTGGGTGGGATGGGTGTACGTATGGGGTGGGGCAGGGTGGGGTGGGGGAGAATTTAATGTGTGTGAGTGGGAGAAGGTAGTAAGTTGGGTTTTTTTTTTTTTTTTTTTTTGTTTTTGAGGAAACACTTGGTTGCTCATGATCACTTGTTGAGTACTGGAGTTATTTTATGCATATCTATGTGTTACTTGCACACACACACACACACACACACACACACACCAGGTTGATGAGTTCCGTACTGTCCAGATGTATGAGCAGGCAAAGTGGTCCATCCTCACAGAAGAGGTAGAGTGTACAGAAGAAGAGGCCTACACCTTTGCTGCCCTGCAGGTGAGATCAGCCAGCAATGCTAAAGCTATAAGCCTCACTATTTTCACCATCCTCCAACAACCCAGCAGGGGCTCCCTACATCCATTGTACTCTGATCACCCAGCAATGCTGGAGCTGTATTTTAACCATCCTCTAACAACCCAGCAGTGCTGGGGCTACAAGGGCTCCCTACATTCTGATTGCCCAGCAATGCTGGAGCTGTAAGGGTCACTATGTTTATTTTATTTCTGAAGCACTGTACTCCCTACAGTTGTACATACCATACATACATGTACCTGACCACAGCAGTTTTACACTGTTGCTATGGCTACCAAGAGGGTGGCACTATCAAGTTACCCATATCCATCAAGACAGTTTGCTCCAGTCTTTCCAGGTAGTGGGTGGCCATGATGTATTTAACTTATCACTTGCGCTGATACGGCTGTTGGTGGGCAGCACTTAGCAACCGACTAGAGTCAACAATCACACGGTGACACCCTCGGCTTCAACTGTTCCATGCGCACTCGTAGCAATGCAGACGGCAACAAACTCATGTATTTTCTGGTATCTGGTGAACAAAGTCGAATTTCTTGGACTTATTCCCCAAAAGTGGTAGGGACCAATGAGATTGCGAGATCAGTAATTATTATGTAGTACTTCCCTTACAACAATCACATTGTATCTCTACTAGAGTATCCGTACCTTTTTTTAGCGGGTTTGGCGTAGAATGTTTTGAACGTTGCTAGGTGACGCTGTCGCAAAAGTGTGCACCAGCCCAAGAAATTCAACTTCACCAGACGGTTTCTCCTCGTGAGAGGGTGGGGTCTGGGGATGAGACTACACACCATTCTAGAAAATCCAAAAATGTCCACTATGTACAAGGAAACACATTGTTTGCTGCATGCAGTATGTCTGTGTCAGTGTTATGTTGAGTGTAAATAAGCATGAAGACCGTGTACTAACCTAACATTCCTGTGGCGACCTTAGCTGTCCTGTACTCTGGTGACTCTGTCACGCTCCATCAAGTGCTCGTTGTACCATAACCAAAGAGCTGCTCAAGTTGATACCTCCAGCCTCCAAGTTTGTTAGACCACAACAAGTAAATTACACGGACAATTGCTCGTGTTTGCCAATGTAGGGTGCTAGGTTGGCTTGTTAAACAAAAGGGGTTATTGGCAGTAACTAGCGTACCATCTTCCAGAATTGATGGGTGATGAGCTCATTTTGCTTTGCAGCAGAGACTTTGGGTCGTGTAATCACTCCAGGACAATTGTCTGTTTTTCCTACAATCTCTACAAAGTCATTGTGAAGGTAGCCCTCTCGGGATTATAACCACACACACACACACAACACACACACAACACACACACACACACACAGTTCCAAGTGAAGCTCTCCCAAGCCCAAACACCCAGCTCGATGCCTGTGGCCAAGACCACCACTGATAGCACTGTCACAGACATTGATGCTGCTCTCAACACTCTCCAGGTTTGCAACATGCATGACCACAATAGTGTCACATGACTACCAATATAATTTCCTATGACCACAAGTGTCACATGACCACAATACAATGTCACATGACCACCAATGCAATGTCACATGACCACAATAGTGTCCCATGACCACCAATACAGTGTCGACCACCAGTACAGTGTCAAGTGACTATACACATGCAATGTCACATAACAACATGCAATGCACACAAATGTGTTGTGGCCAGCTGCTTATTTTTTCTGTCTGTGCACTTGCAGGTTCAGTTGGGCCAAAAGGATACAGCACTGGTAAGTTATTACACATCTTGCAGGCCAGGTGGAGAAGTAACAAATTAATGCACACTCATAAAGACACAAGTCAAGTAGAACTAGGGTACATACATGCAGAAAGCCTCGTGCACAAAGCAGAGCAGGGCCTGGCAACTATTTATCGATTGGGGCATAGACACTAAGTGATAGACTCCAATACATGTAGCTACCTGATGGTCCTTGAACAGTAGCTGTTGAAAGGCCTTTATAGAAAGTCAGTGTTTATTTCCTATTCCTTGCAGTCTGAAAGCCCAGCCCTCCAGCTCACTGGCTATATGAAGTTCACCAAACCCACACGACTGACCTTTCGCTCTGCCAAGAGGTACTTCTTTCTGCTCAAAGGTACGTTAATGATAACAAACCCTGGAATGCTGGCTGCAAGCTAGTTTCATGGTTCAGGTGTGAAGCTTAACTCATTTCTGCCACATTAGCAGTGAATACTCCTATCTCCCACTCACCATCACCACACTACACACACACACACAACCCACTCATACACTCACACACGTGCACACACACACACACTCTCTCTCCAGGCACAACCCTGAGCTACTACAAGGGTGAGGACGAGTACAGCGCAGGAGAACCTGCAATCCAGAAATTTAACCTCACTGGTAAGCATAGCAACAAAACTCCATGACCAAGTCAGGTGACTGTTACACGTAGCTACACATTTACATATCAACATTACCTCACCATGTAATGCATTCACAGTCTTCTCTCTAATATTGTGAACACTTTACAAAGAAAAAATTTCCCATCATGTTGAGTGCTGGGAATTAACCTCCTTATCAGTAGCCATTGCAGTGTTGGTATCTCCTAGTTAACTTGTCGTCTCAGCAAAGTGTCCATCTTTGCTTGCTACCTGTGCTCGTTTGCCCTGACAGGTGCGGAGTCCATCCCTGACCTTGACATTGGGAAGAGGAGGTTTGCAATGAACATCATGCTGCCTAGCTCAGACGAGACCGGAGAGATTAGGCTGATCTTTGATACTGTAAGTTTTTTTGTTTTACTCCTTTTGTGTTTTGTATGCTGGTGTGCCTTCTCCCTCTCTCCCTTCCTCCCTCTCTCCGTACCTCCCTCTCTCCGTACCTCCCTCTCTCCTTACCTCCCTCTCTCCTTATCTCCCTCTCTCCTTACCCTTCTCCTTCCCTTCTTCCTCCCTTCCTGAGTGCTCATGTACCTGTCTGTCGCTCAAGTTCTCCCTTCTTACTTCCCCTCCCCTCTCCTTCTCCCAGAGTGATGAATATGCATCATGGATGGCAGGGTGCCGAATGGTCATGAAGGGTCGGCCTCTGGCTAAGCAGGGATACGAGCAAGAGCTC
Source organism: Agelas oroides (assembly GCA_949130485.1). NCBI lineage: Eukaryota > Metazoa > Porifera > Demospongiae > Agelasida > Agelasidae > Agelas > Agelas oroides. Next base: position 1,253,334 of record OX422196.1, on the reverse strand, counting down.
TCCAGCATCCGGGCTTTTGTGGCCATGCAGAACAAGGCAGACACAGGAAGCGCTCCCACTGGGGATCATGTGAGCACATCCCGGCATTAATGTACAGCATGTGACGAGATGTTGTACATGGGAATCCTCTAGTTCTGTATTGATCTCTCAGGCCCATTCGAGTCAAGTTATGATCAAAATAGAAACTGTCCATTTGGTCATTTAGCAGTCTGCTAGGAAGCACTATTTAGCAAACAACCTTTTCCAACTTGTATTTGTAGGAGGAGCTTAAACCTGAGGACCTGATTGGCCCTCATCTCTTGAAGAAGAAGAAATCCAAAGAGGTATACTGTCTTGCTTCGTATTATCATTCTGTGTTTTAACTCAAGCTAATCTCTCCTCCCTTCTTCTCACCCTCCTTCTTCCTCTCTCTGCTCCCTTCCTCTCACCCTCCTTCTTCCTCTCTCTGCTCCCTTCCTCTCACCCTCCTTCTTCCTCTCTCTGCTCCCTTCCTCTCACCCTCCTTCTTCCTCTCTCTGCTCCCTTCCTCTCACCCTCCTTCTTCCTCTCTCTGCTCCCTTCCTCTCACCCTCCTTCTTCCTCTCTCTGCTCCCTTCCTCTCACCCTCAAGATTGCTCGCCAGATTCTGGAAGCACATGCCTCTATGCTAACCCTGAGCATGCACGACGCCAAGCTACAGTACATCCGCAACTGGCAGGCTCTGCAAGACTTTGGAATCACCTACTTCCTGGTCAAGGTGGGACGCTCCCGGAAAGAGGTAAGCGAAAAATTTAGTTTAGGCTTTCCCAGAAGAGGTGCTGAACTTTAAGGTTTCTCTCACCATCTGCCAGCTGCAGAGAGTGCTTCCTTGCTGCCTCCAGTCTTAGCCACCTTGTTTTGATAAGAGCACATACTATTCTACTAGACGAATGCAGGGCATTGTGGGGCGAGCCTGAGCAAGCAGTATGCCAAGGACTACAATTGCGCATGCGCAGTTCGTACACACGCGCGCGTACCCCTTCGCACTTGTCGAGGTGTCGAAGTTGGCGTGGCGTTTAGTAAGAAGTAAAGTTGCTGTTTGCTTACTGTGCCTCATCCAAGTGTAGAAATGACAAAGGCAGCGTTGTACATTATTCACACAGGAATGACCTCGTAATTGAAAGTCTTCAATTCTTGGCCAACCCACATCTAGTTTTCTGCTTAGGGGTGAGAAACAATGAATTGGTTTGGAAGAGGCTAACATGCAATTTTTTGTGTACACAATCACCGTTATGGTTTATCAATTTTTGTTGTAAACAACATGACATTACACTAATAACGATATAAAAGTGATGACATAATATTTCCTGTTTGCATGAGAGCTTACATTGGAGTTTCTATCGACCAAATGAGCTTCAAATGGTAGTTTTTTACACATTGCCAGTGAGTTAGTGGATGTTGGTTGGTTCAGTTTTTCCATTAGGGCTGTGTCATTGCTATCTCAACACCATTGTTGGTAGCCACAAAAGTTTTCCATTTTTTCTATGACATTTTCTCTGAGAGTTTCTACTCCAGGTTGCTGAACGTCGTGCTGGCTAGAAAAGTCTATATTTGCATCATCATTGTCTCTGGCAGATTGTGTAGTGGAGACAATTGTGGCAAATGCTTCCCATTCTTGCTTACCTGGGTAGCCTCGTTCCCAGGCTCTCCCCGCTAAGAAGGGCCCTCCCCCCTCTTAGTGGGGAGAGCCTGGGAACGAGGCTACACCTGGGTACAGTTCACTGAAATCACACAGCTATTGCTTGAATTCTTTGTTGTTAAAGATCACCTGACGGATGGTGTCCTTTTCCTCCTTGACGTCGGCTTCTTCTCTTGCGGTCACGGAAGCCATGTACGCTAATGCGCTATTGGAAGCCCTACATACTTCATGCGACCAAGCGCGGCGCGCGGGTGATTCTCTTGCGGTCACGGAAGCCATGTACGCGAATGCGAAGCCCTACATACTTCATGCGACCAAGCGCGGCGCGCGGGTGACGGTCGTACGATAATAATACATATATGAAAGCTCCCAGCTGTACCGTCTATGTGGGGCTCGCTCAGGCTTGCCCCAATTAGTGCAGCAGCTGTTTGCATAGAGAGGAGGTCTGACACAGTTGAACTTTACTAATTAAAATGGCTGAGGTCACACTAATTGATCTTGGATATTGCAAGGTAGAAAGCTTTTTATGACTGGTCCCAGCCTTGAATCTTAATTTGAAAACTGGGGCCCCACCTCAGTAAAAGTCGAGAGAGCTAGTCTGTTGAGATACGAAAAATCAATTAGTGTGACCTCAGCCATTTTTAATTAGTAAAGTTCAACCGTGTCCGACCTCCTCTGGTTTGCATATTTGGATTAGAAACATTTTCTTCTACTTGTCCCTCTAATACCATGGAAACTGGAATGCTCTAAAGGGGTCTATGCATGAGTTTACTTACTATTCTGTACACTTTTATTGAACTGCAGGACATTCTGGGCATTGCGTACAACCGGCTGATTCTGATGGACTTACACACACTGGAACACAAGAAGACATGGCGGTACAGTGCCATGCGCTCCTGGAACGTCAACTGGGAGTCCAAACAGCTTCGAATTGACCATGAGGATGAAAAGCTACTCTTCCAGTGCCTTTCAGCTGACTTGAAGGTTGTCCATGAGTTTATCGGCGGTAACATTTGGTTGTCACTGCGAACCGAAAATGAGCCATTAGACATTGCTATGTTTGTGAAGCTAACAGGAGGGGTGACCAATAACCTTAGTGGATGGGGGTCAGAAACGATGACCAGGTTTCTGATTTCGTGAGAGAAACTTGTGATGTAGCAATTGTTTTTGATTTTTCTTTTACCGTAGCATTCCCCACTTTTGTGATAATGTGAGTGTACGCATGCATGCAGAAATTCAGCAATTTTTCTATATAATTTCTTCCTTTTGTTCGCAGAATTTCATTTCACTTTTTTGGGTGTCAGAAGTTTTGTAGAATTGTACATGTAGGTCTTTGCTATAGTTTGAGTGGGGTGTGTCAAATAATTGCTAGTGTATTGTACAGTCCATGTTTTGTCATGTAGAAAGCATAATTTTTCAGACTTACTAAGATTGGGTGGGTGGTGTACCTATATGGCATCCTCATGCCATTAAACCACAAATCACAAAATATAAGCATACTTAGTTGGTTAAAAGCTAGTATATCAAAATTGTTTCCAACTAATGGCTATAGCTACACATCTATCTAAGACACTAACTCCAAAATACTTAAATGTAGAATATTGTGGGGTAAGCCTGCGTGAGCGAGCAATGCAAAGCCAGGTTAACCTAGACTTCACCAGTTTTACAGCATACTATGCAGCTAGCAGATCAAGTCTGGCCTCCTGCTGACCTCTATTGACACTGCCTGGCTTGTCATAGTACTTGCACAAACAAGAGAGGTGTCGAAAAGTCGCTCCGCATGATAAATACACCATCAGCTATTCAACTATCAGCCGCCTTCTGCGTTCTGTAAGTAGCCAGGTAAATGGCTAGCTACACATCACATCAAAATATGAGTCTCACATAATACTTATATTAAAACAAGTACAAATCTCAAGGGTCAACACCATAAATTTATTGTCACGAAATACCTGTGTCAACTAGCATAATTATTCGGCTAAAATCTGGATCAGATTTTAATTGACAACTAGTGCCCTCAATTCTCCCAACTTGTCCAAGTGGACCTGTAGGGGCAAACCATCCACAGACTGGTCCAAGCTGGCCGAGACGCCATCACGCACACCCATAGAATTCATCTGCTTCAACAGGGATGTCGTCTGTATGTGTGAACGAAGAGAGTCATTGCCAAATTTACAGCAAAGTGCAAATACATGATGTGAGCTAACCTGCTCATTGGTCGGTAGGAACTGGTTGGTATGGAACTCTGGCGGGTTCTCGGCATCAATGCCATAGTTCCTGTACCTCCAGTGCAGCTGGCACGAGGAGACAACGTAGAGCCCAAGTGACATGGCATACCCTCCCCAATTAGAGACACCGGCTGCTATCGCAAAGTCACTAGGCACCACGCATGCTATTGTCTCGCCCATGGTGATGTGCTGCTTCACTTGATCAACTACCTTGCCCATTCCAAGTTCATTACCTCCATCCCCAACACAAATGGCCGTCACATGTGGATTTGATTGGACGTCCATGAACAGATCGTCTACAGGATCAAGGTACTGTGAAACATCACGAGCTTTCATTGTGCGATAAGTACCATCTGCAGCTCTACCTGACCGTTCTATTGCTACAAAGCAGTCAAATCGATTGCTGTTCGTACTAAAGAGCTCCTTAGCTTTGGCATAAGGAATAACAGGAACTGGTGACCTCAAAGCACCAATGGAAGCCATGTAGGCAACACAAGACTCAAACAATGCCTGGTTTCCACTGTCAGAGATGAGAGTGACCTCCCTACCGAGAGCTAGAAGTGCCTGGCAGATGGATAAGGCTCCAGGCAAACCGTCTGTCTCCTCCTTCACTTCGTAGTCTGTGTGGCAGGGAAATCCTGTGGTGACTGCAACTCTGTTGGCATGTGAGAGTGCAAGAACTGCTTTTAGTAGATCAGATTTCTGGAAGAGATGAACCACTCCTCGCCTGCCAGGATCTTCAAGAATAGCCTGCTCAAGTTTGGAAAGGGACTGTGCGGCATTCTCACTGATTATCGAGGCAAAAAAAGGAGCACTATCTCTTGAAAGTTGAACGACTTCTGGGATAGCTTCCAGTGGCTTGGGATTAATTTTTTGATCACTAATAAACATGGAGGCTGGGTAGTGGGTGAAAGCAAGGTCCGGTTCTGTGGAAAGAAGACAAAGTAGCGTCTGGTGATGAACAGAATTTCATAGCTTGTTTACTTAGTATAATAATTGTAGCCGAGGGTTACACATGCAGACAATGTAGTCATTTCGTTCTGTCCAGGTACATGGTTGCCATGGCTAAAATGCTGTACCCATGGGCTGAGCTTCACACTAAAACCATGAAGGTGCACAATTCTGTGAATATTTGTTATCTACAAGCTTGTTGCTGTACCCACGGGCTGAGCTTCACACTAAAACCATGAAGGTGCACAATTCTGTGAATATTTGTTATCTACAAGCTTGTTGCTGTACCCATGGGCTGAGCTTCACACTAAAACCATGAAGGTGCACAATTCTGTGAATATTTGTTATCTACAAGCTTGTTGCTGTACCCACGGGCTGAGCTTCACACTAAAACCATGAAGGTGCACAATTCTGTGAATATTTGTTATCTACAAGCTTGTTGCTGTACCCATGGGCTGAGCTTCACACTAAAACCATGAAGGTGCACAATTCTGTGAATATTTGTTATCTACAAGCTTGTTGCTGTACCCACGGGCTGAGCTTCACACTAAAACCATGAAGCTGCCGAAGTCTGTGAATATTTATTTGTTATCTACAAGCTTGTTGTTGGCAAGTTTCCAGTTTGTGAGCATAGGTTTAACTGTATGCAATCAACTCGAAAAATTTTTTTCAAATTACCAAAACCAGACCTTAACAATAATACCAACAGTACATTACTGGGGAGGGTGGCTAGTCAAACTACTTCAGTGGTTATTCTCTAGTCTGATGCAGCAATGAGTACTCTCTTGTACTTACTGATTGCAGTAACTGCCTCTTTCACTGTTGCCCCACAAGCCCAAAAAACAGGCACTTCACCATCCTCTATTGTCACTCTATCTCCTAGCTCTGGCTTTGAAATGTCATAGATACCAATTCGAGCTGGGTCTCCAATGTGGATGGGAGCACCGTGTGCATCTGGAAACTGGGCTGTAATGGCAACTGCCTTAGCTAAGAGCTCCCTTGAAACAGGCCGCATGGTAGTGAACATCTCACATTGGAATCTACCAACTGAGTTGAGTGTCACGTTTGATTTGTACATGGAGACATTTGTCCCCTCTTGAATGTTGCGGATATTGATCCCGCCTTGAATAAGGGCCTCTTCAAATGTGAAGCTACAGCCAATGTAGAAGGTTGTCCTGTTCTCCCATGAGAATCCACTGAGGTCAAGAGTATCTTCCACCAGCCTCCCCTTGCTGAAAACATTGTATCTTGGAAGATCGGTCCTACAAACAAAAGACATATACCTCACAGTCGCTACTGAATAGAACCGTAAAACAGTCAGTCAGTGTCAGTTGAGTTAAATTTGTAGTGACTGAGAGTCGGATTGGTTTTGCAACACAGGGCAAAGAAAGCATTGAGCAAATGGATGCAAGCTGTCCACTCACGCACTATGGGTATGTTTTGCGGCTTATAGACATAAAGAAGCAAACAGACAGGCAGACAGACAAACAGTGGGTGTGGTTTAGTGGCCGGTTGCTATCTGTACCTGATGTCGGAATTTTTGGCCAGCTGAGGTGCTCCTACCTCCCCAGGTTTGCTGCGGTAGAGAAGAGGAAGAGGAGCGCGATTTCTCCTGCAGAATTCCTCGAAATCGTCCGCTAGTTGCTCGGGAAACACTGCAACGTTCGCCTGCAAATAACCGAGGCAGAAACCCGTGGTGGGTCCATAGTAGCGATTCTGCCGAAATATGGCCCGCGCTTCTGATGGATGAAGGGTAGCAGCGTTTTCTGGTGGGGGGAGAAACTTCGCCATGTCTTACTCGTAACTCGTGACTGCTCAGCGATGGCATACGCGCGCGCTCGATCGATATCGATCGATCGCCAACGGAATGCTCGCGTGTTTTTCTAGCTGACGTCATTCATAGATAATAGAGCGTAACCGACTCTATTATCTATGCGTCATTACAGTCGCGATCGCGGTCGTGAAAACTGGCGAAGAACTCTCGTTTTGTGAGTGAACACTTTTTCTTCTCGCTCACACTATCTAGTCTCGCGGAGCCAGACTGAGAGTCTGGCTCCGCGAGACTACACTGTGTCACACTATCCTTGTCCATGAAATACGGACTAGTCTCGTACCCAGACTACTTTCCCGCCGCGGCGCGCGAAAATGCGGTCTGTGCACGTCACTGTAGCATGTAGCCCCACCTCTAATTATAACTAGCAAAACAACGGCGGGTGCAAAATGGCAGATTGGGTGTTCGACAGTCTGGTGGGGTATTTGCAGTCTCCGATGTGGACATACCCTGTAGACAGCTTCCTTGATCACCACTGTGTGGGTAAGTTCAACCTGGCCCATAAATCATAACAATTAATTAGCTAGCTGAAGGAGTTACCAGCCCTCCTTCTTCCTGCAGTCTTTGATCAAGGAGAGGAGAACAAATTCTCTTATACTGACATCCACAGAGAGTATCAAACCATGGTATGCAGATGTGTAGATGGTTTTCATGGGGCGTGGCTTCACTCCGGAGGGCAAGAGTTGGGGTCTGTGTTTAGTGCAGCTGTGTAGACTACCAAGTGCTGCAATGAGTTCTTACCACTAGTACTGAAAGATGAAAGAAGCTGCTTCTCTCAAGGTGAAAGGTCTGCTGTACAGCTGCCTCTTGATTACATGCTTGCCCTCCGGAAGTAGGACGCTTAATTGACATTTGGAAACTATCTATAGATAACTGTATCAGTGAAGGGGAAGGGGTAACCTCCAGTGAAGGTTCGACTGGCTCGTGAAACTTAATGTAGCTACTTCCACCTGCAACCGGTGACAAGATGATTCTTGAATCAGCGGCTGCTAAAAACTTCTTGACTCCAGATGGAGGTGGAAGAATGTTCTGAGTTCAGAACTAGAGCTGATGAAGGGGAGGTGGACACCATGATACATTGTTCTGTTGATAGGTTGAGAATCTGCTGGAGAGCTTCATGTCTGACTTGGGTATTACTCCAGAGATGTTTACCAAGGCCTGCTCCCAAACTGGCAAGCTGGCAGAAGAACATGAGGTTTATGTATTGATGTACTGTGATTTACTGTGATTTACTGTGATTTACTGTGATTTACTGTGATTTACTGTGGTTTACTGTGATTTACTGTGGTTTACTGTGGTTTACTGGGATTTACTGCGATAGTCCATCACAGTACTGATAGTTTTGCACAATTACACACAATCAGCCTATAGTTAAGCACAGTCCAGCCTTAGTCCCAGGCTCTCCCCACATAAGGGGATAGTCTATGACCAACAGTCCAGCCTTAGTCCCAGGCTCTCCCCACATAAGGGGATAGTCTATGACCAACAGTCCAGCCTTAGTCCCAGGCTCTCCCCACATAAGGGGATAGTCTATGACCAAGAGTATTCTAAGCTGACCGCCAAGGGTATTACACGCACACCACAGACATGGTCACATGCACACCACACACCCACACACATGGTCACATGCTCACCCCTCACACTTGTTCACATGCCCATATACACATGCACACCACACACATGCAGGTCCTATTTGAGCGCATCTTGGCTGCAGATGACTTCCTAGCCTTTAAGGCCATAATGGTACAGAGAAACATAGACCTGGAGCAGCAGGCCCTGGCATTACTGCAGAAGCAGCTAGGCCACTCACCAGAAGTCTATCAGGCCTCGACAGAAGAGCCTCCGGGAGTGAACAGAAGTGAGAAGGAGGACAGCACTTTGAAAAAGGTGTTGCAACAATCAAAGAAAGAATTTGATCTCCAGAGCTCACTGGAGGAAGAGGAACTGCAGAGGCTTATTGAACTGGCTAAGGAAGAAAGCCTCAAGCTCTACCAGGCATCTCAGAGAGAACAGCAGGAAGAAATAGTTGAAAAAATGACGCTGCTATCAGATGTTGGGACAAGTGAGCGTGTGGTGGAGACGAGTGGCATGGTTACACAACAGCAACAGACTTCAGTGCTCAGTAAAGATGAGAAGTGTGTTGATCCTAAAATGGAAGGACAGAACATATCACCCGTGCTTGCACCAACTATACCAACCACTAGTGAAGTTAAACAAACTGATACCTCTGTGCCCATGAAGTCAGAGCAGAGGTCATGTGAAAGACAATCACCATCTCCACCCCAAACAAGGACGCCAGCAACATCCATGTATCCTCCACCAGGTGGTTCAGCCATTGGCCACAGTAGCCATCAAAGGGAATTAACTGGCTCACAAGCAGCTGCAAAGTGGCTAGAAAGTGCAAAATCTGAAGTGCAACAGTCCACAACTTACAGCAGCAAGTTTCAAGAGGTACTTGTGAGTTCCTAACTACAAGTGCTAAAAAGGTAGCCTTGTTCCCAGGCCCCGCCCAGCTTGCGAGCCTGGGAACAGGGCTACTAAAAAGGTAAATAATTACTCTAATTACATCATCATCATAATTATACACCTGCACAGATTCCTTCACCACAAGATCTGAAGGACAGAGAGGCCTACTTAAAACGGCAACGCGATCACTTATTGGAAATGAAGAAGAAGGCAAGAGCTCAAGAGTTTGATACCTATGCCACCTCCCTGAGTCGTTCTAGATCCAAATCAGCCCAAGTGGCAATGTCTGCCACAAGAGGAGAGCTGGGACAGGATGGGAGAAAGAGCAGTCGTAACACTGGCGTTCTTTGCACTGCCATCACCAGGAGGCTCAAGGAACAGGCTGCACAAGAACACCACTCTTAACTTGATTCCGCATTAGACCTGTTTGCTACATACGTATATACATGCATAGCAAAGCTATAGACAGCTTATAAACAAGGCATTGTTGGGCATATGATGACATTGTGGAAATGTAGAACACCAGGTCGATACAGGTGAAGACAAGGTACACGGTGATATCAATACAGAATTAAAAAAAAGAGTGATATGCTATGTGTTGTCTAGTTTTAGTCGTTTTACGGGACTTGGCGATTCTTCGTCCTTTTCTTCGTCAGATTCTGAGTCTTCGTCATAGTCAGCCAGACTCTGGAGCGCCTAGCAACAGAATAAGAGAGGCATTATAGTTATGTTCTCAAGCCTTAAGTTCTACCATCCAGAAAACAAAAACAGGAGGAATTTAAGGCCTGGAAGATAATATAAAAGTGGAGAGGAGTCTAAATGATCTCAAGGCCTTTTCTTACAGCGCCTGTCAAGTGCTGGAGTACTAGCCTCGTTCCCAGGCCTACCCCGTTTTTTGTTATTCGGTTTGCGTTCCAGTATAATACACAGAGGCAGAAGAGCGCGAATACTGAACGCAAACCGAAGAACAAAAAACGGGGTAGGCCTGGGAACGAGGCTACTGGAGTACGTCCTGCAAGCTTGCAACAGGCAGGATACACTGATATCCCCCTTTCTTTTTGCATACCATAAGTGGTCCTCACCAAATTGTAGGAAATAGGTATCAAAAATTGACTAGGTTTGCTTGACTACCGTATAGCGGGAAAATTTGGTGATTTGGCAATTTTGGGTTAAACTGCCAAAGTAAAAGCTCGCCAATATTATATCCCTAGCCTGCAGCCAGCCACACTGGTACGGCCAGCCAGTTCGCAGCACGTGTACACATGTGCCTACCATTTCTCACGATCAATTGACCACAGCTCAGCTAGCTAGCTAGAGAACAGTGTGGCTGTCATGGTGATATACAGGTATTTTTACGGATTTATGCTGCCTACCGTACACACGTGCGGAGATTCATCTCTCTCTCGACAATGTGTGTATATGTGCATACTGTGCCGCCACATGCTGTACATATTATGCCACGTCATACGTTTCAGCAACATGACCTGACGATAAAATTGCCAATATCAAAATATCAACATCGGCCATTTCACCAAATTTAATGCCCGCCAAATTTTCCCGCTATACTATTAATTTTCTTGGCTTGTGGTCAACCTGGGCATGGGACTAGGTTGGTCCTCTATGGTTCAATGAACTACCTACCTTCATGAAGCCAGCAAAGAAACATGTCAACACAACTAGTCAGAATGTACACATAGCTGCTTACAGCACTAATGGTGGGCATCTTGGTTTCCATCAACGGCAGCCTTGTTAGCGCTCCGGCTGGACGGGGGCTGTAGGAGGGGAGAGTGAAGGGAGAGGAGGAGGAGGAGGAGCAGGTGGTGGGTGGGGTGGCACCGGTGATGGGAGGGAGACGGCTCAAATCTGGAGAAGAGGTAAGATTTTCAGTGGGTGTCACTGCTTCTTCTTCATCGTCAAACCACGCTTCTTCGTCCTCTTCTAGCTGCCGGGGATCACGTCGAAAACGCCCAGTATCATAAACGATGCCCACTTGGCTAGGGTAGGAAAGCAGGGAACACAGGTTAGCACCGCCACTAGCTTTAATCCTGCTTGTACCCAGGCTCCTTCTTGGAAAGAGGAAACGAGCCTGGGTACAAGACTTCATCTGGAGCTTACGTCACTTGTGGTGGTTCGTTCTCCTGTCTATCCACCTCTTGTTCGTGCCTCTTCTTCAGATCTGTGAATGTGTGCACATACTCCACTGTTTCCAGAGTGGACATAAAATGCTCCACAATGTAGCCGATCAGCGTCTTGAGGTTTTCCTAGCAAAGAGATGGAATAAAGACTGATTCAAGTTCTCCCCCTCTCTAACCTAGAGGTTACCATCGCCAGGGAGATGTACCATAATATGCAAAAGAGGTCATCGTACTGGCATGTTCAAAAACCATCTCACTAGCCTCATTTCTGCCCTGATTTTATTCAAGGAAACTGGGCAGAAACCTAGGAACATGGCCACCACCACTTTTATTCAACTACATGCACACTTTCCCTGAAAACGAAATCACCGGTGAAAGTATCCGTGAGCTACCATCTTACAATTTTGATGTACTCAAACATCTCAATAATGGCAGAATTGAGGAGGTTGTATCTCCGCCCGTTTGCTGTGAATGCTTTCACAATTGGTCGAAACAAGTTGTTTCTCACAACATAACGGTTGTAAAATTCGTCTTTTAGACCAACTATCTTCCTACAGAACCTCAGTGCAGCTGGAGGGAGGTAAAGAGAAAGATCAGAGGGAAGGGAAGAGGAGGTGGAGGGAAGAAAGAGAGGGGATGGATAAAGGAAGAGAGGGGGAGGAACGAATATCAATGAGGGTATCATAGTTACAAGCATTCAGTGTACCCAGTGCCAAGTGTCCGTGCGATGACGTCATGAGAACAAGCACTCTTGCCAGGACATTCTTATCGATGATGTAATTCCTAATGTGGTATGTATGCCTCTCCACACACAGTGACAGGATATCCAGTATGTGGGACAGCAGAACAGCATTCTGGGCAGTGTCTTTGTGCATGTGTAGCAGGGTGGGGAAAAACAACAGGCAGGTAATAACTGGTCATGTGAGCTCATGTGACTATCATGTGATCAATGCTGGCCTTCCACCTTGCCCGTACCCTTACCATTGCTGACTCTCTCGGCAGCCGTCTGGGCCATGAGGGGAGCCATTACTCTGTGCATGCAGTGCTTATAGAAGTAGTTCAGAAAGAGAGACTTCTCCACAGTTTGCTGAACAGAGAAGAAAGTGGGAGGAATCATACTTTCAAAGTGAAGAGCGAGAGTAGAGTGAGTTCTCTGTGCATGTGCATGAACATAGCCTCCTTCCCAGACTCCTCCTGCCTTTGCTGCGTGCAGTATGTGATAAAAGTTGGAGAGGAGGCTTGGAACCAATCTGATTGGTCCAGTGGCTACAGCCCTGGTACAAGGATACATGAACAATCAACGAAGCATATCTTGCTGTTGAAAGGCAGGCCTAGATGTTATACACAGTTGATCATTGTGCAGGATACAGTTCAGCCAATACCAAGCCTCATAAGCTGTGCTAACTAGGGTGACCAGGAGACAGGGACACTATCCCATGCATCCAGTGCACTTACGGCTGCTGTCTCAATCATGATGTTCTCGGGGTCGATGAGCACTTTCACAAGTCCCACCAGTTGCACATCAATCTCTGGGAAGGAGAGAAACACGCAGTTCATCCATAGTTCCAGAACAAAGTTGAACTAACTGGTTTGCAACCAGATTTTTGGAAAGATACACAGGGGCTCCCAGCTAGCTCACACTCACCTGCATATTCTCCGTCCACCAGCAAACCAATGATTATATTCATGAATTGGTTGTCCTACAGAATGCAAAGGTGTGTATACAGTGTGATGGGATAGGAATGATGTAGTGTGGAATGGAGACACATAATGAATGAGGGTGTGTATGTATGGGCGCATTAGTCTTGTTCTTAAGCCACTCCCAGATTTTATCTCGTAGCCATGGAGGGAATGAGGCTGTGTGTGTGTGTGTGTGTGTGTGTGTGTGTGTGTATGTGTGTGTGCATGTGTGTGCGTGTGTGTGTGCGTGTGCACATGCGTGCGTGCGTGCATGTGAGTGCATGCGTGTGTGCGTGCATGCGTGTGTGCGTGCATGTGTGTGTGCGTGCATGTGTGTGCGTGCATGTGTGTGCGTGCATGCGTGCATGTGAGTGCATGTGTGTGTGTGTGCGTGCATGCGTGCATGTGCGTGCATGTGTGTGTGCGTGCATGCGTGCATGTGAGTGCATGTGTGTGTGTGTGCGTGCATGCGTGCATGTGAGTGCATGTGTGTGTGCGTGCATGCGTGCATGTGCGTGCATGTGTGTGTGCGTGCATGCGTGCATGTGCGTGCATGTGTGTGTGTGCGTGCATGTGTGTGTGCGTGCATGTGTGTGTGCGTGCATGCGTGCATGTGAGTGCATGTGTGTGTGTGTGTGTGCGTGCATGTGTTTGCGTGCATGCGTGTGTGCGTGCATGCGTGCATGTGCGTGCATGTGTGTGTGCGTGCATGCGTGTGTGCGTGTGTGCGTGCATGTGTGTGCGTGCATGTGTGTGTGTGTGTGCGTGTGTGTGTGTGTGCGTGCGTGTGTGTGTGTGTGTGTGTGTGCGTGTGTGTGCGTGTGTGTGCATGCGTGCATGTGTGTGTGTGTGTGTGTGTGTGTGTGTGTGTGTATGTGTGTATGTGTGTGTGTGTGTGTGTGTGTGCGTGTGCATGTGTGTGCATGTGTGCATGTGTGTGTGTGCATGTGGAAAACACCAGATGCCTCCTACCTCACTGACACACTCATTCTGCTGTAGAATGTGGTCTCGGAGGATGGGTGAGTTGAACTCAACTATGGAGGTAAGGATGTCCACTCCTGTGCCCACAATGTCAGAATCCTCGTAAGTCTAAGGGATACAAGAAGAGAGATTCCAGCAGACATTTTGGTTACATCTTCACATCACTATGTACAACAGACATAGTTTGATGTTAGCCTCGTTCCCAGGCTCTCCCCGTGCGCGAGCAAGTGACGGAAAGCTGGGCGGGGCCTGGGAACGAGGCTAGTTTGATGTTATGAGGTGAAAATGAAGTGAAGAGCCAGGAATCAAACCTAGGGCTCCTACCTTGAGCCACTACATACACACCACTGAGCTACAACCACCAAACAACCACCAGACTACCACCAGACTACCACCAGACTACCACCAAACAACCACCAAACAACCACCAGACTACCACCAAACAACCACCGGACAACCACCAGACTACCACCAGACAACCACCAGACTACCACCAGACTACCACCAGACTATCACCAAACAACCACCACACAACTACCAGACTACCACCAGACTACCACCAGACTACCACCAAACAACCACCAAACAACCACCAGACTACCACCAAACAACCACCGGACAACCACCAGACAACCACCGGACAACCACCAGACTACCACCAGACTACCACCAGACTATCACCAAACAACCACCACACAACTACCAGACTACCACCAGACTACCACCGGACAACCACCAGACTACCACCAGACAACCACCAGACTACCACCAGACTACCACCAAACAACCACCAGACTACCACCAGACTACCACCAAACAACCACCAGACTACCACCGGACAACCACCACCCCTCAATTCTCTATATGTACTGCCAAGAGCGCATAAGAATGGGTGGCTTGAGTAAGACCGGTCGGAATTTACCGCCAGTACTAAAAATAATAATACGTACTGCGCATGCTGCATTGACATAAGCCATTGTTGACCGGGTGTTATAATTTTGACCAGACTACGGGCTTCTATCAGAGTTACACGCTCTTACTCAAGCCGCCTGTTCTTTAGCCTCGTATCCAGGCGGTTTAATGAACGGCCTAGGTACGAGGCTACCAGTTCTAATGCACTCTTGGTACTGCACAGGTGGTACTGAATACTTCAGTTGCACACCTGGCAGCCATCCAGTATGACAGTAGACCAAGAGCGCATAAGAACGGGCGGCTAGAGTAAGAGCGTGTCACTACGTAAAATTCGAAACCGGGCGGAATTTACCGCCAGTACTAAAAATAGTAACACGCGCTGCACACTCTGCGTTGACATAAGCTATTATGCAGGGTTGCTAAGCACGCACGTGACCGGGTGTTCTATTTTTAGTACGGTTCAATAATTTTGCCTGGACTACGGGTTTCTATTGGAGTTACACGCTCTTACTCTAGCCGCCCGTTCTTATGCGCTCTTGCAGTAGACTTATTAGTAGGTAGATTACAGAGGTTATCCCCCCATTACCTACCAGCATGCCCTCCACTGCAGACATAAAGCCAAAGCCACTGAGTGTCATAAAGAACTTGCTCCGATCTTCCAACTCCAGGGCAAGGGAAAATGTACATACCTCACGCAACAGGTGGGCCTGGAGGATGGAGGAAGAGGAGAAAAGAAGGAAATGGGGGAGAAGAGGAACGAGGGAGGGGAGGGGAAAAGAAGAAGGAAAGAGGGAGTGAAAAACGATAGAGGGAGAGGGCAAAAGCAAGTGAGGGAAGAATTAAGGAGGAGGAATTCATAGCTGCTGATGGTCATGACACCAAGAAACCACAATAGTCACTAGCCTAGTGAATACCAGCCCACAAGTCACTAACTCCTCCCCCCCCCCCCCCCCCCCCCACACACACACTCACCAGTTCTTTGTATCTGGTCTCTGATACAGACTCATCCGTCAGACCTGTGAACAGCTGCCTCAGAAACTGTCTGTCTTCCTACATACCAGCCACAGCAGCAGTAACAGTCAAGACAGGATAACTGATTCATCATGTAACTTACAGTACATCTACCATATTATGATTCACACTACATGTAAGTACATAAACAGACATACCACAGTAGAGACGTCACCAAATGGGAGGAGTTTGTGCCTCATTTACTCCACCCAGGGGGCCTAGCCTCGTTCCCAGGCGCTCGAAAAATCGGAGGGAGCGCCTGGTACACTGTTCACGCATGCGCAAAGAATCCCGTAATACTTTCCGTAAAATTTATCGTGACACATAGTGTCAATTACACAAAACCTCGGCTGAACCCCAGCCCTACTAACAATTACATTATCAATACCTACACCCTCATTCCCACGTCTTCCCACTGTCCAGCTCCTAAATGGACAGTGGGAAAGACTAGCCCTGTTCCCAGTTCTCCACCCAGCAGTCCAAGTACTACTTGTGCTGGAAGTGACAGAAGCTGCGGTGGAGGACTGGGAACGAGACTTGGGAAGGCCAGGGACCATGTGCTGGATGGCGGGAAGGCCTAGGGACCTGGCACTAGATGGTGGGAAGGCATTGGACTATGCGCTAACGTTGTGCCTACCTGGAGGGTGTTAACAATCTCGGACTTGTTGAACATGACGAGCGAGTTAAGAGCAGACATCATGTGCTCTTCAAAGAGGGACGGGGTGGGGAGAATCACCTCTTGGATGTACTGCATCTTGTATGTCTGGTGGATCTTTGCAAGCAGTTGAGGGCTATTGAAGGGAACCACCTCTCTGTGTTGGGAGATCTTAGAGAGATAGTCTCTGTGCCGAACGGGGACGGGCTTAGTGGGGTTATACTCCAAGCAACCCACCACATCCATGATGGTGTCTTCTTGGAACATCATTTGAAGCAGCGACGCTTTGTTCAGGAGAAACAGCGTTCTGAAGATGTTATAGAGGTGATGGAGGCCTTCACGGTTCTCCAGATCTTCGCAAATGTGAAAGAGCTCTAAAAGCTTGGCAATGTAGTTCTCTTTCTCCATAGCAACTGCAATGCTTTCCCTCCGCACTGCTGAAGGTATGGCGTTTGTGATCATCTCGAAAATTTCATCAAGCTTACTCAGCTCACACGGAGGGAGTTCAATAACCATTGGCGTGATACTGCTTTCGTCAAACCGGTCTGACAGGTCCCCATCCTCCAGGATGTCCTGAATCACCATAGGGTTACGACCCTGGATCTGAGGAATGGCAAAACAGCACCAGTATTCCACACACTATACCTCCACATCTCACACAACTGAGAGTAAAAAATGAGTTGTGTGGGACTAATCTCGTGTAGTTTAGGGGGTGTGGCCACTATATGCAGGATTTTGTGTAGTTTAGGGGGCATGGCCACTATGTGCAGAATTAATTTGTGGTTTAGGGGGTGTGGCCACTATATGCAGGATTAATTTGTGCACTTAGGGGGTGTAGCTATTACAAGTGGGATAGTTCAGGAATTTATAGATCAGCCACTACACACAGTTAGTCCAAGTTTGCTACTTACTCGTTCCCGGGGGCTACAGAGACAAGTACTGAAGATCCATTGGAGTGTGGTTGTGGCTAGCTACCATTCAAGGCTGACGCTAGGACTGCTCGTCATGAGTAAATCAGGTAAAACACTCAGCTTTGCCACAGAAGCACCTGTTCAAAAATTTCTCAGGACAACTTTCTTCATAAAGATGGAGGACAGACGGTGCCTAATGGGTGCTGCACTCTTCTGCTCACACGTACCTCACAGATCTTAGTCCAGAGGTCATCGCAGCCAGCCTTGTCCTGGAAGCTCAGGGCAAGATCATAGGAGTCATCTTCCATCCACACTATCATGGTCTCCTAATGTGGAAATAGTTGGTACTCCATTGGCAAGCTGTTATAAACAAGTGGCCTCCATACACAGTGACCACCATATTGCTCCAAAGGTGACTCATAGACAGGTCACATTGTACAAGTCGACTATCAGTATCCTGCATGTATGTCTGCATGAATAATCAGTGGACCACGTTTTCCTGAAGAAAACGAGGCCTAGATGTTATGCAAAGTCACCCACTGTGCAGGACGCGTTCAGCATGCTCTGTTGGTTTATCTGCCAGTGATCTCCACACCTGTCCAGTACCATCGTTCCTCACTGCACACTCCTTGTCCTCACTGCACTGAGGACGCCCAGCTAAACCGAAACAGCTGTATACAACTACACTCGGATACACATTCATGAGATGGTACTGAAAATTAAAAAATTTGAAACTAGGACATAACTGTGAGATACCTTAAGGTCGCTTTTAATTACAGGTACTAAATTTAGCAATTTTTGTGAGCATGTCATAATTACTAAAAATAGTACCCACTATTAATAATCACAATTGAAATAACAAGTGGGCGGGGCTTAGGGTCACATGATCTTAGCCCATGACACATTTGTGCTATTTGTTATTGTGGCTATTGTTCCTGTGACATACATGTATGCAGAAACAGGGGCAAAGTGCAGTAGGTTACACATGACAAGCGAACCACAGCCCACCTCCTGTTTTTGGTAGGTCCGATCAGGCAGAACTTTAGACTCCAGCAACAAGGAACCTAGGGGAAAACACATTTAACAACTTAACCAGGTCACCACCAGAGAGTAAACAGCTAAAACAACATTCTGCATTGCAAGGGCACAAGGTAAGATCTCTCACTACAGCTCCTTTAGTCAAGCTACTCCAATCAAGCGGAATTGACTATGTCTACACGTAGTCAGGCATGTCCATAGCCTGGTACCTGGCACGTTTTTCACATGCGCCGGGGACAAGGCTAGCATGTCCACTACACCTTGCTTTTGCAGCCCTTGCAGCAAAATGCAATATTAGTCAAGCTACTACTTGTCTAAAGGGTCAAGTTGGGTTTTTAGCATGTTCTAATCATTGTCATGTGGTCAGCTAGTGTGGTCCCCAGATCTCATCTGGTGCATTTGTGCATGATACCGAAAGTGATCCACGCTAGGATTGGCAGATTAAGTGGCTAACAGAAAGAACAAACCAAATCACAGTGTCAAGAAACTGAAGTTAACAGCAACAAACGTTGATCATATCCAGAAATTACGTTGCAGAATATCTAGCATCATTTCCAGGCCTCAAACAGCACTTTCGTTTACTGTATAACATGTACAGAGTTTGTGCATTTGCAAAGAATGTTACATCACTGAACCCCCCCAACTCCTCTAGGGTCCGCCTTCCAAACCTTTTCCTGAGGCTTTTCTGCTCTCAATGACACTCAGGCCACTCCCACCCTCCCCACTCCCTTCTGTTCACCTACCGTCCTCCTCTGATCGCACAGTGATGGTGAGGGACTGCAGCCGCTCCACAAAGGCCATGGACACATGCCCTGTACCCATGTCCTCCCACTGCAAGTTTGCGTTGAAGCTGTACACCTTTACTCGTCTCTTGGTGTCCGCTGCCATATTGAACATGCAGCAAGCAGCACCTACAACGCATACAACTACTTTGATGTTCAGCTGTTTCTCTTTAATGTATAGGTGTACTTAACTCAGCTACATCAGCAAGTAGCACAGTATCGTGTAATAGGGTCAGATCGTGTACAGCACGACGCCACGTGGTTCACTGGTCTGCAGATATCTTAGTTTTTCACGCAACAGGCGCTACGTATCCCACAGTTTTCCCCTAGACCTGTCAAGTATGGTCTACTTTCGACTCTGTCTTCCCCTCAACGGCACTTGTGAGTCGTAGTGTTTGGCTGCAGACTCGGAAATCCAACGAGCAACAGCGACATTTGTTTTGGTTCACAGGGGGGCACGTGATATTAAGTTAACCCTTAATGGTGTTTAATATTAACTTAACCCTTTACTTACTCGCTAACCTCGTATCCTGCGCACGTTGTGCAGTAGGACAAAGACAAGGTGCTGAAAATGGACGTGGACGACGTCTTAAGCCACATAGGAGACTTTGGACCTAGCCAAAAGAAAGTCTACTTTCTAGTTTCCCTAGCCCATGTCTATACAGCCTTTCACGCGTTTCTCGTCTTGTTCATTGGAACGGATCCAGGCTGGAGATGTGTACCTTCGAGCTCGGGTGGGCTAGAGGATGCAAGTGGAAACGTCTTACAAGACAGTGCAACAATGTGCTCGTATTATGAAAAGAAGTATTGTACACCTACATATTCTACAGAGTATACCTCAATTGTGACCGAGGTAGAGTGCGTGATGTGCCTGTAATGATAATTTGTTGAGACCTACAGTAGTACCCATTATCACATGTACAGAGAGCCCATTGTCACTTTTACTTGTCTCATACCCAGACCCCACCCAGCTCGCGCAAGGGCTGGGTCTGGATACAAGACCGACTTTCACCAGATGGCAAAATTTAGCCCATTTGCGTTTCGAGCGCCTAGGAATGAGGCAACATGTATGTGGCCTAAACTCAGAGTGTAAACTGAAGTATTTCTTTCTTCTCTACTGTAGTGGGACCTCATCTGTGGCACCGAGTCTTCCCTCCCAAACTTGTCGCAGTCTGGGTACTTCATCGGGCTCTTGGTTGGTTCATGGGTGTTTGGCACCGTGGCTGACCAGATTGGAAGAAAAAAGGTCTTGTTTCTGACCGTACTAGGAACTGCTTTATCAGGGCTCGGCTACACACTGGCACCGGGGATCTACTCTTTTATTTTCTTCAGAATTCTGGCTGCATTCTGTGGCCAGGGTGCTATTATGTCTAGCTATGTACTCGTCATGGAAATTGTTGGGCGTTCAGCGCGGAGTTTTGCCGGACTGGCGATTGCAGTGTTTTTTTCATTTGGATGTGTACTACTGGCCGTTTTGGCCTATTTAATTCGTGAGTGGCGGACACTGAGCATGGTGTCCACACTCAGCGGGCTCCTGTTTCTACTGCTATGGAGGTGAGTATGATGTTGTTAGCCTCATTCCCAGGCTGTTCTTGCATCTGTGGAACTGGCTTGGGAATGAGACTGCTTTTAATGCTGACTTGACAACAAGTTTGTTACATATAAGCTGTGTTCATGTATTATAGACCAAACTTTATAAGATTATTCTCCTCTGCCAATCAAGACACATTTTATTGAGCAAGGTTTCACTATTGTGTGAGTGTCCCTCGCAGTTGAACTTGGTGATTTCTTTGCAGAATTATACCTGAGTCTCCACGATGGTTGCTAGTGAGTGGCCAAGAGGAGCAGGCCAGGATGGTGCTGGCTGGATTTGCACATGGCAACGGGACCACACTGCCAGCGGGGAGACTAAAGATACCCATGCAGCAGGCCAACAGTGAGAGCATCTCCCTCAGAGACCTCTTCAGGGGGAGGGTGATTCGACATAGGACAATCATCCTTTTTATTGCCTGGTAAATAACAGACATAACAAAAAGAAGGTTTTGTGTTAACAACTTGAAAACAAAAGAAGGTTCAACTTGAAATCAGAGAAGCCATCATTTCGACTGAGTTACTGACGTTAAATTTTTTGTCGACATTTCAACTGACGACATCAGGGCAACCAGTTGCAACATCAGCAAAAATGTTTTCGATTGCAATTTGGTGACAGGGAAGCTTTTTCCATATATGCAGGAGCCAACTGAGAAGCCACTGAAAAGACAGACATCCTAGCCTCATACCCAGCCTCTTTCTCGTACCCAGGCTCAGTTTGTCTTTCTTCCATGAGAAAGGCCTGGATACGAGGCTACTGACATAAGAACTGTTGATGGGTGATAGCTGTCATTACAGCTGGAATAATTTATGTCTCTCCCTCTAGGTTCATCAACTGTCTGAGCTACTATGTCCTGGCCATGAACGCAGGAAGTCTGGGAGGGAATCGCTATGTCAATTTCACACTCTCCGGTCTGGTCGACATTCCTTCACTTATCATTTGCTACTTTCTGATAAAGAGGTATGCAGTATGTAAATGTACTAGCTTCGTTTCCAGGCCCCAAATGAGGAAACAAGGTGCTGGTAAGGAGTACAGATGGTTGTCTGCGCAAATTTCAAATTGGTTCATGCATACACAAGATTTTATACATCCACTATGGATAGGGGAGCACCAACCAAATTGTACGTTCACTGATGTGCTCACATATGCAATGTCTTGTATATTGGACCGTGGAACACATGTAGAAAAATTAAAGAACAAAAAAAAACAGGTCGTCTTGTGCATCCATGAACCAAGTTCAGGCAACCAATAGGAAACCTTCCGTACCACTTATACACCTTGAAGTTCTTCTGTGGTTATTGATGATTATGTTTCTCTCTACCCGAGCAGTTCAGGTCGGAGGTGGACACATGGGGGACTGCTGATTGCTAGTGGCTTTGGCTGTCTTGCTTGGGTACTGCTGCACTGGATAGGTGAGTACTTTACCGATTGTTGGCCAACCCCCTTCAGGTTTTGATCAGGGTTAGCGGCCTGGGTACAAGGCTAGGTTAGCAAATGATTGAAGTGGAAGGTGAGGCTGCACAAGACCAAGAGGAAACACTCCTGCTACACAGGAGGCATCTGTTGTCCATCCATTTTCCCCAGGTGGTTCTATTTCAGTGAAGATGGTTGTGGCTCTACTTGGAAAGTTTGCGGTGGCAGGATCTTTTGGAGTTGTGTACCTGTATGCAGCTGAATTATTTCCCACACAAGTCAGGTGTGTGCGTGTGTGTGTGTCTGTGTGTGTGTGTGTGTGTGTGTGTGTGCATGCGTGCGTGTGTGTGTGTGTGTGTGTGTGTGCATGCATGCGTGCGTGCGTGCGTGCGTGCGTGCGTGCGTGCGTGCGTGCGTGCGTGCGTGCGTGCGTGCGTGCGTGCGTGCGTGCGTGCGTGCGTGCGTGCGTGCACACACACATGTGCTTATCTGTCTGTGTGTGTGTGTGGGTTGGGTTGCAGGTCATATATAACACATGCTTCTGTTTTATTATGCAGGAATCTCGGAGTGGGACTGAGTAGTATCGGGGCACGAGCAGGTGGAATCATTGCACCACTAGTTGTACTGTTGGTAGGTATTCACCGGCCGTCATTATTCTACGGAACGGACCGGAACGGAACGGAACAGTTCCGTCACATTGGGGGGAGGGTGGGACCAACTGTCATGCATGCTGGAGTACAAGATGTGAGAATTATTGGAGTTTCATTCCGTTCTCTCTCCAGGCCCAGTACAGTGATATGTTCCCAATGTTGCTGATTGGCGGGCTCTCTCTGGTGGGTGGGTTCATCAGCCTCTCTCTCCCCGAGACCCTCAACAAACCCCTGCCAGAGACACTAGCAGAGCTGGAAACAGCTATAGTATAATAATGCATAGGGAGTAGTCAAATAGCATCAACACACTTATGGTCATTCATATGAAGCAGCTGTTCAGCATTCATACGTAGTTTTGTACCCTAGCGGCCTCACATTTCGATGAAAATGTCGGCCATATTAACCCCTTTGATACCTCAGTGCTATACTAATGGACGAGATCTTCCAACAAATAGGGGACCTTGGACCGACTCAGAGGAGAGTACTTTTCTTTGTCTGCCTGGTGGACACCTACGCTGCACTTCACACGCTGAATATAGCGTTTATTGGGACGAACCCTGGATGGAAGTGTCTTCGCGTAGCATCCGAAGACGATGGTTATGTGGAAGTGGACGCTGCCTCCAAGTGTCTGCACTATGAGCGCGGAGAATGCACGCCGGTGTATTCCGAGGAGTACACTTCGCTTGTTACAGAGGTGATTACGTGACGCCTGTAACAGCTTCTGTCTTGAAGCAGGCTGACGGTAGACTCACCCGTTATGATTCTTTAATACATGCAGTAAAAACCCTTCTGTCGTAGGATGGTGTTCATTTCGAAAGTTTAAAAGCTCTATGGCTTTGCATAACCAGTGAAAATTTAATAGCTAGCTAGGTACACACACAGTAAACTATCTTTAATCCTGATTTTCTCATTTCTCCCTCTAGTGGAATTTGATCTGTGACAAATCGTACCTCCCATACTTGTCCCAGTCCGGCTACTTTGTTGGACTGGCCGTTGGAGCATGGATATTTGGTGCTATGGCCGACAGGGTTGGCCGGAAGAAAGTTCTGTTTCTTGCATTGCTTGGCACCTGTTTCTCAGGCTTTGCCTCCACACTGGCTGGTGGAATATACACCTTTGCACTCCTGAGAGGAATGGTTGCAGTGTTTAACTCGGGAGTCATAAGCTCCTGCTTTGTGTTACGTATTGAGATTGTTGGTACCCCGGCAAGAAGTTTTGCTGGACTAGTAGGCGGGATGTACTTTTCTTTTGGTTTTGTATTGCTGGCAATCTTTGCCTATTTCATTCGTGACTGGCGGTTTTTGGTAGCTGTCTGTACGCTCTGCGGGCTTTTACATCTGCTCCTATGGAGGTAAGAACAACGCCTCAGGTATAGGATAGGACCTCTTCTAGTAATCACTAGTGCTGTCTTTGCAGAATTGTGCCTGAGTCTCCACGGTGGCTGTTGGTGAATGGCCAAGAGGAACAGGCCAGGATGGTGCTGGCTGGATTTGCACAGGGGAATGGAACCACAATGCCAGAGGGGAGACTAAAGATACCTGTGCAGGCTGGCAATGAGCCTGTTTCCGTGATAGACCTCTTCAGGGGAAGAGTGATCCGACATAGGACAATCATTCTCATCGTTACAGCGTAAGCTTTCTTTCTTGGAGTTTTGTGCAACCCAAATTATCTGTGACTTACATAATATATTCTCTCTCAAAGGTTT
Organism: Agelas oroides; assembly: GCA_949130485.1. Classification (NCBI taxonomy): domain Eukaryota; kingdom Metazoa; phylum Porifera; class Demospongiae; order Agelasida; family Agelasidae; genus Agelas; species Agelas oroides. The sequence goes on along the minus strand of OX422196.1, from coordinate 1,228,737 downwards.
GTGAACAGTGCGGTAATAAATGTTTTCACTATGAATGCGGGACGGCTGGGAGGCAACCGCTATATCAGTGTTGCACTCTCTGGCATAGTTGAAATCCCCTCACTGCTGTTTTGCTACTTCATTGTGAGAAGGTGAGACTATCAGAAAAGAAAGAGGTGCTTCTTTGTTGGTGGCCTTGTTGTCAGCTCCCTGTATGGCATGCTGCAGCTGTTTGATACAAAAAAAAAAAAACCTAAGGATGAAAGATGTTGTACTTATCAAATTATGTAGTTTTCATGCAACTTCCAAGTTGTATGACATCTTGAGGTTTTCGGTATACCGTACCCCTACCCAGTTTTTGTTTATTTTATCGTATTGCAAGCAATGGGACCTGGGAATGAGGCAAACTCGAGTGTATTTATACAATGGTACTGCCATCTAGCAGTTGGTGTTATTTCGAAGTTGCAACTGCTTGCAAAACTTTATACTCAGTTCAGCTGGTCGGAGGTGGACACATGGGGGACTACTGATGTCTAGTGGTATTGGCTGTCTTGCTTGGGTACTACTGCACTGGATAGGTGAGTATTCCTACAACTACGCTACAACTGCAGCAGGCTGCGGCCAACACGTGTTGTTAACCATAAACCTCTCCTCTCTTTAGGCAGTGGTGCTTCTCTGAAGATAGCAGTAGCTCTACTTGGAAAGTTAGCAGTGACAGGTTCTTACGTGATTATAAAGTTGTATGCAGCTGAGCTGTTTCCAACACAAATTAGGTGTGCATGTGAGGTATATGATTGTGCAAAGGGGTGAGTATGGTGTTAATGAGCCTAGCTTGTCACTTTCACAGAAACCTTGGCAGAGGGCTGACTATGATTGGGGCAAGAGTGGGTGGAGTAGTGGCTCCTGCAATTCTGCTGCTGGTGAGTGCCTTCTATGTACAATGTTGAACACGTAGCTACAAGCTTTGTTTCACCATTCCAATTCATGCAGGGCCAGTACAGTGACAGCATCCCGATGTTGGTGATGGCAATGCTTTCTGTGGTGGGCGGGGTCATCAGTCTCTCCCTCCCCGAAACACTCAACCAACCTTTACCAGAGACGTTAGCAGAACTGGGAACAAATAAGTCACATAAAGTCAATGCATAATCATGTTGATTGTTATCACTTAACAGCTTTTATGTTATACTAGCAGAACCTAAAGTTACCTATTTTTTCATACACACAACAAAAATATTTTCACTAAAATAAAATGTCTCATTTTAAGTGGAACTAGAAACGGCTAGCTTCTTGAGATGTTCCATAAAGACCTGCAAACTGACATCGTCTGTCAGAATAGGAGTGCTGGCTCCCTCCTGAAGAAATTGGAGAGAAAAAATATCAAGTTGAACCACATCATCAGTAACAGTCGTCTCAAACCCAGAACCCTTTCCTGGAGGGTCTGCAGTCTGGGTTCGAGGCTTGCAACAGAAAAGAGGCACAAAGGTAGATGTCACTTACTGCTCCCCATCCATACATGGTGTTGTGCGTCTGAGATGGGTTCACTTTTGAGAGCAAAAATCGAGCCTAGAAGTAGACATAGATATATACGTGTCTGAGTGGCATTCTCTAGGAAAAGAAGATTCTCACTATAGATATTTACCTGGCTTCCTCCTTGGTCAGTAATTATATACCTCGGCATCGGGAACCGTGTTTGAAGAATTTCCTGTACCACAAGACAATGCACGAAACTAGTAAACTATCATCACTTTAATACATGGGACTGGTAAACTACAGTAAACTTTCAGTAAACTTTCAGTAAACTTCAATAAATTTCAGTTAAATTTCAGTAAACTTCAATAAGCTATCAGTGTTATTACATTTACCTGTGCATCATCAATGGGTGCCTGGAGGAGCTGTCTGAAGTTTTCATGGTCAGGCATTGTCTGGTAGCCCTGCTTCTTCCAGGCTGCAATGGTCTGTCAAGCAGCAGGGTAGGAATGTGTTGGGGAAGGAAGGAGGGAGATGAGAGGAAGAGTAGAGAGAGAGAGAGAGAGGACATAGAAGGAGGTGGAAGGATCAAGTGCCACTTTCTGTAACAACAAAACAAGTTTTTGCTCTCTGGTTACCTCTCCATGGAAGATGAGAATGTGGAAGAAAGTATCCAGCAGGAGGATGCGATCTGGGGTAATACTGGTGGAGTCCAGGAGGACAGGCTGTGTGTGTGAACCAATTTTCATTACAACCTATGACAGACACTGATGCATGCATGCACGTGCCACACACACACACCTACACACACACACACACACACACACACACACACCCACACACACCCACACACCCACCCACCTCTGGTGGTCCACTGAAAGAGTAAGCGTAGAGAATGGGCTGAATCATAACAAGACACTGTGTAACATCTTCACGATTGAGCTTGTTACGGTAGTAGGCAGACTCGTCTGGGCTGTTGTTGAACACTTGGAGGAACTGCGAGCGACGCAGGTGAAACATAAACTGGAAGGAGAGAGAGAGGAGGAACACGAGGTCAAAGTGTGCTCAGCTGACACCCGAGAAAGAGGTGTGACTAACCTGAGGATACAGGGAGAAGTTCTCTGCAAACTGGAAGGAGCTGGGGTCATCCTTGTGGTACTCCCCAAACTTCTGACACTGCGTGAAAGAAGAACCATGGTACAAACACGATCGTAGCCATTATGTCAACTCTAGAGGCAGTGGATGGACATACCAGTCTGATGAGCAATCTGTCCAGCCATCGCAACACATCCGGACCATCATCCTGCTCTGAACTGCAAACCAAGAGTTAGAGAGAGAACCCACGTAAACTCATTACCAGCTGAGGGACCGTGCATGTGCTTTAGGTCAAGAGCAATACTCCTGCTCACCGTGTGACAGCCATTCTGGCCATAGCCACTGCAGCTGCCTCTTGGTCAAAGCTGGCAGCTATGTGTGTGAGGTTGGTTGCAGCATCTGCCCAGCTATGATGAGGATTAAAACACACTCTAATAATGTGACCTTTGACCCCCTATCAACAGTTTATCAGTTGGTGTGTGTAATGTTGCCACTTACTGCCTTGCAATGGTGGTTACTCTGACCCTCTTCTGTCCGGAGGAGTGCTGGTAGAAGGTGATGAACTGGAGTGAGCCAGGTTGCCCCTGGGGAATGCTGCTTGCTTGCTGCCATCACCAGAGAAAAGCAGGAGGAAGGATTAAATCAGGATTAGCAAGTAGCCAGGAGAACAGCGATAAGTACATGTTGGCATTAGCATAAGTACAGAAATGGCACTAAATTCCCAAAGCTGCTAATACACATATAGTACAGTGTATCACATTTGGGGAGGAGGGTGAAACGTCTATCGGCTGTGGGTGACAGGAAACGTGTCTACAAGGTACCTGGTTAGCAACTTCAAAGATGATGGCTAGGGTTGTGGATGGATCAATCCCACATACTCTCCAAGCTGATGTACCACCCACGCCAATTTCCTGTATGGGGAGGAGACGAACAATGAGTTGTGTGTGTGTGTGGTGTGTATGTGTGTGTGTGTATGTAGCACGTGCGTGTGTGTGTGTATTGTGTGTGTGTAGTGTGTAGTGTGTGTGTAGTGTGTGTGTGTGTGTGTGTGTGTGACTTACAGTGTCGGAAACAGCCTGGTTTCTGCGGTTGAGTGAAATGCAAGGTCCAATTACTCCACACACCTTTATCTCTCTTGGGCACTACAACAGGAAAAAAAAACACAAGTCAAAGAAGTCCACGAAAGACAGCACTCGTTCTTATACGAAACCAAGGTAAGGTGTAGCAGGGTATGTGGGACCTTACCTTAACTTCAAAAGAGCCGTTGAAGGCCATTCTAAAGTGTTGTCCGTGGGCGTCCTTTGCAAACACTTTCTGCCATGTTTGTTTGAACAGTGAGGTATTGAAAGAGTCCCCCATTATCATGTGACCTCTGTGAGAGTGGTGAAGAGGAAAAGGGAAGAGGGGAGGGTGGAGGATAGAGGGAGAGACGAGGGGGGAGGTGGACAACAGTACAGGAAAAGGAGAGAAAAGGAATAATACAATGGTTCCTTCTGCTAGAAGAGGACATTCTATAGACTGACCCAGTGAGGTTTGAGAGAAACCTCATTTCGTGGAGGCCAGTCTGGTCCAGTGCGCAGCTGTACACATCCACAGTGTGGCCATTCTCAGCTGCACGTTTGGCCAGAGCCTCGTAGTGCTGTGTGTGTGTATGTATGTATATGTGTGTGTGTGTGTGTATGTGTGTATGTGTGTGTGTGTGTGTGTATGTGTGTGTGTGTATTTGTGTATGTGTGTGTGTGTGATTGTGTGTGTATGTGTGTGTGTGTGTGTATGCTATACACTGACAACCAGTATATACAGCTGTAAATTTGTAAAGTCATTGGCATGTGCAAACATCCCATTGGCTCACCTTGCATGCCTTCTTGTGGTAGCTACAGCTGTCTTTCTCAAGGTCAATGTGTGAGCGGATGGGATCCTTCAGCTCATGACTTACCACCATGCCAGGGCCCTATGGAGAGGAAGGGAGAGGTGAAGGGGAGGGGTGAGGGGCTAGGAGCAACCATTGTGCAATCTAGCATATTACACCTAAACCACATACCTGAGTGCAAGGACCTCCAATGAAGAGCATAACCCTGGCTCCAGCGTTCGGGAAGGTGGCCTAATGAACAAGAGAAAAATACAACAATATCAATCAGACCACAAACACCATCCCCTCTCTCCCAGCCAACACCCCCCTCCTCCTCTGCCCCTGTTTTCCTCCCTCCCAGCCGACACCCCCCTCCTCCTCTGCCCCTGTTTTCCTCCCTCCCAGCCGACACCCCCCTCCTCCTCTGCCCCTGTTTTCCTCCCTCCCAGCCGACACCCCCCTCCTCCTCTACCCCTGTTTTCCTCCCTCCCAGCCAACACACCCTTCCTCCTCTGCCCCTGTTTTCCTTCCCCCTCACCTCTAGCAGGCTGACAGCAAGAGAGAGGGCCACTCCTGTGGACCGCAGAGGTCTATTTCCCTGGTGCACTGGCCAGGGATCAGCCTGAATGTCACCAATCATATCCGTGAGGCTCATATCAACGTTCTGTAGTGGCTGCAGAAACCTTTGTACCAGAGAGATTTAGTATAGTAAAAAGTTGGTCCGTATTCACTATCAGCTTTTCATCAGTTGGCTCAAAGCAAAACACATGTAACCCATCACCTAAGCAACATATATACTAAGGTGTTGCCTAGGTAACAGGTTATTCCCCTCCATGGCCACATTAAGTCATACGACTGCCCCCTAGAAAGGAATATAACTAAGTATGTGAAACAACCTCCATATGAGAGAAGCCATACCTGTTCTGTATTTCTGGCTGTTGTTGTTGCTGTGTGGCAGCAGGGGCCTGAGGTCTCCCAGTGGGACCCCCGGCCAGCCCCAGCTGCTCCTGGAGCTGCTTCGTTGTGACGTCCTTTGATCCACGGAACACAAAGCTCTTTGCAAAACCATCACAGCCCAACTCATGCAGCTGGACCTGCCATATAGACGAGTCCGTGAAGACACAAATATCTAACCAGTTCAACCTCAGGACTTCAGATACCCCACCCTGGGTAGACATCCACTAATCTGAACAGCCTTGTACCGATGGCCAAAAAAATTGTTTCAATTAGTAAAACAATACAGAATGGAAGGGGTTGCAACTTCTATTTAATGCACATCAAAGCCATGAATATTAATATTTGGGTATTTGGATTAGCGAGGGTCTACTGCACTCACTACCCTGACTCTGTCTCCTCACAAGAAGAAAAGATTTTGATGGGTGCAAGCAGCTTTCTCGCTAACAACAGGCAGGTATGAAACGCCCTCCCTACACACTGCTATTGAAATGTTAAGTGGAAGCCAGGTTAGTAACTGCTGTGGGCAGGACTTACAGAAGTGATCCCAATGATGCTCTTACTTAAATTAACCACATCCAAATAGTGCTCCAATTAACCAAATGGTGCAAAACCATCCCTAGCGAGAACCGGGTGCAAGTTTGCTCACCATTCTCCCAAAAGTGATGAGGCCGACGAGGGCAGTGGGGGGAAGCAGGCTCAGAGAGAGCTGGAGAGACTCCTGTGCCAGAGAAAAGTGAGCTCATGATTACAGTCAACTACACTCACCCTCAGGCACTGTGCATACTACACTTGTACAAGTACACACACATGGGTTTAAATAATAGTCAAAGGGTTGTCAGGCATGCAGGGCACCATCAGTGGTTACTGGTCTTAAACCACCAGGATACCTTGAGAGCTTGAAGGTTTTCCTCATCCTGGCAGGTATCCACAACAAAGAGAAAGATGGTGGGAGCAACACCTGAACGCTGAGAAAAAGAGGGGAGAGAGTGGGGAGAGGAGAGGGGAGAAGGAAAAGGAGGAGGAGAGTGGAGAGAGAAGAGGGGAGAAGGAAAAAGAGGGGGTAGGAAAGATGGAAAGGAATGAGGAGGTAAGGGAAAAGAGGAACAAGAGAAGAGAGTTAGGAGGACTATTACAAAAACTGTGTTGCTATGCATGCTTTACCTGTAGCTGGTATTCAATGGTGGAGAATTGTGGGATAAGCTCAGCGGGTTGGTTGGTCTCAGAGATGGCAGCATAGTGTTGGGGGAACTGCAGACAATGAGATGAGGAAGAAGTTGAGAGGGATCCGGAGAGTGAGAAAACTCGGCACTCTCATTGTAACTCACAGCATTTCTTTGGAAGCAGAAGTTGCATACCCAGGTTTTACTTCGGTAGTCAACTTGGCTGCAGGAGGAGCAGCATGTATGATGCACCACACATGCACACTGCACACCAGGTACCACAGTACAACTACTAAATGTACACACCACAGTTTGTTGGATGTTGCTTAGCAACCAAATCTTTGAACTCACATAACACAAAGTGGAATGGTAGAGGTGATAATGGGTGTGGCAGTGGGTTGCTAGGGGTAACATCAAACAATCCCCCAAACAGAACAGCATTTCGGGTTCATGCTGCTCCATATGGGAAATGCTATGTACCATGATTATGCAGAGGGTCAAACATACCACAGGGGGTTCAATACAGCTCTACACTGGGCCCGTGAACAGAGAACAGGATCATAGCAGATGGGTGGCATGTCAGGACGCTCCTTCAGTGGCGAGTAGAGTGCAGCTAAAGGAACCACCTAGTACATGCAGGTATGGGGGGGGGGAGAGTTACACAGTTTGGTGTTAGTCACTTCCTTCCTGGTTAGTTCATCAATGAAACATGCTATCAGTCATAAAGTGGGAAATATATTCATTCATGTTTCACAAGTCATTTCCTTCCTAGAAACTGCTATCGAGACACTGGCAACAGCACTAGGAAGATCACAATGGAAATTGAGTAGCCATCACCATGGTAACAGGTTTTTCTTCCCTCATTATTGAGACTCATGGAGGGTCTGGGAGTTCATTACTCAATTAATGAGAACAAAGGCGATGGCCTTTTCTTTTTCTACACATACTACTCATAGCTGTAGTGTTACAAGCCCAGGGACAATGAATGGCAGCAATGATGGCCAACATCACGGTGGCCCATACAATGCAGTGTTAACGAAAAGAGATACTGGTACACATAACCCATCTGCAGTTTCTCTCCTGAGATTATCCCAGGCCAGCTGTCCCAAGCTCTGAATTATGCATAACTGCATACACAACTCATGTCTCCTTGTAGCATGGATTGATTATCTTGCAGCATGGATTAATAAATCAAACTGGCCTCCTCAACCCTTTATCGATCCCCAACTTTCCTCGGGCCAGGAGGGACCCGTACATACCAGTTTGGTGGACTCTATTCTGGTGGCAGGCCAGACGTTCCATGTCAACCTCACACCATCACGATCCTCGTTCTGGTTGATGAAATCCGACCAAGTCGACATCACCGATAGTACTGTTCAGAGACGGTAGAAACCTTTATGATAGTAGAATGACTAAAGCTTTTGTTATGAGATTTTGCACATGCGATCGCACCTTTGGTGTGCTTTAATAAGGTATGTGACGTCACCTTAAACACGTTGCTGGCCTGGCCGGCCGATCGAACGTGTGATTATTATGACGTCACTTAACTAACGTTGTGCTGAATCACGTGATTTAGATGCTTTGCGCAGCGGCGCTGCGCTGCAAGGTACAAGGCCTAAGGTGGGCAGGGCATGTGCTGGTAGTCATGTGTGCTTGCTTTTCTCTGTCTCTGTAGCCTCATAGTGATGGAGAGCTCTCAACAACAAGAAGGTGCGGAGCTCGAACACCTAACAACTCATCCACCAGCTTCCCCAGTTCTGAACTTTCATGAAGCAAACTTTATTGCTTTTCCAAACCAAAGGCAGAGCAATATTTACGGGCTGTGCAGCCTGAGGATCAATGGTTGCAACAAACTGCTAGTCGCAACACTGAGGGGCCAGATCTTTAGCCTGGAGTTTCACAAGACACCCTTACGACCCCCTCTGTTCAACCCAATCAATTTCTCATACATTCCAGGTAAGCAGGAAGTGATTTAATTGAATGGGGTCTCCCAAATGAAGTTTCAAGGAACAAAGAAAAGATGTGACTTTGGGACAATTTGCCTGTAAACTTGTGCACTATCACATTACGATAAGAACACTTACAGTTTCTATGGTTACTGTGATTATTATTGTATCATGTGACCCTCCTGTCCTCTTGCAATCATACAGTATGTATGTATGTACTACAAGTGTAGTTGTTCCTTCCTACGTCCTTGTGTGTACCAGGTGATGCAGAGGTGATCTCCATAGACGCCTTTGTGAAGGAGCCCAATGGACTAATCTTTGGTGTAACATTGATCAAGGTATCCTGAACTGCCAACACCTGCTTGTCCCATCCTCGATTCCATTGAGATCCATCCTTTCCATCTCTTGTCTAGAGAGATTCGGACCCTAAGGAGATATTCTTAAACTTATATGGAATCCATTGTGACCCAAATGCATCCTTTCACTGGGAAAAGATCGCAGGTGCGTCCACAACCCACCTCTCCCAATCCCTGTCCCTGTCCCTCCGTCTCTGCCCCCTGTCCATCTCTCTGTCCCCATCCACCTGAAGTGCTCACCATTGTTGAACTGTACTGTCGTTCTATGCAGAGGATTGGCAGCCGTTGAACTTGAAATTCATCCCATTCCAGCTCACACACACACAGTGAGTCCCTGATCTCATTGCGTGTGTGGGTCTTTGCCTTACCTGTCGTTTTCCCTTGCCACAGAATTCTTGCTGATGGTAAGTGGGAGACAGTCTTCCTCTTGTCGGGAGATGACCTCAAAGTGCACTTATATAGAGAAGAATGGCGACTCTCAGAGGTATGTGTCTACATGGGAGAAATACTATTCTTACTGTACTGTTTCTGCATGTAGACTCACAAGCAACAATTGTTTTGCCGTTTTCTTGGCCCAGGCTCCCCTTGTTTCTTGAGGAGGAAGCCTGGGGCCAAGGGTAACATACACTAACAGCAAAGTACTCTTGGACGCACCTATAGAGGCCGTTCTCTAATGGCACCCTCGTTTCCACCAATACTAACTAAAAATCAAATAACTGACAAAAGCAGTAGCCTGATAATTAGGCTACTCTTCAGTGGCGTATGTTGCTCTCTGTACACAGCTGTGTTTTCAAGAGGAGCCCTCCAATGTCTGGTTCCCTGAGTTACAAGACCTCCCCAGCAGCGTGACCTATATGGACATGAAGATTGTTAGACTCCAGCGACTCACTGGTCTCGGTTGTCAAAATGGCTACCTCCAATGCACACTGGTAGACCTGTCCACAAACAGTAAGAACATCTTTAACTCAGCATTGTCCCAGGTCCCCACCCAGCATGATGTCTGGTTAGTCTTGTTGTCAGACTGTATTCTTGAGATAAAGAATGACTTGCCTATTTTGTTTTGAGTGTGTCAGCGAACGTTCCAGTTCATATGATGTCACCATGGGTAGAACAGAAAATTTATGGGCTGTTCACGTGGCCTTGCTCTCAGACCTCTGCAGCATTTGTCGCTTGCAGTATAACATTCTGCATTGGCCTCATTCCCAGGCTCCCCCATTCCAGAGTGGAGGAGCCTGGGAACGAGGTTAATTTTGCATGCTTTCCATAATGCAAGTGGTAAACTCTGTTGCGGCTTGGGAATGAGGTACACTGCATCTTTTAGTTTGGGTACAAGACTAGCGGCCTCGTCTCTCAATATTCTACACTGTGCACAGGTATGGTGAAGTGTTGGAACACGAAGATGATTGACGGTCCCATCACATCAGTCAAGTTCTTCCCTCTGCAGTCTGTTGCCAGCAGAGGTATGCAGATATGTGCACACACACATACTCCTCTCACACTTGTCATCTCTTTTGTAGGTGCCCCGGAAAGTCTGTATGACTATTATCTCCTAGTGGGATCTGCCATTGAGCTAGGTGCTGTTTTCCTGTAAGTACTACCTCCAAGATGATAGCTGCTACCCCCAATTAGAATAAGGCCAGTCACCTGACTGCCCCCTAGCCTCTTTACCAGGCCTCCCCCGTTTATTGTTCTTTGGTTTACATTCAGTATAATACACAGAAGTGGAAGAGCGGTGAAAAATGGGGACTTCCCTGTTTTTGCTGCTCTTCCGCTTCCATGCATTATACTAACTGCAAACTGAAGAACAAAAACAGGGGAGGCCTGGGAACGAGGCTAGCAGTCCCCATCTCCTGTAGTTGATGCCCGGTATTGGCTGAAACAGGTCCTGCACAGTGGAGGACTAATGTCTGTATATATACCAGCTAGGCCTGCTTATTCATTACCTGAGAGTTGTGGTTCACTGATTGTTCACTGATTGTAGGAGTGTAACTTATTAGGGAAACACGACTTTACCATCTCTAACTGTAGGAATGTGCTTGAAGAGGGTTTCAGCAGACCGCTGTTCCTCCCCCGGTCCCACCTCCATGACAGTGTGCTGTGTGCAGAAGTGGCTGACATAGACTGGGATGGACAGCACGAACTGATTCTTGGAACTTATGGCAAGGTGTGTTACCCTGCAGAAGTTGTTTCTTGGCAAGAACCATGATTTATGGACTCTTCCTTACTTTGACATGCCTACAGGAAATTCTAGTTTATCATCTGAATAAACCAGGTAAAGTTCCTTTCTACCTCTGGCTCAAGGTTTGTGTTTGATCAAGGTCTTCTCTCTCCCTCCACACTTGCCGTGAGCACAGATGACATGCCTAGTGATCTTGGCTTTCACGTACGCTCACACTTTAAGTTGATGTGGAGGCGTAGCTTTGCTCACCCCATCCACCAGGTGTGGTATGGTGACCTAACCCATGATGGCCTCTCTGAGCTAGCCATCATTTCCATGGGAGGAGTCCACATACTACAGGTAAGTTGCTTCAGGCTCTGCTACATGATTGGTTGATCATATTTCAATATCAATTTGTTAAGTTCATTTGCATAGCAGAGTTTGGTATAAGCTGCTTGGCGTAGTGAATTCCCTCCTTAGAGTTGGGTGATGAAGGTTCTCAGTTTGAAAGACATTTGGACAACAGAGCTCTCGACTATAGGCTACATGCTCTGATTTAGCTCCATGAGGGGTGTATATGTGCATACGTTCACTCAGACTCACCATGATGCATTTTCTTGTGTTGTGTTAACAATAAGTGGATGTTCCTGAGAATTTCTTTTTTGTTTTGTTCTATTCTACTATAGCATGACTTGAAACAGGCTGGTGCACTGTGTGTTCAGAGACTGTTGTCTAACGTACACAACAACAACTCACCAGAAGACCAAAAAACTGAACAAACACCTAACAGCACTTGAATTGTAATTACATAAATAATAATTTTTTTTTATTATTATTCAATGATATGGTCTAAAAACTCAATGATGACACAGCCAAACTTGCATGGGATTGAAATAAATTATGATTTCAAATTGGGATTGAAATGATAAAAGGGTTGTGGTGGTATAGGCCAAGGATCCATCACGGTGGTGTCTTAATACTCGTCACCAGCTATACATGTTGGGGGAAAAAGTCCACACATAACTGTGACATGGTAGAGTAAGGCCAGGCAAAGTAGTTTTATTGTTTCACACAATTTGCTTGCAGGTTGGCGGTCATTATTCATTACTAGCAAACACTGTACACGCTTGGCAAACCTACGGTGCTATAGCCATTAAAAGTGGGCGTGTTAAAGTTTGGAAGGTAACAGTTGAGGTGGCAGGTCTCGAATGAAGCAGGCGCTGATGCAAAGCAATAAATCTACTTTGCACGGCCTAAACAGTAGCTACCGGAAGCTATGTGCACCAAGTCATGGCAGAACAGAATACGATATAACGGACCTTATAGTCTAGTTAAAGCAAAATGTTTGTTTCAGGTTGTGGTAGAGCCATAGCAGGCTTATAGACAAAGCACGCTCATAATGTTGCAGGGGTATCTGCCTGTAACTTTCTGATTATAGTATCACAACCCTCCAGGGGAATACCGGCTCCTATACTTACCGTCATCCTCATAATCACTATTAAGTAGAGGGTCTTCCTCGTATGCTAGTTCATCCATCTCCTCGTCGTCCAGTCCTTCCTCCTCTGCATCCTCCTCACAATACTCTACTGGACCGCTCTCTTCTACCACTGGAGAGTGGAACATCACAGTTACATAGACCAGTGTCCCAGTCTCTTCCTCGAGTACAATCAAGAGAAAATGAGAATGAGTCTGGGTAGTAGCTTCGTTCCCAGGCTCCCCCGCTCCGGAACGCGAACATTGAGGTTGTGCAGGTGGGGAGAGCCTGGTATTTTTTTCTCACATGAGCAGCGTCAAGGGTAGAAAGACCTAATTGCACATGGGCGTACCTGAAGACTCAGAACAGCAGAAACAGCAAAGGCAGTGGGTGACTTACTTTATATATCTAACTAGTGGGGGATAAATATCCTGCACACCGAGCATTGAGCGTATAGTCGGATGAACAGCATGTGAAACGTTCCCTTTCTGTTCTACATCATGCTCACGTGAGAAAAAGATACCAGGCTCTCCCCACGTATTCACATTCTGGAGCGGGAGAGCCTGGGAACTAAGGTTATCTGGGTAGGGGGCTACTAAACAAGTACAGTTACACAATCACTCAGAGGCTTACCAAGGCCTTCTGTACTGGACTCTCTGTTCTTGAGCACCAAGCTATCATCATCACCAGCACTTGTCAGTGAAGAGCTAGCTGGGCCAACATCCACGGAATGTTGATCAGTTCTACTGAGAGGCAGTGCAGTTCTTTGGTTGCTATCTGAAGTTGTCTTCTGTCCTTCTGGTGATGTTTGCAACCCTGAATTGGAGTCTGATGTCTAGACAATGACAAAACAAGGTCTGACATCTAGACAATGACAAAACAAGGTACACACACTATAAAACGACTGAACTTTGTGCAGATAACAGAAAGAATGGAGGGGTCCGAACATACCAGAGTGTTGATACCCAGAGGGGAGATGCTTCTAGAAAACCTGTATGGATATATTGTGCGTGTAAAGGTATGCCATAAATGTGCTAGCTAAAACCTTTATCATCATGAACTGACCATGCTTAATCTAGCTTACTTTGTGGTTGACCTGCCATACATCGACAGTCCTCCAAGAGAAGAGAATGTTCTCTTTCTTGTGCTGAGGGAGGGCAGTCTCCCACCACCGCTTGAAGGCATTCTTGTGATGGAAAGTGAAGATGTATCACCAATGGGCACAGGTGGGACTGTAGGCACCAAGCTGGATAAACCAGTCAAACTACTAATCAGTGACTCATCATCAGCCTGTGGCATGATTGAAGTGCCAGCAATGGTGGAATCATCACTACCAAATCCCTTGTCCAGATCTCTGAGGACATCATAGTTGATTTTGCTGGATATCCTCTTCTCCACAAGCATCCTCTCGATTGCTTCTCCAGCGGTGCTGGCTGGTTGGTAAGGCATCCTCTGCTTCCTACGGTTGGACCTCTGACAGAGGAGTGAACAAACAGTAACAACAGTAGGTGCTACAAGCCTAGCTACCTAGGTACCAACCCGCTTTGGTTTATCTCCTTTAGCAGCTTTGATAGCAGCAAGCCTTTGTCTTCTCTCTGTGTGATGAACAGGAGCAAGTACATGTATGTAGATAAGTGATTGAAATTTAAGTACACAGTCCTACACACATCTTTTTAAGTATATGTAGCTTAACTATTTCAAGAGCTTATGAGCGGTTCATAAGCTCCTGACTATATCTACACACACCTTCTTGTTCTTTGAGAAAATCCCCGTTCTCTGCAAACCAAAGTTGACTTTTGATCTTCACCTCTTCTTCTGACAATAGCATCTGTGTACACACGGTGATAACAGTTTTACAACAACACCATCTTCCTGGGGTCCTGCGTGTTAAATTTTTGATTGATGCTCACGTTCTCTATCTCCTGGTCGTCAATACCCTCCAGATCTAGCTCTCCTCTTGAGTCAAGTAAACCTACCCGTCATGTGTAACAGTGCAATGAACAGAAAATACTTCCTTCACATTCAACAGTGAGATAGAGGATACTCTAAAGAGGACATACGGTTTCCCTCTTGCTCCTGTTGCTGCTCCTCGTCCACAAACTTGGCCAAGTCTTCCAAGTTTTCAGACAGCCCAACTGTTGATGCAATGTTAAATGCCTCCGCAAAGCGGGCCTTTGCAATCACCTCTTGTACGGAGCTCATTCTGATACCACCAAACCCTCCTCCTCCTCCCTCTCCCTCCGCCTCAGGATCACTCTCGCTGTCTGTGTTGGTGTCCTCCTTGCCACTCTCCTTGGATTGGTCAGTTTCACCTACTACCTAAACACAGGACAGATTGACTCCTTAGAGTGTGAAAGGTGCTCTGACAGTTGAGAACCAAACCAACTAGAAGAGTCTGAACCACATCTATCGGAAACATCGGAAACAGTTTTAGACCAGATTTGATAACAGAGAGCCTCCTTTCTGTTTACACAGGAGAAGCCACCATTTTGAGCAAACTAAAATAACAGTGGTTTGGAGTTTCAAACCATGTTCCTTCACCCATTCTCTTCAATTATACCTTGTCACCAGGTCTAGCTAGCGTTCCTTCACCCATTCTCTTCAATTATACCTTGTCACCAGGTCTAGCTAGCGTTCCTTCACCCATTCTCTTCAATTAAACCTTGTCACCAGGTCTAGCTAGCGCAACCACCAGATTCTAAATTGAAATTGCACTGATAATGACTAAAGCAAAACGTTGGCAAAGTTTTTCAATTTTAAGCTGGTAATTGAGGTTCTCTTTGCCATTTATGCAGGAGCTAGCTGAGAATTAAGCTACTGAAAGTCTCTATTCTAAAAATAGCAACAAATGGAGGTAGCGAGAATTACTCCACCTGATGTTTTGATCTCTTCTTGGCCTCGGTGAAGCTGGGAGGGTCGTGTTCCTGTTCCAGATCAATCTTAAGAAACTCGTCAATGGTCAGTCGGCTGGAAGGCGTGTCCCGGAAGTCCCCCAGACGTTTACGAATTGTCCCATCGGAGAGCTTCACCACCCTTGCCACCTCCTTCACACTGCGGTTGAAGTTATGCAGTCGAGCAGACACCAGCAGTGCTAAAACAAAAAAAAAAAAAAGAGTACATTGACACATCAAATTGTTGATACATGCTATAAACTTAAGAGCTTTTGGGCCTAGCTAACGTCCCCTCAGCCCCCACCTGCACTGCAAGGCCAGCAGGTCTTCTCCCAGCCCCTCCCCAGCCCCTCCCACCTGCACCACAGAGACCAGCAGGTATCCTCCCAGCCCCTCCCACCTGCACCACAGAGACCAGCAGGTCTCCCCCAGCCCCTCCCACCTGCACCGCAGAGACCAGCAGGTCTCCTCCCATGGTGGATCCAGTCTCTCTTCATCCTAGCCACCAGTCGCAGTGCTGTCATGGAAACTTCATGTGTCTTGTCCCCCAGTTCTAACTTGTGGGCAAACCGATGAATGTAGAGACATGGATCTACACGGGAGAGGAGTTAAGGGTTCTCACTAACAAACACTAAACTAAGGGTCTTGGTAAAACCGCCTACCTATTGCTGGTGGGTTGATGTGCAGAGCGTTGGAGAGTTTCAGGTAGGCCCTGCCAAGAGCATATACATTAATCTGTGCAGCACAAGAGGAAGTTGAATGATACAGACTTTTACAAAGATGGTGTCCAAAGCAATTATTCAAACTTACCTGTAGCACATCACTGAAGTCTAGTAAAAGGTCTGGAAATTTGCAGTCAAGGACAGCACCATCTGGAATAGTAACCTCATTCCCAGGCCATTCCCATTCACTTTGTCATTCTGAGTACGAGACAATGACCACCACTACTAACTATTGTGCTCCGTGTTCGTGGCAATCAAGCATAATGTAGAGCCATTTTAAACTAAGATTGTGTAAAGGATACGTGGCGTTCCCTCACTTCTGCAGACAAGGTAAAGGCAGGCTGTGTCAACGATGCTGGACTTGCGGCCCCGGGTTAGGTTCATCGTCAGTGCCATCTTGAAGAACATGAAGGCCGTGTCGATGCAGTGTTGGTTCAGCTTCAACAGATTGCCAAGCTCAGTCAGCCGCCTCTTGGCTGCACAGAATAAGCAACAGATTCTGTCAGCCAGCGGCTGGTCTTACATTGGAAATACAAACTACTGTCACATTCTCATCACTGGCATAAGAGCTTATTTTCAGGACTCTCAGCTCCTATTGTTGTACTTGTACAAACAAGGCAACAAACAAACAAACAAACAAACAAGGCAACAAGGCAACAAACAAACAAACAAACAAACAAGGCAACAAGGCAACAAACAAACAAACAAACAAACAAACAAGGTAACAAACAAGGCAACAAACAAGGCAACAAACACAACAAACAAACAAGCACATGCATGCATGCAATGCAGTCCCGCTAGTGTGGGGCTCACCCAATTACTTCATTAGTAAAAACACTAGACAGAAGACGTTATTAGTGTTATAGTTCTGCCTCATCAGGGGGATCATGAAGTACAAAGTAGCCAGACCTTGTTGCTTCGGAATCGGTGGCAAACCAGAGACTAGATAAAGAGAGTAGAATGTACATGCCTTGTTGCAGAGTGACCTCTCGTGAGTCCTTCCCCATTCCATGGTGAAATCCTGTCCCACTGAGGGGCGTCTTCCCTCCTGTTCATATACCAGAGCAAAGCAGACAGTTAGTCAATGCTACAAAAATTGATTCAATCAATGAAGGATTCAGCTGGGATTCTGAGTTTTACAGGTTGCAAGAGGTAGCTAGTCACTTGCATATCGTCTGTAGAAGCAGTTGCAGCTTGGATCAAAAATAAAAGTGCAGCCAGCTCAAGATGAACTCTGGCTACCATTTAACCACTGCATAAATCAAACCCTGATCTGGCTGCAAAATTGCTTGTATGAGTGGTAAGTAGTGATACTTTGCCCCTTGCTTTAGATCCAGCTTTTTTTCACCAGATCATCTGGTCTGAACACAAGGCAGTGGCTTACCCTCGGAGGAGACAAACTGTCCGACGACGGAGGAGGCACCGCTACTCTTCTCCTGGAAACTGACCTCCGAGACAATGATGTCTTCTTCCAGCACTGAGCCGCAGTTAGTGCACACGGCATCCCCCCGCCCAGCGTCGTACTCGATCTCCGCACCCCCACAGTTGGAGCACACCGTCGACTTCGACATGGCCAGCGATGTCAGACGGCAAGAGAGCTGCGCTGTATCGGTATTCTATTTGATGACCACCGCTTGAATCAGGTTCATTCCTAGGCTTCGTACGGAACCAGGCCTGCAGAAAGAAGGGTGTGGCACTGTGGCATTGATGAATGTTTTCATATCGAATATATTACTTTCCCAGCTTCAATTTAACCTTCAGTGTTTTGGGCACATGTCTAATAGTCAGAGAAACTCTGGTAGTTCTTTTCAGCACTTTGCCATGTATAACTGGGGTGCTCAGATGTGACAGATTGCAGATCTTCTCGGAGACAATGTCCTCAGTTCTCTGATCAATTCCATGCAAATACTTCTTGTACATATCATCCTTTAGCACCAGCAGACTGTTAGGCTCCAGCAGCAGAGACAGGCAGAATCTTGACTCCAAACTTGCATCTTCATGCTGCATTGGTTTGGAAAAGAATTGTGATTCAGTACATGACATCATCACCTTTAGGAAAACACAAAAACAGCCACCATGTTGGTGTACAAGGAGATAATAGTTTCTATGGTGATTTTGGTGAATGGAGAGATATACTTACATTGTTTGTTGGATCGGACAAAATACTGCTATGTAAGTTAAAACAGCTACATGAATTTATACCACATTACATCACTTTCTAAGTATTTCAGTGGATGAACAGCGGAGTATAACGGGTCATATACTTCTGTTATGTGAAAATTGTAAAATAATAGTCTCAATGTGGTATAAATTGGATATACTACCTATACTCGGAATATAAACACAATATACTCTGCTAGATTGTTTACCCTCGGCTGCACCTCAGGTAAACCGTCTAGCGGAGTACATCTGTGTTTATAGTATATACAATACACAAACGCTTATTGTGTGGGTTTTCAATCAATGCTGCATATACTGCCAATGACAGACTGTACAAGCTGTACACCAAGATGGCGCCAGTTCAATCAAGTTTATATTTTACAAAATGATGAAAAGGCTCTATACACATGTACCCACAGGGCATTGTCACCTCAGGGTCAGTGATGGATTTGTAAAAATCCAGAAGTGTGTGCGAACCCAGGCTTATTGTGGTCACAACTGGATAGTACAGTGGTCCGTCTTCATGAGGCTGTGTGCAGTACAGAGAGGTAGAGAAGAAATTGAATGTAACAAATTAGCCTCTTTTTTTTTAGGCAAGCAGTTCTAGATCCAGATAAAGTACGGAGTGGGAGATCCAGAAGATGCAGAGGAGTGGTGCATGCAGCTACTTCAGAGCAAGATGATATCTGCCCTCACCATTATCCCCTGTCCGGGTGTGTACTCATTGACAAGCACGTGGTTGGGAACCTTGTCGTCGAAAACACCAAGAGAGGCGACCTTACTTCCACAGACTTCCAACCACTGCACATGAAAGAGACATCATATGACGGTGGTATACATGCACATCCACCTACTGAAGACTTACATGCGGCAGCTGCTCGGCAACCATTCCCTGGGCATGTCAGAAGGTAAAAGTGCACGTTTTTTGAACACCAGATTGCAATGGGTCATCAACTAAACTTACCTTTGGATGAGGAATTCCACCTGAAAGTAGAACAATGAAACAGATACTATACTTATGTATCCATTGCACACTTATTGAAGTCTTGTTCCCAGGTCATTAAAACATGACCTGGGATAGCCTCGTTGGGAACAAGGCTAGACCTGGGAATGAGGCTATCCTTATTAGGTTACAGCATACCCCTAGCCTCGTTCCCAGGCTCTCTCGGAACGTGAATTGTACACGCGTGTACAACTTCAATATCGCATTCCGGAGTGGAGGAGTGTGGGAACGAGGCTAGCATACCCCAGTTTTGTAATCTCCTGTGTGCCAGTTGAGTCCATTTGGGACGAGGAGCAGCATACACCTGTAAGCATGTACATCCAGTCGTATTCCAGGAATCTTTTGTGATTAATTCATGAAATACCTGCTGCCACAGAAGATCGGCTTCACCTTGGCTTATAAAGTTCGGAACATAATACACAGTGGGAGGTGCCTGTAGTGTGGAGAAGCAGCAATGTGAATCTGAAAATGAAGTAAATAAGTAGAGCACAATTTGTATGGCAATTAAACTTACCTCTGGCACTAAATACGTGGGAAAATCTAACTGAGCTGCAGATTCCATGCTATGACGTCACTAGGTGAGCAGGAAATCCCCTCGAGTGCTTATACGCCTACAAAATGCTGCATGATGGCGACTGGCAACGCTGCTGGTTCTCCCAGGCCTCCTCCGTCATCCTCGAGAAATGCGAAGGACAAAAACGGTGGTAAGGAGATGGTTGATATCAAGGCCCGTCCGTACCAGCTGGAGCTCCTGGACGCCTCTCTCAACGATAACACGATCGTGAACTTGGGAACGGGGGCCGGCAAGACTTTCATCGCTGTGATGCTCATTCGAGAGCTGTCCTACCAGATCCTGGACCCGTTCGGGGATGAGGGCGCGCAGAGAACAGTGTTTCTCGTCAACACAGGTATAATTTAGCACAGGGCCTGTTTGTCTAGTGTTGACTGTGTATAGAGCTTTAGTCAAGGGGTAGTCACTTATATGTCCCGTGTGGAAGCGTTTGCGACCGCGATCAAATTTTTTGATCGGCAAAATGTTTGCTTGATCGCTTGATCGTCCCCTTCCGAGGCTCTTGATCGCTTGATTTTCAAGGGTCAGGATTGCAGCAGCGCGTTCTTGATTGTTGATTTTTAGCAGTTCGGAGGCCACCTTGATCCCTTGATCGGACCCTCAAAAGGGCTTTGATCGTTTGATTCAATTTTGATCCCGGTCGCAAACGCTTCTACACGGGACATATAAGTGACTACCCCTTGCCTCCGAACTGCCAATCAACGGATCAAGAACGCGCGGCTGCAATTTGACCTTTGACCCTTGAAAATCAAGCGATCAAGAGCCTCAGAAGGGACCGATCAAACGATCAAGCACACTTTTTGCCGATCAAAAACTTGATCGCAGTCGCAAACGCTTCAACAGGCGACATATAAGTGACTACCTCTTGTTAGTACATGCTATGAGTACCGGTGTCATGAAATTTTGGGGACTCCGGGTCTCCATTTCCCGGTGGGGCCCCCATTTTCCCTGGTAAATTGGGGACCCCAATGGGAACCCGGGTCCCCATTTTCACATGACACCAGCTCTTCATAATTACAGATCTTCAGAACACTGTAACATGACATCATAAACCGATCAATCTATCTATCTATCTATCCATCTATCTATCTATCTACCTATCTATCTATCTATCTATCTATCTATCTATCTATCTATCTATCTATCTATCTACCAAATGTAAAAATAGTACAGAAAGTATTTTTGTTTCTCCGTAGTTCCTCTTGTCCGGCAGCAATCGGAGTACATTAGAAAACACACCCACTTGGAAGTGGGGCAGTACATTGGAGACATGGGCGTGGACTCATGGCCTCGACAAAGGTGGCTGCAGGAGTTTAATGACCATCATGTCCTGGTCATGACACGGGCAATTTTGAAGGACTTGTTGACCCGTGGATTTGTTCATCTCAGGAAGATAAACTTGCTCATTTTCGATGAATGTCACCATGCAGTTAAAAACGATGACTATGTTCAGATCATGAGGGTGTTTGATTCCTGCCGAGAGGATGAGACCCCACGAATCTTAGGCCTCACCGCTTCCCTCATCCCAAGCAAGTGCAAGCCAGGAGACTTAGAGAAAAAGATCCTAGCACTTGAAGAAACACTCAGATGTCGGTCACAAACAGCAAAAGACATGGACGAAGTAGCCAAATATGCCACAAACCCGGAAGAAAAGATCCAACACTATACCTCCAGTGGTGATGACCGAGAACTGAGGCAAATTCTCGAGGGTCCGTTGAACTTTCTGAACTCTTTCAAAAAAGAACAGAAAACCTTGTGTTATGAGTTTGTGAAGCCTTATCTTGACGACAGCCTGCATATTCTGGAGAACCTTGGAATCTGGTGTGCTCATGATTTCGCCCAGGAAGCCCTCAACCACCTTGAAAGGGTAGTTGCTGAAGCTGAATATGTGGAAAGTAGGTGGGAAAGGTCACTACTGTGTCTGGGGAGAACTCATCTTAAAATATTTGTGGAGAAAGCTGACAAGAAGCTGAAATCAGATGCCAGGGTGAAAGTAACACTGACGCCCAAAGTCCAGTCACTGCTCCGCCATCTTGGTGACTCGGGAATTTCTACTGGAGAGGTCATGATTGAACCACGAACTACTGCGGACAGAACTCATGGTCGCAGAAAGTCAGTTACACACCTCCTAGGGATCGTTTTCGTCGAGCGGCGTACCACCGCTGAATTCCTTGCAAAGTTACTTAAGCACAAGAGTCGAGAGGACCCTGACCTTCGACACATAAAGTGTGAGTTCATTGTTGGCCCCATGAGCGTGAAGAAACAGAATGAAATTCTCGAAAAGTTTCGCAAGGAGAAAATCAACCTCTTAGTTTCAACCAGCGTCGTAGAAGAGGGAGTCGATGTACCGAAATGCAACCTGGTTGTAAGGTTTGATTTTCCTAAGACCTTGCAATCATATATCCAGTCAAAAGGTCGTGCTCGAGCAAAAGAGTCTACATTTCTGATTCTCATTGAAAGGGAGAATCAGGCTCAGGTTTGCTCACAGCTCTGGGATTATCGGCTGCTCGAAGAGGAACTAAAGCATCTCTGCCATAACCGAGAAGTCCCTGGAGAGGAAGCCATCTTGGAGAGGATGGAGGAGATAGTACCTCCGTACACGCCTTTCGGGATAGAGGCTGGTACCAGGGCCACTTTGAGCTCTAGCCTGCCCCTCATCCACAGGTTGGTACAGAGTCGTGACCAGCCGGAAAAACCTACGGAAAATCCGTCTGGTAACGTAAGGCAAGATTCTGGGGCTTTTCTACTTACGATGGAGTTATTTGAACGTGCCAATCAAATTGTAGCATGTCCAATTACTTGGGTGGCCCACTGGCACACTAGCGCTTGTGCGGATGCTAATTGGTGATAATTGAAGCCATTTAGAGGTGAGAACTTCCAGACCAATTTTCCGTAGGTTTTTCCGGCTGGTCACGAGACTAACAGAGTATAGTCTAGTGAAACATTTCCCGTCCCACCACACCAAATCACAAAAGAAAAACAATATGCTATTGCTACTACTAAGTTGTTTTCTTTGGTCTGTGATGCCAGTATTGTGTACTGGTTGCTGTGATATGATAACCTTTTAGTAACATCATAGCCTCGTTCCCAGGCTCTCATGCGTGGGCGTGAGAGCCTGGGAATGAGGCTAGTAACATCACAGCTGTAACAATAGGAACTAGTGTGTGAATGTACTCACTTTTCATAATTCTTTCTTTTGTGATTTACATTGTAACCTGCTCCAGGTATTGTCAAAAGCTTCCTTCTGATCGGTACACAATCCTCACCCCCATCTTCAAGACAGAGAAGCGTAGAGCCCCTGAGTCCTACCATGACCTTTCTTCCGCCATTCTATCATTGCTGACTCCAGGAGAGGAGTTTGAATATTGCAGCACCTTAACACTTCCCATGAGCTGCCCAGTCAGAACAGAGATTAAAGTAAGTTCTCATGTATTTGCAGGGCTTCATTTAGGAGGCGAATTTATAACACACCAACTTGGATTGTCGCCCCCCAAAGATATTCAATACTCAATTTTTGCCCCCCCTTAACAAAATTTCTAAAATGAAGCCCTGTTTCGGTATAATTTACCAGTCGGGAGAATAACTTTTTTTTTAAATGCTGTCTCAAACCCATTCACATTGCAAGGCTACAAGCATGTATGTAACAGCTAACTTGATGAGCTATTGCCCATTTTGATTAATGAAATTTTCTCCTTGCCTACAGGGCATGTGGATGCCCACACGTCGTATTGCAGACAAATCGGCAGCACTGGAAGGAGTAAAGCAGCTGCACGAGGCAGGGGAACTGGACCACCACCTCCTACCTGTCTCCAAGAGCATGGACTCTGATGAGGAGGACGTAGCCAAGATGGAGGAGAAGAGGAAACTGAATGCTGGCACAGAGAAGAGAGCCCATGATTACCCAAATGAGGTACTAGATGTAATCCTGCCTCATTGTTGACAGCTAGTCTTGATTTGGGGCTACCAATTGAGGTTGCTGTGTAGAGCTGTAGACTGTGTGGTTGCTCAGAAAGTCAGTTGCATAAGCTGGCCTGCAAATCGCTCAACCACAACTTTTTAGAGCCTCCGATCTCTACATACTAATTAGCACTACTGAGAGCACTTAGAAGCCATCAGAACTAGTACCAATTTGTCAGGAGGCCTTAGAAAGTTGTGTTAGTCAGGGCCCTCGGACCAGAGAACGCTCCTCCAGACTGAAAGTTGCCTAAAAAGCCAGAAATGGAGTTCCTACAAGGTGAAAGGACCGTTTTCTACACTCATTTGTACAAGAAAGCAGAAGAGCGGGCCATCCAGCGCTGACCAGGCCCTTTCCATAGCCAGCTGCAACAGCCGCCTTGCAGTGCAGGCCTGCCTACCTGGACATAGTGAAATGACAGTATCATTCAAGCAAGAGCGCTCTTGTTCAAAAGTAAAGAATAATTTGTTATCTCTTCATAGTCATGTGATTTATATTTGTCATCACTACTGTGCATGTACCTGCTTATTTTTACAGGTGGCCCCTTCTCTTACTGACTGCTTTCCCATCGCTGGGCCCGGCAACCTTCTCTACATCTTTGTTGTGCATGAGGTGGGGAGTGGGAGCATCTACCTGAGTTTACTCAATGAGAGTTCTCACACTGCTCTTGGCATCCTGACAAGGAAGCCCTTGCCCCATCTTAAGGTAGAGTGCTGTAGTGTTTCTAAGTATTTTGTACTGAGTCATCTCAGTTGCAGAACCTCCTACCATGGTTACATCATGTGCGTGCTCAATAAGGCATGAATACTCCTCTGAGGTAGCCCAAAGTTTATCATAAATATAGCAAGAGTTTCGCCCCTTGTACATGCAATTAAAAGCAAATTTAATTTGCAACTTTGTACTGGCACGTTGAGTGGAGTAACCCCTAAACCATGGCAAAACAAAGTGAGCCACTACCTTGATTTGATGAACACGAGACGATTTCTCTCATGTTAAATCATCCTCCAATTTGTGACAGTGTAGCATCATTTCAAGGGGCCTTTGACCAACTTTTGTCGCATGTAGTGATGTGCCTGGATGATGTCTGAAGGAGTGGCACATGGTCAAACTTCACAGCAAGGTAGCCTCGTACCCATGAACAGCCTGGGTACGCAAGGTGGCTCATTCATTACCTGGATGTTGATAGCAGGTAAAGACATTCTCTGAGAATGTGCCATTCCTCCAGATGTTCTCGTGCATGGTGCCAGGTACATCATTGCACATCACAAGTTTTACAAGCTAGAATGAAGAACAAAACTGGGTTACCTCAAGAGCACATGATGATGTCATTTATTGTCATCATTATGCGGTTGGTTACCTACAGCATGGGTCTCTACACCTGCCCTGTACTCTTTGATACAGATTCCAGAGTTCTCGCTCTACGATGGTGAGAAGGAGGTGTATGTGAAGGTTCACAAGTATCACAGCGCAGTCACTACAGTCAGTAACACGGAACTTGAGATCCTTGAGCAGTGCCATAAGGTCATCTTTACCGAGGTTCTGAAAGTACGAGCCACCTGGCTTCAACCAGAGTTTGAACATGCCGAAAAGAACTATCTTGTCGTGCCATTAGGCTTTCTACCAGATTTAGACCCCATGGAGGCACATCTTGATATGGATCTAGCCAAGAGAGTGGCAGACGTGGGAAGTAAACCAGAACAGCCTATAGAATGGCCTTGCCCAACCGACATCTTCACAAATGCTTTAGTAACTGGAGTCCACTGTCCACCTGCAGATCGCAAGCTGCACGAAGTTGTTTGTGTTGACAATGATACAACTCCGCAGTCTCACTTCCCTGATCCCAAGAGAGCCGCCTCCTTTGCAGAATACTACAAGAACAGATACAACCATAGTTTCAGGCATCTAGATCAGCCAGCGCTCGAGTGTAAACCTGTGGGTATGAGTGCGTCAAGACTTAAACTCATCACCTCTCGATTCAAGACATCTGAAGGAGAAGAGCTCAAAAAGAACACACAGAAACCTAGAGTAAAACTCTTTCCAGAGATCTGTACCTTGTACCCACTCCCTGCCAACTTCTGGAAGCTTGCCAAGTGCCTTCCTTCAATCTTATGGCGGGTGGAGTGCATTCTTCTTGTGGATGCTCTTAGGTCAACTGTGGCTAGGGAAACTGGAGTCACTCTGAGTAGTGAAGGGTTTGAAGTGACCACCCACACAACCTTGAGAGGCTACGAGGACTACGGCTTTGGAGAACTCAAAACACAGTGCTTCAGCACTACTGTCAGAGGTGACGAAGAAGTACACATCCTTAGAAACCCTGATCTCTCAAAGCTTCCCCTTCGAGGCCCAGATAATGCCCTCCTTCTTCAAGCCATGACGCCAAAGGGAGCTAACGATTCCATCAATCTCGAGAGACTTGAGACACTTGGTGACTCGTTTCTCAAGTTTACAACTTCAGCCTTTCTCTTCTGTGATCGCCCTCATGCTCACGAAGGAAGACTCACGTCTGCTCGATCACGTCGGGTAGGGAACCTCAACCTCTTCTTTCTGGCCAAGCAAAAAGAGAGAGGTATCACGGGTAAGATCTTGTCCACCAGCTTTGAGCCCAGGGAGATGTGGATCCCTCCGTGCTTCTCCTTCAACAAAAGTGACCCCTACCTCACTCAAAGCTCACAGCAACCAACCTCTGCTGAAGTGCTCAAAATGCCTGAACAGCAGCGCCACTATCTGTACCATAGGGTTTCAGACAAGGGAGTAGCCGATTGTACTGAGGCCATCTTAGGTTCCTACTTGGTCTCGGGTGGGATCGAAGCAGGTTTGAGATTCATGAAATGGATGGGAGTCAAAATCATGAAAGATGGTGAATCCAAACAATCTACTGCTAACAACACCTCTCTGAGTCCACCTAGTCCTAAGCGATTAAAACCATCCTTGCCTCATGGCATCTTCAATGTTGCAGAAGTAACCAACACCCCACTCTTTATCAGGGATTCTTCGCTGATCCTTTCTAAGCACTTTGGCCCACTTCCCCAAACTGTGCTCAGTGAGCGTGATCAGTATGAGGTTCAGCGGCTTTTAACAGTGAGCTCTAGTTCACGCCATGAACTGCACGCACACAAACTTGAGAAGGCGATTGACTGGACGTTTTGCAACCCTTCCCTCCTACTTCAAGCTCTCACCCATGCCTCATACACCAAGAACAGAGTGACAGACTGCTATCAGAGGCTCGAGTTTCTAGGTGATGCAGTTCTAGATTACCTCATCACCTGTAACATCTACTCCACCTTCCCGAACTATGGTCCAGGCGAGATCACCGGGATGCGTTCAGCACTCGTCAACAACATCACGTTTGCTGAGCTGGCTATCAAGTTGGAGCTTCACAAGGCTCTTCTCCACAACTCACCAGCACTCTTTAAGCAGATTCCACAGTACATTGAAGTCTTCGAGAAACTTTATGCCACTAATGACAGGATGGAAGGAGAGGAGGGAGAGGTGGAGAGTGAAACTGCCACTGAGAGTAGTGAGATTCTCTGCAGAGATCAAGATGATTCAGGGGTAAGTTACAGTGATGACTCCTAAATGTGAAATCGAGTCAATGGCTAGTCAAACCATAGTCTTGTACCCAGACCCCCCTCCAAAGAGGAAAGGGGGGTCTGGTGAATATAGTACATTTTTGTAACCTCCACCGAATTTCAGCGGCACAATCTGATTGGCTGATGTGGCAATTATCTCTCCTGTACTGGGCTTCCTTACCACAAACCACTGAAGCCCAGCAAGCAACTTCAAAGGCTTAGCTTTTAGCGGAATCCATGGCAACAACATCACGGTTTGAGGCTGTACTATATTCACCAGACCCCCCTTTCCTCTTGGAGGGTTGAAGGGGGGTCTGGGTTCGAGACTAGTCAAACCACTGTATCTCAATTGATCTGTTTCTACTACTAATCTTAGCAGACTGCCGCTGCCTCTCTACCTGAGCCAGAGCCTCCTATGGTGGAAGATGGTGATGAGGAGGAGGTAGAGGAACTGGACCCTCCCAAGGTCCTGGGAGACCTCTTGGAGTCACTGGCTGGTGCCATTTTTCTAGACAGTGGGATGAACCTGGAGACAGTGTGGAGAGTCTTCAAGCCTCTATTTCAGTCCAAGATTGGTATGCCACCAACATGCAAACACTCCATTGTGGTTTGATGGAGGTTAACAAGGGGTGTGGCTCTGGCAGGATAGGCTGGAGCATGCACAATAGAGCAGTTTAACATGTCTGTGTTGTGCTCTGCGCACTGCACGTTTGGAACAGCTAGCAACACATTTCAAGCCTACATCCTTGTGACCGTTTGGTGGCAGGCCTTCCAGTTGGTAAACTAAAATTGGCTGTAATTTTAGTGCAACAGAATAACATGCAAGTTACAAAGGTACTTGACACATGCGCAAATGGTGGATACTAGGCCACTTCCTTCCACCTGGCCTTGGTATAAGTTCACAGGTAAATCATATTGTATTTTAATTTCCCTGTGACAGCCACACTCAGCCACTTTTCATGGAACTCATTAAAATTAATGTAGAACTTTTTTGTGCGTTATACTTTTGGTGGCAGCTTTGACTGGTTTTGTTGTGTTTCTTGCAGAGCAATTTAAAGGCAAGATACCTGTACCTCCCATCCAAGAGCTGTTTGAGTTGGAACTCAATGTGCTGTCCAAGAGGTGGGACAAGATGATTCCATTCATTAATCTTATCACTGCAATCTTGGGGAGGACTTGTAAAAGCATTCCTGCTAACATAGGATATGATAGCTCCAAAATGGAATGGGTGTACTTGACTCAGTTTGTTGCATGTGCATGATGGCTTGTGAAGGGTAAGAGCATGTCTTTTCTGCCCTCTCAGTTGAAACACTATGAACTGTTACACGTGAAAAAAGTCTCAGAACTGAATGCATGCGCTCTTCTCTTTCTCTACATAGCTCAAGGAAGAAGGGAGGGCGTGCAAGGTGTACGCTAACTGTGGTTGACCGGGACATACAAGTCAGCGCTGAAGCCAGCTCACACAAGGCTGCCAAGTCTGCTGCGGCTAGAGCAGCACTAAGGAAGATAAAAGCACAAACTTGACCGGCACATTCCATGTGTATATACCTGTGTATATCGGTGTTGCAATGAATTTATAACTAGTGTGATGATTCATCATCGTGGGGCGAGCCTGAGCAAGCAGCAAACTGATTTGTCATTGCACAAAGCAGGATTTGTAAGTAGATAGCTAGGTATTACATATGCCAACAGCCAGGACAGCTACTGTCAGTGTGGCTACATATGCATGGACTAAGCTTTACACTAAATATTAGTGCCGTTTATGCATGGCCCTTACCTGGAGCGACCTCAAACACCATTATGATCAAAATTTGTACTGCCTGTGGGCAGCCTGCCGTTAATGATCTGTAGCGGCAAGGAGTAAGTTGCCATGCATGTGTCAATGTCAGTCGTCTCCGTTCCGGTCACAGACGCTAAACTCTGGCAATAGCCTTCACCTACTGAGTGCATGCACTGAGCTAGTCTATCAAGCTAGACCCTCTCTCACCCAGAAAAGTGAGAGAGGGTCTAGCAGATGTTATTAGTATGCATGAGATGCTGACCAATCAGATCCTACTGTTCCATTTTGAGACAGTAGCAACACCTTGGCTTCAGTATATAAGACCAATACTAGTGCAGTTTTAAGGTTGCAGATTAAACAAGCTGTGAACTATGAATATTAATAACATCTGCTAGACCATCTCTCACCTATCTGGTCTCTCACTTTTCTGGAGGGTGAGAGATGGTCTAGACTAGCACTGAGCATGAGCTCGATCTTCGTAATATCAGAGATAATATATACTACGTTATAATCTCTGGTAATATTAAAATTTAACTGCGCTTATTTAAAATTTACGGTATATGGCTGCAAGCAAATCGACAGACATACTGTACACCCGCTACATTTGTAGACTGTAGTGTGGGGCTCGCTCAGGCTCGCCCCAATAACGCTATGGCGACACCGCAAGACTCCGCAAGTATTGCCTCCAAGACTTCTACTCTAGCTGAAGACGTTGACAAAGAATTGACATGCGCGATCTGTCTATCTCGGTACGAAACGCCCAAAGTCCTTCCCTGCTTGCACACTTACTGCAAAGGTTGCCTCGGGGATCTCTTGGCGAAGTCACGCGAGCCCGACAGAGTCACCTGTCCCCAGTGCAAAGAAGAGCATCAGTTGCCAGAGGACGGTGTGGACGGCTTCAAGACCTACTTCACTATCAACAACCTCCTCGAACTCCTTCAGGTTGGTTTAAGCTCGGAGGGGTTTGTTTAAGCTCAGCCCACTAGGTCTGACCCGGGTTTGGCTTGCGAGGCGTAGTACCGCTACTGAGCTAATAAGTTTTAAATTAACTAGACAAAAGCTCAATATTGGTGGGTTCAATGACCCTGAAAAAAAAAGGGGGAAGCCAAAACTTGTATAACATGTTATACAAGTTTTGGCCAATATCAGCTATGCTGGGTGCAACCCATGCTGAGTGGTTTTCTTAGTCTAAATGCTTAGAACTCTTGCCTTGTTGAAATAAAGAGAATTTAGATGTTTTGAGGCAAAAATGTAGATAAAGTGACTGAGAAAACCACTCAGCATGGATTCTCTCTAGCCTCGTTCCCAGGCCCCACCCAGCTTTCCGTCGCTTTCAGTACCGAAAAGCGGGAGAGGGCCTGGTATCTTTTCTCATGTGAGTGACGTCAGGATAGAAAGGATGGTAGAAAGGGTTTAATTGTGCGTGGGTGCACTAGGCCCAGAACAACAAAAAGAGCTAAGGTATGACGTAACTTACCTCACATATCTAGCTATCGGGGGCCGACTGTCATACAGACGAAGTGTTGAGCGTGTAGTTGGTTGAAAATATGTGAAACGCAGCCTGTTAATTCTGTAAATTTTCACCATTTTCCGATTACGTCGTGCTCATGTGAGAAAAGATACCAGGCTCTCCCCGCTTTTCCGTACTGAAAGTGACGGAAAGCTGGGCGGGGCCTGGGAACGAGGCTAGATTCTCTCCTGATGGAGAGAACTTTCCAGTCAACCCCTAACTGAGTTCTGAAGGCACATACTGATTGGTTGCCGGATGCACGACTGAGGCATTTCAGTCCTACCATGCAATACATATAGAGGATTGTGAGGGCTGGTGGTTGTCTGGTTGTCGTATCTCAGTGGCAGAGCACTGGCTGCACATGCCAGGTGTCCTGGGTTCGATTCCTGGCGGCTGCCAGTCTTTTCACTTTCCTCTGTTTCACTTCAAAATTTTCTTTACTGGCACTAAGGTGCTTGGCAGCAAACAATTTTTTTTTGCTTGAACCTTGACTGGGCCACCGCCTGGACCCAGATGAACCCCAACTGCAATAATATTGAGATGACATTATTGGGATTAAATTAACCTACCATTTTTAAAATAATATAATTATAGGGTGTATGATACTTTTTTGAACCTGGATAACCACTGTGTACATGACATTGTACTAGCTGACGCATTTCTCACACTAGTACTGAACATCTGTGAAAGTAGTTACTTTGCAGAATTCTTGTATACAGTAAAACCTCTAATAACAGACCCTCCAAAAAGCGAACTACCTCTCTACAGCGGACAGATCACTTGGCCTCCAATTGATTTTACTATAGAACTAATACATTTCGAACCTCCGAGAAGCGGACACCTCTCAACTCCGTACAACGGACACTGATGAGCCCCAAACGTACCTTAGCCAATACGAAATTACCTCTGAAAACGGACACCCACCAATAGTTTTGTACATAATGTGAACGCTTGTCGACCGCTTTCGTAAGATTGTGGGCCACTGTCACTGGATTCAAAGACCGGGCATTATATTAGCATTGCTGCTCATCGTGCTAGCCTTTCTCGCCGTGGTACAGCAACGGAGAGGTCCGAAAATGCGACCTCATCGTGTTCAACAAACCCAAGCACACATTGCCACGCCTACTGGAAATATACCGAATACCCATAACGGATACCTCCGTATTCCGGATACACAGCAGCAGTGGTTCTTTCCACTTGTGAACGAAAGTTTTCGGTTAGCTATGTATAACTATCAATCGAGTGTTTATTTTGTTACTGTATAAATATATTTGTCATAATTGCATCATTCTACATTTCTTATGCAAGTAGTATTGCTCTTGCCATCTTGCGATTGGAAAAAATATATCACAATATATGCACAGAATATATTGTAATAATTGTAATAATACATTTTAAAGCCTTTAAGTGTTAGTTTTTTTGTCTTTAAGGACTTTCCGTAGAAAACCCCGAGAAGAGGTCAACCTCTCTACAAGGGACAAATGGCCCATCCCCAATGTGTCCTTTGTTCAGAGGTTTTACTGTACTTGTACGTACAATGTACACATGTAGAAGCCAATGATTCAAGAAAGCAAATACCCTAAGTGGTGTACATGTACTACCCTCATACCCAGGCTCTGGCCCCTGGGTACGAGGCTAGTACATATGTACAGGTATTTGCATGTGTGTAATACATAATGGCAATACTACATGCTATTCATACAGATCCATGAAGTAGCTGGTATAAGTGAAACAAGTACTCAGGTGATTCGGTGTGGCAGTGGGCTTGATGAAAACCATGCTGTAGCACTCTGTTCAGATTGTTCCTGCTATCTGTGTGAAACCTGCTGGAACATCCACAAAAAGCAAGTGTTCACCCGAGGCCACAACACTGTTTCACTGGAGGAGATCAAACAGTCTGACAAGCCAACTGGTGCAAAGAGCTTGCAGAAGGTGCAGTACTGCAAGGATCATGAAGATGAAATTCTGAAGCTGTTTTGCAAGACATGCAAGAAAGTGATCTGTCGTGATTGTGCTCTTGTGAAACACCGGGATCATGACTATACATTCATTCGAGAGATCCGTCCAGAAATCCAACAGCAATTAGAAGCTTTAACCAAAGAGGTACAAGCCAAAGAAGTTGAATACAAGAGTCACATTGATTACCTTGAAAACATCCGTGAAATAGGCACCAATACCCTTGCTACTTGTAAACACAAAGTGAATGAAACTTGTGACCAATTAAAAGAAGCTATTGAATCTCGCCGGGCTGTTCTTATAGCCCAGCTACACGACATTCATGATTCAGAAGAGAAACAAGTTGACCTTGAAGCTGAAGGTCTCCAATTTACTCTTTCAAAGCTTTCAAACAGTATTGGTTTTACACAACAACTCCTTGCAAATGGAAGCGATGTTGAGGTCGTATCAATGAGTGTGCAGGCTGTGCAAACACTTGAGAACCTGAAGTCTGTGAACTGGAACAAAAATTCTATAAAGCAAACGTTGATGCGAGTGAAATTTGATCCAGAATTTGAAAAACATGTCAATAAATTTGGAGCCACAAGTCATGAAATCCAACCTGATGATCTGTTTGTTAAACTGCCAAAAGAAACTGCTTATGTTGGCCAAGAAATCAAATTTGAGGTGCACTTGTCCAAAGAAGTTTCGGAGAGGGGGTATGATGCTACTTCTGAACTAGCTGTTCAATTTATCCACACTACTGATAATGCAAGAACTGTGTGCAAGCTGCATAAAACCGAACCAAACACATGGGAAGTGTCTTGCGTTCCAAAAGCAGCTGGCAACTACAATGTCTCTGTTGTATTAGGTAATGTTGAATCAGCTCCCTCTAACCTGTATGTACAACTACAACTACAACTTGACTTACAATACCTACAAACAGCACCACCACTAGCAACCTCTAGTACCAGTGAGTACCAAAAGCCACTACCAGAACCACAGCTCCAACACACAACCTCCTACTTGAAACCACAACAACCCTACATCTATGAACAACTTGAAAAACAACCACAAGCTGAAGAGCCACAAGATGAAGAGCCACGAGCTGCTTCTGTCACTGCTCAGGCTTCCTATCAGCATTCCCATAGTTATTTCCCTGGTTATTCCCGTGGTCATTCCCATGGTCATTCCCCCCATGGTCGTTCCCATGGTCGTTCCCATGGTTATTCCCGTACTTATTCCTCTAGTTATTCCCCTCTGAACCAAAGTGAATATTTGAAAAGTGGAACCATGTACTCTAAAACAACAAAATGATACACGGGTACAAATAAGAGTGCATACAGCTGAAGTCTATCAGAAATTTAAAACATTTGAATCCACTTTGTAACAAGCTTATTTAATGACAAATTTCCTTGGCTAAAAAACTTGATGTGCTTTGGTGATGGCAGAATTCTTGCAAATTGACCAAGATAGTCATGGATTTCCTAGGAGGTAAAACAGTAGTGTAACTACCTAGTGAGAATACATCCTGTATAATATTATATAATGTGTACTCAGATAATAATTATTGCCAGTGATGATGACACATGTATTATACCAGCATGTTCATAACAGCCGGAGGATAGAAACCTGTATAGTTCACTAGTAGTTGTACTGTATAACACGACTTTCCCAGCAGGTCTGAACATTCACATAATGGGTGGATCACTAACATATACTCAGATTGGTTGTCTGTTGCTTCTAGTGTCTTCTGTTAGTGATTTGATTAATGATCCTTTTGGGGTGCAATATCATACATGCATCTACATGATCGCCATAATTATGCTATTGAAATGCGTAGTATCAGTCACTGTTTGACAAAGTTATCTTGTGAAATGCTGTACCTCATCACATAGTCTCCACAGTTCATCAATATGTGACTGGGTAAGACAGTTTCCTCCGAAGCTGGCTTTCTCTCCACATATCTCCAGCTTATGATGCTTATAGAATTGATTCAATCTGACAACAAAACAAACAGGCTGTTACAATCTCATCAACATTCTAGCATAGTGTCACTTACCGTTCCTGAAACAGCTGCATATTTTTCAAGTCAGATGTTCTCCTAATTGCAGCCAATGGGATGAGGTCTTCCAAAACAGCCCTGTGGGCTAAATCATTGGCCTGCAAGTTAATGAACAACTTTACAACATACGTAAAACTCACATACCATGCAATATAGAATTACCTTTCTAGTCTCAACTTTCTCTGTGACAGTGTATAGCTCTGGTCCATTGTTGCATTCTAGTAAATGTGGCACAAAATTAGAATCCAAAAGAATGTCGACTCCAATGACATCAAAGCAAGTGCCTGAAGGCTGCACATCAGGCTCTCTGTCACACTGTTCACTCAACACAAGCTTTGTCATAATATCAACAATCTTTCTCCATATATCATCAGGGTCTGCTTTATACTCCCTTTTCAGAACTTCCCACAAATCTGTCAGCAGCATGGAATTGACTACATTTTGCTGCTTAGTCCTGTCGGCCACTGCGGCATTTGTTAAATGGATGGTCAAATCGCTGTAGGTTCTGGGGTCCATTGAATAGTTGCTGCTTGCAAAGAGAACAAGGCCCTCTTTGTGCAACAGAGCTCTCAGGGGGTTGAGATTTGTGATTACAAGATACAGTCTCAGGTGAAATTTCCGTCCTCCAACCAAGAGGGGATTTGTGACATATCTCTGGGCTATGTACTCATTATCTGTTGGAATGTCTCTACTGTTGGTGACTACTTTTACTCCAATAGCTCTTTTGCCAGTGGAGAGCTTCAGTATCCAGGGTGAATTGTCAGACTTTAGAATTCTCTCCAAAGTAGCTTTCTCCCTGAAAATCAATTTCATTGCAGCATGTAAATAACAGTGTACTTTGTGTGGCTATACAGGTTCATGCTAGAACTAGACTGCATGATTATACTAGCCAGACATACTTCTTCCCTATGATACATTAAGCTTGTGTGTCTTCACAGAATGTCTTTTAGACACATATTACAGACCTTGGAATAATAAGGGATTCGGGCATGTATGAGAATTCTTCAGGGCCAAACTTCTCTCTCATGCACTTAAACAACTCCCACTGGGAGACCTTGCCCCCTGATATCCCCCTCCTGTTGGTCAGAGCCAGGCAGTGGTTGTGGATCTGCCAGGGTCGGGGGAGGTGGGGAGTGGCTGCCATGTGGAAGAAGTCCCATTGGGGGACCATGGTCCACAGCAGGTCCTATAAACAAGAAGGAAACAAAACAGTGTGTGTTATGCAGGTACACACACAGTGATGAATGTTTAAGTACATGTAAATCATCTGACTCATAACCCAATGTGGCATGCTACCTTTGAGGTGAGACATAAAATGACTGATTGATTGATTGATTTATCCATTCATTGACTCATTCATTTATTCATTCGTTCATTCAAAGAGTGAGGAGAAAAGATCATGCCATGCTGCACAGTGATCTAAATTACCAGTGAGTAAAGGAAACAAGAGGTGGAGATTCTAGCATGCTGAATCTCCTCTCACCTACCCAGTCATCAGTATGAGTCTCCTTGAACCCATAAGGCCCAAGAATAGCCATAGCAGTCCTTCCACCATACCTGTTCCATACAGAATGGGATGGGGATTAATAAAAATAGTACCAACATCAAAATAACACAAAAGCTTATTGAGCAACAAGAGGTCAGCTGTATCACATCTACTTCACTGGAATTACTGCAAGCAAGCAGCAAATAACTTACCCTATGTGTACTGGAGTCTGCTTCCTCGAGTACCAGTCAAAACGTACCAGCAGCGGTCTCTTGGATATTGTCACTGGATGTACAGTCGATCTATTCCCAACCCTGTTCTTCAGTGTAGTATCTTCATCATTGTCTCCCTGGTGACTGCTGCATGATCTAGTAGCATTCTCCAGCAGTCTGCCAAGCCTGGATTGCTCCCACAGAAAGAACAAAATAGCAAACACCAACAGGTTCAGAAGAACACAGACGTACCATCTCGAGAGACGCATTGCATTACCACCCCCCTTCAGACCTGCAGCGTTATACATTCATGACGTCATCGTGTTTACGAGCCCCACCCACTCTTTATTGCACGTTAGAGTGATGCGGAGTTTTACGGGATTTGGTACGATCATAGATAGTGGAGGATACGATGGAGGAAGGACGTGGTACTATCCTCACAGAGGAGCAGCTCCAGCGCTCGATCGAAGCGGGCCAGTGGTACGAGAGCGAGGGAGAGAGCGGGAGCGAGGAGGTTGAAGAGGAAGACAGCTCGTTGCAGCTGTCCACACATGAGCAAGTAAGAAACAGGCCAACATACGACGGGTCTGATCCGTGAGACAAGTTTCTTAACAGTTGTTAGCTACCTCCAAGAATATCAGATGTACTAAAGCTGTACACTGTTTAACCCCTCAGACTCCTCACTCCCAATGGGTCGTCATCCAGTGGCCCACCAACCACCACGAAGATGACCCCACATTCATGCACCCCCAAGCAGCAGAGGGAGACAGAAAACTTGAGGCGTACCTGGAGGTAGTCCTCAGACACCTGGGCGTAGCAACTGAGGGGACAGACTCTGGTGTGGCTGAGCAAGATAGCAAGGCTGCAGCAGGACACATACAATGTCAAGCAGAAGTGAAACACTCAGCTGAGGAAAAGCAGCCACCTGAAATGGAGAGGTTATGTGATCTGGTTGCTATGGAAACAGAAGATAATGTTGCTGGGGGAACTAATAAAGTCCGCCCTGGGGAGCCCATCTTTGTGAGTTGCACACTTCCTTAGCATTGCTGCTCAGGAAGTCAGTTCAATTTCTCTGACAAACAACACTTTAGGATGACGGCATTGTGCAGCCTGAGAGACCCAAGTACTACTACATTGCCCAGGAGATCATGACAACAGAGCGAACGTGAGGCCCAACGATTGTTTGTTTTTCTTGTCATACAATGATTCTCCAGTTACAGTTAACAGCACCAACCGATACATCGGTTGTAGCTGTTAATTACAGCTGGATCAATGGGCGTGTCACTTTGTAGTTGTTAATTACAGCTGGATCAATGGGCGTGTCACTTTGTAGTTGTTAATTACAGCTGGACCAATGGTTAATTTATTTACAACCCTATTACATTTTTACACACACACACACACACACACACACACACACACACACACACACACACACACACACACACACACCCACACCCACACACACACACACACACACACACACACACACACACACACACACACACACACACACACCCACACCCACACATGCACACACACACACCCACACACACACACACACACACACACACACACACACACACACACACACACACACACACACACACACACACACCCACACACACACACACACACACACACACACACACACACACACACACACACACACACACACACACACACACCCACACATGCACACACACACACACACACACACACACACACACACACACACACACACACACACACACACACACACACACACAGGTATGTACAAAGTCTGAAACTCCTAGAAAAGGTCAGTCAAATGAACTCATGGTTGGCGGCTCCCTCAAACATGCTTTCTGATCTCTCCCCTCCCTCTCTGTCTCTCAGGTAGTTCATGGTGCCATCAAGACAACCCAGCAGACAGGCAGACCCATCCTCCCTGAGAATGGACGGAAGGAGATCTTCCTCAACCTTGGAGAGCTGTATGCCCTGAACTTTGACCTCTTGCAGGAGTTGGAAGATCGCATAGAACACTGGTAAGCTTGGTGGACACATGTAGGACTCTACTACCCTCAAACCCAGGCTTTCTGTTCCGATGTTTCTCCAATGTTGAAAGGTAAAATCCAGAATAGAAAGCCTGGGTTTGAAGCCAGTATTCTATATGCCTGCAATATTTGTACTGAGAATATTTCTGGTCCCACATTGTAGGGATGACAATCCTGCAATAGCTGACGTTTTGGCAAAAAGGGCACCTTTCTTCAAGGTAGCGTTGACAAATTCAACCAGTTGGTGTGCTACTTGTGTCTTATCAAGGGCGTGTTGACCACAAAGGAGACATAAGACCAAGAGCTTATATCTTCTTTATGTCTGTGTTAAAAACAGAATCCTGTGTTACTTTCTCTACAGATTAGTAGGTATTCTCCCTGCCTTATTCTCAGCCCCCCCCCCCCCCCCCCCACACACACACACACACACACACACAATCATACAAATGAAGCATTACCTGTTGTTTGTGCAATGGTGCAATAAAAGCTGGCCATGGGGGGTAGCCTGGAAATGGTGCTAGTTTCTTCCATTTCACCCACGCTAGAATCACAAACTGACGGCTGTTCTGTGTTTCTTTACCTGTGCACATACACAGCTCTACAGCATGTATACGTCACGGTTTGATGAGGCTCAGATGGCCTACTGCAAGTGGATGAAGAGCTGCAAGACCTTTGCCGACCTCATCCGAACCATTGAGGTATCAGCTTGTGTTAGCTCGACATTTTGAATACACCCTAGTCTCATTCCCAGACCCTCAGTGGTTGTGTGTACTGTACTGAGGGTCTGGGAATGGTAGAATCTTGCAAGATGGTGATAGCTAACCTAATCTTGATGCTCTATGTACATACTGATGAATTTTTGAATGATGGTGTATTGCTGAGTGAAGGTTAAATGTGAAAGCTCTGTGTAGGCAGGAACAACTTGATGTAAGTGAAGGTTAGTTATGACTCGAAGTGTGTTTACCTTTGTCCCTCCATTCCCCAGTCGAGTCGGCTCTGTAAGGGCCTCCCCATCTCCAGCTA
Organism: Agelas oroides; assembly: GCA_949130485.1. Taxonomy (NCBI): domain Eukaryota; kingdom Metazoa; phylum Porifera; class Demospongiae; order Agelasida; family Agelasidae; genus Agelas; species Agelas oroides. The sequence goes on along the minus strand of OX422196.1, from coordinate 1,189,378 downwards.
CATGCTCTGTCCAATACAACGCATCCCAAGATACCGGCTACTGCTGGAAGGTAAGATTTCCCCCTAGCCGTCTTGTTAAGTTTTACACTAACCTTTGACCTTTACCCTGTGTCCCATTCTCCGCAGACTACCTGAAGCACTTGCCAGAAGGTCACACTGACATTGAGAGCACGAAAGGTGAGTAGTTCTAACTAGTGCATGAACGATCCATGAACCGCATCTCTCTGATAAAAGACAGGCCTGGATGTAATGCAGAGTTGCTCACTGCACAGGATGTGTTTCAGCTGAATGCATAGTCTTACAGTGCACACGTGCAAAATAGTATGGATAGGGTTTAGTGCAAAATGTGGGCGGGGCTCACATGAATGAAACAAATAAACATGGCACTGTTTTGTTTTCATGTCGTACTACATGATGGACGGAAACTAAGATTGTCAGACAGGTTTAGCCTTGTTCCCAGGCCTCCCCCATTTTTGTTCTTCGGTTTGTGTTCAGTATAATACACGGAAGCGAAAGAGTGCCCTGGGAATGAGGGTAGTGATCGTTAGCTTCCTTATACTGTTTGAGTTTTAGTTGGTGTCGTAAGATGTAGCATATGTTCTTTCTGCAGCTGCTTTGGCTGCCATTTCGGCAGCTGCCATCCACATGAATGAAAGAATCAAAGACCTTGTAAGTCACTGGATTAGGTACATACATCCCTAATGAAAAGTTAGCCTAGTTCAACGGTCACCACCTAGCTTCATTCCCAGATTCTCATGTGTGGGGCCTGGGAATGAGGCTAGCCACCACCCAGTTTTTTGTGAGAACCTGGGAACATGTTTACTTCCCAGCCTATAGCTATACTCTATCATCTGATGTCGTGTGATGTGGCATTTCTTGTTTCCAGGAAAACCAGGCCCAGGTTGTTCGGATTCAGAAGACATTTGCAGGGAGAGAGAACATTGTGGCTCCAGGAAGGGTATGGCGGTCGTTAGCCTCATACCCAGGTGTTGTCACCCAACAACATCTGGGTACAAGGCTAGATGGTCACATGACATGATATTTGCGGCTGTTTAGCTAGTCAGCTGGTAGTTGAAAGGAAGAGTTCTGAGAGGAGGCAATAGAGATGTGTGTACATATTAGTGCCATGTAGTCTCTTTCTAGAAATAACTTTACTTCATCCTAAACTATCCTACACACTGTTTCTGAAACACCCGACTTTGTACCTTAATTCCCCTTGTTTCATAAGCTAGTTTTAGTAGTAGGATAATTGTGCCCTGGTACATTCCTAGTCCACATGTTAGTCTTGGAATGGGGCTGAGACCCAATCACTGTCGGTTGTGTGCTACTGTGCAGAAGTACCTGGGCAGAGGCCCTGTCTACCTGGTGCCACGACAGAGGAGTAGCAGGAAGAGAAAACAACGCATCCTGTTCCTTGTGAGCTAGCACATCAAATTCGTGAATCACTGGATGCACGACTTGTGGCTCCAGTTTATTCTGCTCTTGTGGTCCACAGTTTTCTGATGTTCTGCTGATCACCAAGGTGACCAAACAAGGGCGGTACAAGATCCAACACAAGCTCACATTGAAGAACCTTCTAGTGAGTGTGGGTGACGCTGTTATGTGAATAACCTCCTCCTCTTCTCTGGCCTCCTCTCCACTTTATCATTCTCCTTTTCCCTCTCCTTGAAACTCAAGGTGACTCTGTTGTATGCTGTGTGTGAATGAGCCTCTCTCTCTCTCGTTCTCATCCTCCTCTTCCTCTCCTCTCGCCTCCTTTCCACCTTGTCATCCCTCTCCTTTTGATCCTCTCTACTTAGGTCTCTGCTGTACAGTCTCCACAATTAGAGAATGCCTTCTGTGTTGCGGAGAAAGGAATGACAAAGCCCTTCCAGTTCTACACCAAGTACGTTGCGTAAGAAAACCCTACTCAGCCTAGGAATGAGGCATGGGGAGGGGGGAGGGGAGGAGAGTATGCCAGTGAGAACCTGTTAGGTGTAAATTATCAACGTTCATGTTGTTACAGGACATTGGATGAAAGAACCAAGTGGCTCAGAGTAAGGAATGCCATGGCAACCCCACCAATGTTTTTCCCTCCTTCCACACACCCCCCCTCCATGTGAAGAAATGATCAAACTTACACTATCATCATTACAGGAGCTACGAAAGGCTGTTGCAGAGGATAATGACCGTAGGCAAACCTTCAGTACCATGACACAGTACGCAGCACTGTTGAATGACCCCGAGACAAAGAGTGAGTTGACATGGCTGCTGTCTTATAGACTCACACACCAGAACGCCATACCAAGTTAGCTTTTCCTGGGAGAGAGATGGGGAAACTATAGCTCAGCTCTCATAGGGAGTCTGTACCCGTTAGTTGTCACTAAAGTGTCATGCACCTGCTCCAGGTTCCATCTTAGCAGTGTTGAATGATCCTTCTTTTGAGCACCGTGAACCTTCGTGGGTTCGGAGATCAATCCGAGTGTCTTACTCCACTAAGATGAGGCCCTCCATCATCCTACCCACTGGGGAGGGTGGTGGGGGGGAGGTGGGGAGTGAGGAGGTGGATGCGGGGGAGATTGAGGTCATGACAGAGTTTGTGAGTGAAGGAGAACACAAGGAGGAGCCACAAGGGGTACAGATGTGTCTTTGTTAGTAGAGGGATGATCGATGGGGTCACTGGTTCCTTTCTCCATCTTCCTAGGTGTTCAGACATAGTGCAGATACCAGCCTCAGTAGCTACATGAATCAGCGGTCAGCTAGTGGGGAGCTCTGGAGGAGAAGATGGTTTGTACTCACCCCTCGGTCTCTCGTCTGCTATGAGAATCACCGCGTGAGTAACCCCTAGCCTTGTTCCCAGGGGAAAGGGATCACCATCACTAACGAAAGTTACTAAAGAGCCACTAAACTGTGTTTCTATCTTGTGTGCAGCGTGATGAGGCAACTGGGGCGTTGTTGCTGGCTGGATACCATCTCTCTGTTCCAGATCCTGTAAGATTTCTTGTGTACGTATCTCCAGTCACCCCATAACCCATCTTCTCCCTCCTCTGGCCCAGGCTGATGGTATCACCAGAAAAAATGTCATCAAGCTCAGCTACCCTGGGAAGAAACCGTACTTCTTCCAGCTGCCCAGCTCTTACGACTTTGAAAGGTTTGTTAATGCACACCACAAATTAACCTCATCCCCAGGCCCTCTCCTTGGGGGGAGGGGCCTGGGAACAAGGCTAATCACAGATCAAAACTACCCATTGAAATTCACTTCATGATTTTTTTCAGATGGTATAGTGTTCTGAGTGATCTGTTGGCATGGCAACTGACATCAACACTCAACTCGATTGTGAAATCATGAAGACAACCATTATACCATGATGCATCAGCTATGACCATGGAAGGTTTATGAAATGAACAATAGCACAGTACAGTATACTGGTGAATTGTATATTACAGTATACTACATACCAGTCCTAGTTTTAGTAAACTACTGTTCAAAATTTTATGTAACTAGACAAACAGAGGAATAGCTAACATACAATATAGTAAAAAATTGTTTCATGTCAACTTCTAAAAATTGTACACGTGAATGTTTATGTAAGTATTGTGGTGTGATTTAGTACTAGTGGGCTGGTTCAGTTTCAATGAGCTCAGCTTGAGAGCGGACGAAGGGTCTTGGCTTGTAGCAACCTTTGGGACTGTCAAAGTCAATGTACCGCACTGACGCCATGTTGGCATACTCCCTGAGGGGGGTAAATACATCCATACACTATGTAGCATAGTAATTTGCTGCTTAACACCAGGGGTTTACCCATCTACACTGTCTTTTTAGCCAAATCATTACCTAATTGTGATGTCATAGTTGTCTAATGCCAGGGGGTATACCCCTGCCTTGCCAGCTGGGTACCTTGAGATTTGGGAGCCAGAATTAAATGCTTTTTTGTGCAAAAGCCCACCTAGGGTAAAATTGCAACAACTCACCTGACAATCATCTCTGCTATTTCGTCAGCTGTCCGGAACCTCTCATAGTTGACCCGAATCACTGGGATGATCCTGGAGATGTCCTGAATGAACTCCTCATAGGCAGAGTGCAGATTCTGCAGGTAGTCGAGGGAGATGGAGGACTCACACTCGCGCTGTCTCATGTCAATACGACGCTTGCTCTCCGCTGGAGACACATCAAGGTGGACAATCAGGTTTGGCTTCTTCCTGTGTATTGAGAGGAACGTCTATAATGGAGTCTATGTCCTGTCCCCATGAGTTGAGGGAATTCTCCGCAAGCTAGATCAAAGGGGGTTCACTAAACTTGGTGAATGGTTGTCGAGATCATAAAAGTGACTGTTAGCCACGAGAGCTTCTATATATGGTCTGAAAATGCAGTTTTCCAAACACAGAAAACCCCAGACTCTTCACGCACCAATGTTTTCATTCTTTAGTTAATACATGCTGTTGTCATGGTAACAGGAAGGAAACCAACTCACATGAAGTTGGACAGGTTGCTAAAGAGAGAACGATATGTTTCGTACTCCCTCTCCTCCATCATCCCAGAGTCTTTCAGAACCTGTAGTTAACAAGCAGACAGTGATACAATGAACACCAAAAAGTCAACCATCAATCAACAAATTTATTCCCACCTTTGCAAACACCGAATCCTCGTAAATTGTCCTGTCTTGCACTCCACCACGACCCTGCCAGATGATCTGCTGGTGCTGCTGGAACCTCCGGTTGAGCAGGTAAACCTAGTGCAGTAGACAAACTTCAAGACAGTCTCATTCCCAGACTAGTGTGAAAGTCTGCAAGATACCACTATCATACTACAGTATGCTAGCCTCATTCCCAGGCTCCCCCACTCCGGAATGAGAACATTGAAGTTGTGCAGGTGGAGAGAGACTGGTATTTTTTCTCACGTGAGCACCGTCAAAGGTAGAACAGAGGTAGAAAGACCTTAATTGCACGTGGGCGTACCCGCAGACTCAGAACAGGAAAATGAGCGAAGATAGCGGGCAACTTACTACATGTATCTGGCTATTGGGGGGCGAATATTATGCACACCGAGCATTGAACACATAGTTGGTTGGACAACATGCAAAATGTTGCCTCTCTGTTCTAAAAACTCTGGTCCTATTTCAATTACATCATGGTCACGTGAGAAAAGATACCAGGCTTTCCCCCGTGTATACATATTCGCGTTCCAGGGGAGCCTGGGAACGAGGCTAACAGAATGCAAGACTTTGCCTCAGTGACATGGTCATAGCCTTGTCCCACGCAACTCCTTGGCTTTTCAGTCACATAACATACACTGTGCGATCAAAAAGCTGGGAGGAGACTAGCCTCATACCCGGACTCTTTCCTCCCACGTACGGAAAGAGAAAATGAGTATATGTAGGAAATTAGGATGAGACTGGGAACAAGGATAACAGGGCAATCCAAAAGGTATCTAAGTGTTCCCCTTACATTTTTAAAATTGTACCATCTAGTCTGCAATGACAGAGCTGGTACTTAGTCTCAAACCCAGACCCCCCTTCAACCCTCCAAGATGAAAGGGGGTTGGAGGGGGGTCTGGGTTCGAGACTAAGGTGGTACTATAATAAACAATGAAGCATTCACACTGCAAACAAAGCGTATCTCAAGGTATTGAAATGTGGAAGGGATACTGGAAGTGAAACATAGCAGATTGCACTACAGTACAGTTCAAATGTTGCACAGTGACTCACTTGAAGTGGGAAGGAGTATCTTGCAGGCTCTCTGTAAAAGTCTGTTAGGTACACGTTATCGATGACAGGTTCATAAAAACAAGGAAGGTTCATTTTCTCAGCTAATTTGGTAGCCAATGTTGTCTTGCCAGCACCTAAGGGAAAAGAAGAAATAAAAATATGCTCCACTGTTGCTAAGATTGTGTAAGCTTCATTGGACACAGGTGCTCTGGCATGCAGACCTAAGCCTTGTTCCCAGGCTTCCGCCCAACTTTTTGTCACTGTCTGTTCATCTGCCTTTAGCTACTCTCTGTACATGCTTTTGGTTTGCAACTTCTTGTCTAGTTAGCCCTACATAAGTACTACTATCAAAGCAGGCCCATACCGATGAGTCCGCTGATGGAGATGAAAAGGTCACTGCTGCTATTTCTTTGGTCCATAGTTAGCAGCCCTTTCCTGGAGTCTGTTCCTGGGAGCATCTCCTCTGGCTCTCCGACCATCATCTTGACTATTTTACTCAGCAAAGGACAACAACTGCTAGTCAGAAAAGAAAGGGCTACTTTTCCCGCTCGCTCGCGCCAATAGTTTGTAAAATGGAACTGCGCATGCGCAGTGGTAACCACACCTAGAAAATGGCTGACCGAGATGAGCGAAAGCTTGACAAGCATGAAAGACGTCGAAGTAAGTCATCTAGTATCCCGTATCTGTAGAGTATACAGAAAACAAACTGTAAAATAAATTATCTTTTAGATAAGAGCTAAGACAGCATATGAAAGAAAGCATATAGAAGACAGGTGTGCATCAATTATACCATCCACCCTTTGTGTGTGTGTTTTCAGGTCGTGAGGACCATGTGAGCCACAAGGAGAAACATAAACACCACACTTCCTCCTCCTTGTCCTCCTCCTCCACTTCTCGCAGCAGAAGTCGGAGCCCCAAGGAGAGGCACCGCAAGAGGAAGCACAGAAGCCGTTCCCCTTCAGAGAGTTCTGACTCATCTTCCTCAAGTAGAAGCAGCAGTAGAGGTGATGCACGTTTACATGTGTCATTAGTCCAAGTGCCTCCTTTTAGGACTCCAGCTGTAACTCCTAGTCTTGTGAAACCAGACTCGCATGATCCACGAGAGTTAGTCTCGCAAGCCACACCCTTTGCAGCGAGGAAGGGTCTGGTCACACTGCAACCATCAAGTTGTTGCCACGGCAGAAACTTGACATGACCAATCAGATCCGTGCTGTTTGTAGATCGCATCCGTTGTCATGGAGTAGCAATTACGTCACAACATGTTTAGCGGATGTCAGCATCTCATTGTCTAACCTCTATGTTCGATAATTGCGTTCCTCAGCGACAACTCGACGGTTGCAGCGTGACCAGACCCTTCCTCGCTGCGAAGGGTGTGGTTTGCAAGACTAGTATGAGAGTCTGGTTAGCAACTTTGCGTTATGCCGTCACCAGCACCAAGTAATCTGTCATGAATGTGTTGTCTGCACAGAGCATAAACACAAGAAAAGAAGGAAGGACGACCAAAGGCACAAGACAAAACACAAGGTATAGAATTTGACCATGCTAACTGCTTGCCACTCAAGCTCTTCCCAGTTTCTTCTTCCCTCCTTCCCCCTTCGTATTTGGTGTGTTAATTGTGTGTGAGTATTGGAAGATAGATAAAGTTATTGATGGAGAGTCCAGGAGGAGTGGTGTCCGTAGTTATAGTTGATGTGTATGACAATGTGTAGTGGAGTTTACTGTTTTATTTTTCCCCTTTGCTTTTCTTCCACCCTCTGAGGACGCTCTCTCCCCCCATCATCCCTACCACTATGCCATGTGCCTGGGGAGCTGACCTAGAAGGAAAAACAGAAGAGGAAAAGGAGCAAGACAAAGAAGGCCAGGAGAAAGTCTTCCGAGGGAGGACCTGTGCAGCTCTCGAAGGTTAGTACACTTCACAGACACTGCTTCATCTGCCCAAGGATCTGTGGGGTCAGTTAAGTAGTATTTGCAACCCTCCCTGCCGATCTGAATGGCATTTGCAGCCCTCCCTCCCTCCCTCCCTCCCTCCCTCCCTCCCTCCCTCCCTCCCTCCCTCCCTCCCTCCCTCCCTCCCTCCCTCCCTCCCTCCCTCCCTCCCTCCCTCCCTCCCTCCCTCCCTCCCTCCCTCCCTCCCTCCCTCCCTCCCTCCCTCCCTCCCTCCCTTTCCCCCCCCCACCCTTTCTACTTCTACTGTTTAGTGATCATGTTATTCTGTACCTACGTGCTACATACATTGTTTATACAGGGCAAGGAGGAAAGGGATGATGTACACAGGAGTGCTGTGACAGGCAAGGTGATGAAGATGAAAGTCAAGAAATCCAGCAAAGACAAAGAGGTATATACATGCTGTGTGAATACAAGTTATACCCCTAAATTGCTCAAACTTTTATGACCTAAAGAACATTGTATCTAGTATGATCTTTGATCTCTCTAGTGGTTTTTGGAGCAATGTATAACATTTTCCCTCGTCTCCTACAGCGGGAAGTTAACAGAAAGCAGTTTCTGGAGTTCCTGAATTCCTCCATTTCATGAACACAATCTTTCACAGTTATAATTAGATTATGCAAGAGGTGTACACAGTTATTTGCAGATGAGCCAAAAGGTTTACTCATGTGCAGTCAAGACTTAGTGGTTCTATAATACAAATCTTTGTTAGCTGCAGCAAATTTAGCTTAAGGAAACTGAAGTTTTCTTTTCCTCTGTTGAGAACAATCTGTGTTGCAGAGTGCCCTACATTTTGTCTTTAATTCCCGTCAGTGTGGACCAATAGCATTACTGACTTGTTCATTTTTTGACATTTGACCCAGTACTAGCAGCCTCAGAATAATTGTTACATGAAATATCATCATCATCATCATCATGCAACCCTCTTTGGCCTCATGCATGCTATTGAACATGCACTCAATAATTTACTTGTTTTTCATTTCAGGCAAATGGCCTTCCCCAAATCTCTCATTCTTGGAATAATTTTGTAATTGCTCATTCACAGACAACTGCTTGCACTGCCAGGCACCTTCCAGCACAGTTCCATGCATGGCAAGCATGTGCCAAGTTGATCTGAAGAGTTCATAATATAACCTGCAATAGTACCCTCTCTCCATGGGAAGTTGGCAGAAAGCAAAATGAGTGAGTCAATAAAATGTACAAACAGTTGATGTGCAGTGAGCAGAAAGTGCAGAGATACAGTCATTGGTTCATGAAATGATGTCATGTATAGCTTTTGATGGATACGCACAACAAGGAGGGTTTGAGTCACTTCTTTCTCTTTCGTTGCTTCTTGCCGGCCTTTGCAAACAGTGAAGGGTCAAGCTCTTCAATTGTCTTCCCTTTTGTAGAGAACAGCCTCTGAGCTCTCTCTTGTAAAGTGCCCCCGCACTTGAGTCCAAGGGCCTGAAGTGCCACCTTCAATCTTTCCAGGCCAGCTAACTCGAGCTCCTCTGCCAAACTGTAACTATCAAGGTTGATGGGCTGTGTGTGTGTGTGTGCGTGCGTGTGTGTGCGTGTGTGCGTGTAGATAATGACACCAATACACCACCACCGCAGTTTCAAGCTTACCTCTTGTGTACTACCCTCTGTAGTCACAGGGTACTGCTGCTGCACTGATGGGGCATTCCTCTCTCCTTCCTCTGACACATCTTTACCGTTCTCTCCAGAACTATCACCCACCCCAGCTGGCTCATCGCTCCCTGTGTTCTCCTTACCGTTCTCTCCAGAATTACCAACAACACTAGCTGGCTCATCACTCCCTGCGTTCTCTCCAGAACTATCACCAACACTAGCTGGCTCATCACTCCCTGTCTTCTCCTCACCAACACTCCCATTCACAGTCTCCGGTCTCTTGTTCATCTCATTATTCTCTCCCTCAACCTTCACTGGTAGAGAGTCTTCCTTAGTTTCACATTTTTGATCTACACTTTCGTTCTCTCCATTGTCCATTTCTGGTGACAGAACAGGTGGATCTTCTCTGGGGTCGTGTTCAGAATTACTGCAAGAACTAGCAACTTTGTAACCATCATCTTGTAATGTTGTCCCTTCTGAGCTGCACCCTGCGTTCTGCAGACCACTCGGCCCAGGTCTGTCCCACGAATCATCTACACTGTCAGAACTCTCACCAGTGGAAACGACTCCTTGCTCTGCAAATTCCTCATTATCATCATCATCATCATCATCATCATTGCTCCCACTATCCAGCTCTGCATCATCGATTCCAAGCCTACAGGTGGAAACAATCATATTGGGCTATTCCATTTATTAATCGTATACCCCATAGAAGAGCATTAATTGTGTCTTGGGGGTTATCTTGAATATCAACTTAATTGCATCTGAGGGGTTGAGAATGAAATTTAATGATGTCTAGGGGTATTTTGAGCATTTTTAATGATGTCAAGAGGGAAATATTTCCAATTTTAATTATGTCTAGAGGTAAGACAGAGTCTTAACGATGTCTTGAGGGTATTTTCAAATTCACTCTTCTATTGGGGTGTATGATTAATTAATGAATAGCCCATTACTAGCATACCACAAGGTGGGAAAGAGGCTACTCACCAAAGTTTGGGCTTCTTGCTGGCACCATTTGAAGTGGGTTGTTTCCTCTTTATACCCTTGCTAGAACTGGCAGCCTCAAGGCCTATAGACACAAAGGAGCAAAGTACTCGGCTCAATATACATAGTGGGACAAGCAGGACGCTTCCTCTGTACTCTGGCTCTGCTGACCCATTACAATTCATTAAGAAAGAAAGCATGCACGATGACATCATTTTACTCCTGATGACATCATTTATACTGTGGAGTAAAATGATGCCATCCTGCACTCTCGGATACAAATATAGTGGTAAGTGGTATATATACACATGCACACTCAATGCAAGCTTGCTTAGCCTCATTCTCAGCCTCTCATACTCCAGCTTGCTCCTGCAAGCAAAAGTTGGAGTGTGAAAGGCTGGGAATGAGGCTAAAGCTCATTATACGGGGCTTGTTCAGATTAGTCCCAATTAGCGAGCATCAAACAAGAAGGAGCAGATCCTTGGCCACAGGCACGAGGCTAACAAAGGAGCAGCACCTTGTTTGAGGGCATCTCCCATGCTTTCTTCTGAGTTCTTGATTTGCTCCATGTACTTTTGGTCTTCAAAGTAGTGTTCAGGCTGTGCTCTCTTCCCTGCCAGCCTCTTTCTCTTCTCCTCGGCAAGTTTCTTTCGTCGCTCTGGTTCTGCCTTCAACCATTTAGCAATCCTGAAAGGCAGATACCAATGCTCAATGCAAGAGACTGAGTGTCGAGGTAGCCATGTGACTAATATGATTGGACACATCAAATTACAGTGGACCCTCGCTTATCCTATCCTCATTTGTCTGGCCGTACAGATTATTTAGCTAATGCACAACATACATGTACCAGTATGCAGTGGTTAGTTCCGCTGATGCACAACATACATGTACCAGTATGCAGTGGTTAGTTCCAGCCTCTGAGAGAAGAGAAAACATGTTTTTCTTGCAATACAGAGCAAAGTAGCTATACCAGATCGTTTGAAAAGAGAAGTGACTATGTGAAGATGCCAGGACTTCAGCCATTTGAAAAGAAAATGGTGTTGCTAATGCTGATACATTATAGGTGCTCTTTGCTTGATAATTCACATGTCCGGCCATTTCACTTGTCTTCTATGGTCTGGTCCTGTTGTGGCTGGATAAGCGAGGGTCCACTGTATCAACGTTTAACAAATGTGTATGACTTTAGCTTAAATCACTAGAAGCATAAGAGAAAACATAAAACTTACTTTTTCTCGGCATTGACATCCCTCACTCTTCTGCCACTCAAGTCCCGACACGCCTGCTTGTTATTGCTCTTGTTGATTTGCATACCAATGGCACGAATCAGAGAGCCAAAGCCTGATTGGGAGGGGGAGACATTTGTGCGTTGTATTAGTAGTAGCGTCTCTTCTGTGCTCACCATTAGTCTTCTTAATTTGGTGTCTTATTAAATGAGTTACTCACCTCCTTTCCCACCTCTGATGATGGGATGGGCCCTAACAATGACAGTTGAGTAGTCCTCAGTCCCAATGAAAGTGGTGTCATCCAAAGGGACCCCATTATGAGCCAGAAAGAAGCTATTGGTATCAACATGCTATGGGAAGAACAAAATCAAGTTTGAACGTTCCCCCGTCAATACTGACAGAAGTTAGCCATTAAAAGAGACCTACCTTTCTTTGACAGATTCTCTCCTTCAGAGATACAACAGAAAGTTCCTCTTCGACCACTAGGTTGATACACTTCTCCCCTAGGCCCACGATAACAACGTTACGAGGCATGGTGATCGATGGCTCTGGCAGTTCACAGTGCAGTGCAAATAGTCTGGTCACGTGATTTGCTTCAGCAAAACGTGATCGTCACATGATCAATTAACGCTAAGTGATTTTGTACAATTGCTCAGCTACTGGGTGCTCTGCAGGAAAGACAAATTGGAAAGAAAGGAGCGTTCAAATATGGCGTTAGAAGACGAGCGCTACCAACTGGACCAGAGAATCGACCATGTTACCAACCAGTCCTTAGACGCGACCAGGCGAATCCGTCAGGTTGCGGAAGAAACGCACAATATTGGAGTCGACACGCTCGTAACTTTGAACGAACAGGGCGAGCAACTGGACAACGTGGAACAGCGACTCGACGAGATCAACGTAGACTTAAAGCAAACAGACAAAAACTTGACTGAGTTGGAGAAATGCTGCGGCTGCTGTGTTTGTCCGTGCAGTTATACCCGAAACGTCCAGAAGACGAAAGGATACAAAAAAGTGTATGGGAAAAAGGCGCAAGCCCAGGCTCAAGATGAGGTAGTGACAGAGCAGCCTACTGGTCGGGGTGGGCAGCAGGCCCAGGGGCCGTTCATAAAGAGGGTCACAGACGACGAGAGAGAGACTGAAATGGAAGATAACCTGGTGTGAGTTGACCTTTTTGGGCGTGTCTTCATACCATGTTGGTGCACTCTATTGTTGATAGTACAAGTATTTGTTTATGGCTACATGTAGTAGACAAACTACTGCTACATTTATCATGTGCTGTTTACTTAGTTGTTGTTTATAGACCGTGTGCCTGCGTGGGGGTGGTCCGTATATTATACTCGAAAGTATATGATTTTCCGCATAGTCACCGCCATTTTGTAGGGCAGTAGAATAGCAGTAATGTACACGTGGACCCCTTGTTGGCTCCCTACCAGCAATACTGACAGCTGGATCGCTTAGTGGCTCACGTATGTTATAAGGCTAATAGCAATGTATGTCATACTGCAGCGATTTTAGATGCAGCTCATGGTAATGTTCAGCAGCCAGCTCACAACCTCATCGCTGTATAAACTTGCCGTTCACGGAGCCATTTTGTGCCCTACATTACGTCATCAGAATACTGACACCACAGCCCGTGACGTCATTGCCACTTGTAACCATGCCCATTTAGGCACACGGTCTATACATACACATTTATGTAGGCAGAATGCTAATGTTCGTATTACTGCCTGTTGAGTACAATTTGGTAGCTTAGTATTTAGGCCAAAGCAGTTTAATTCCTTATCTTTCTCGTCCTAGAAATAGTTGGAATTCTATGCAGGTGGACAGGATCTAATACGAACAGACCTCACATGCTATAAAAGCAGCCTTGTGAGACCTCTCATGCTGTTATAGCAGCTTTATTAAGTTTGTATGCTGAATGGCCATTTCAACAAGTACATTTTTTGGTATGCTACTTGCAATGGTCAACACTTTAGTGGTCAGATTTCAGTATATACACAATCAGCAGTACTGGCACTGGATAGCCTCATTCCCAGGCCCCCCCAGCTCTCCATCGCTTATTAGTACGGTAAAGCGGGAGAGGGCCTGGTATCTTTTCTCACGTGAGTGACGTCAGGATAGAAAGGATGGTAGAAAGGGTTTAATTGTGCGTGGGTGCAATGGGCCTAGAACAGCAAAAAAAGCCAAGGCACCAGGTAACTTACCACATGTATATAGCTAGCGGGGGGCGACTGTCATACACACCAAGCGTTGAGCGTGTAGTCGGTTGAAGATACGCAAAACACAGCCTGTTAATTCTGCAAATTTTCGCCATTTTTCAATTACGTCATACTCACGTGAGAAAAGATACCAGGCTCTCCCCGCTTTTCTGTACTGCAAGCAACGGAAAGCTGGGTGGGGCCTGGGAACGAGGCTAGCACTGGAGGAGGATAGGAAATTTTTCTGATTTGACCTTAGATGCTTGGTGATTTAAAGTTGTTTGGTATCTTAAGTGTAGCATTACAAAAATGCCTAGGCTATATGCAACATACCATTGTATTGTTCCACACTAGCTTCCTCAAAGAACAACAGTTGTTAGGTGAGGTAGTCATGACTGGACCATTTACTCCCGCACCCTTAGGGCAGTGTCTGATGTGCTGACTAATCTGAAGGGAATTGCAACAGAGATGGGGGGTGAGCTAGACAGACAGAATGTCCAGCTAGACCGCATCAATCAGAAGGCAGAGGTTAACAGTTCCCACCTGGATCAAGCCAACTACCGTATCCGCCGCCAGATGTAATGAACAGTTCACACACGAGTTCTTGCTGATGAACCTACCCTCAACCCAAGAATTATTGATAACTCAAATCAGTTTGTATTATCTGTTTGCTTTTCATGTACTGTACATATATGTATCCTAGGGAATTTTGCGTAACTAGTAACAATAAGGAGTTATTGATAGCTTGTATCACGTACTGTACATGCATTGTATTTTTCATAACTACCATAATTGTTCCCAGCTGTCTTGTTCTAGCAACAAGAAATATATGTGCTGTGACCTGTAGCCTCCCCTTGCACTGTTTCTGAAACGAACCAGAAATGAAATCCCTGACTGACGCCACACCCTACTCTTGTTTCTGAACACTGAGTCAAACAGTAGTGAGACTGGTTCCCAGACTGCTCCGGAACGCAAACATACAACGACTTGTAGTCTGGGAATGGGACTAGAAAGAAGGCGGATACCTTGGGATCACAATGGCGCTTGAGGATGACAGACGGTACATGATTGACCAGAGAATCGACCGTGCAACGGACGAAACTTTGGCCACTACCAGACGAATCCTTCAGGTCACGGAAGAGACGCACCACGTGGGGGTAGATACGCTCATAACCATAAACGACCAGGGTGAACAACTTGACAATGTCGAGCAGCGACTAGACGAAATGAACGTGGATATGAAAAGAGGTGACAAGGCCGTAAAGGAACTGGAGAAGTGCTGCGGCTGTTGCGTGTGTACCAGAAGCGCTATAAAAGCGACTAAGTACCGAAGATTGTATAATGAGGCGGATCGGCAACGTCCAAGTGTAGTGACAGAGCAGCCAACTGCTGGTGGTAGGCAGGGAAGGCAGCAGCCTCAGGGGCCGTTCATCAAGAAGGTCACAAACGATGTGAGGGAGGACGAAATGGAAGATAACCTGCAGTGAGTTTTGTGTTGGTATTGTAACTTGAGAGGCCTTGTGTTAATGCACCCCTCTATAGATGGTTTCCAAATGTCAATTAAGCGCCCTACTTCCGGAGGGCAAACGCGCGATCGATAGGCAGCTGTACAGCGGACCTTTCACCTTGAGAGAAGCAGCTTCTTTTATCTTTCAGTACTAATGGTAAGGACTCGATGTAGCACTTACTAGCCTGTATTTTGCACACAGTGCACAAAACCCAGACCCCGACTCTTGCCCTCCGGAAGTGAAGCCACGCCCCATGAAAACCATCTATAGCAGACACCATTTGGGGCCAACAATTTTGTCCATTATAGCGAGGTGTCCCTAACTCAGGGACTTCTGGTATATTTCCGGTAGGCATGGTCTTGCGTTATCAGGCTGTTGAGCACAATGTGGTTACATTTCAGACGCTGTACGCTGACAGAGAAGGCTAAGCAGAGGCTATTACTATGAGTAAAAGCGCTAATCTAATGTCAAGTTGTTAACTCTAGCGGTGATGGTGGACAATCTTGCTGAAAAGATCGACGAGTGTCCACTAAATCGGGGGTTGTCATGTACAATTGTGAGTGTGAAAAGTGTCCATTATATGGAGTAGCGGGGTGTCCACCATTCAGGGGTTTCTAATGTATTGAGAAACGATCGGGACTTTCAGAATTGTCCATTATATCATGGGTGTCTGCCGTTGAGGGGTGTCAGTTAAGTGAGATTCCACTGTACATAGATAGTTAGAGAAGGATATGGATTGAAATGTACAGCTCACATAATCAATCTGCCATTAATGCCCAGCGGCATGCCTTTGATGTACATGTATCCTTCCTACTTTCTCATGTTACATGCCAAAGATAGCAGGGTAATTACCCCGTTAGATCCTTCAGTGGGGAGGGTGAAGTGAGCATGAGCCTTCCTCTCCTCTGTTCTAGTCTTGCAAGCCAGACCCTTTCCGTTCCACAGCACTGATTGCTTTCAGTATGCAGTTCTGTATACTTATACTCTGTAGTATTTATGTCTCATAAGCCCTCATGGGCTATCTCTGCAAGTGACATTAAAAATTAATTGATAGATTGATTGAATGATTGTTACCAACCATACCCAGTATTTTACTGTTGACTTCACAATTCTGCAGTATATTTTACATTTTTTATGTGATTTTCAAAACAATGAAGGCAAAAATGATAGCCCATGTGTAGCGTACTGAAAGCAATTAGTGCTCCAGAACGGAAAGGGTCTGGCTTGTGAGACTACCTCCATTCATCTGGGACTGAAGCTACAAAGTGCTACTCTACTAGCTAGGAGAGACAGCAGTGATTACAATGAATGGAAAACTAAAAAAAACTCCTTCCTCATAGAAATGTAGTTATGGTCGTCAGATATGTCTGAATCCAAGTGTCGAGGTGGTTGTACAGCTTTCCAAGGGCCTGGTAACAAGGCTAGCCACTAGTTCCATGTGTGTTCAAAGACATGACAAGCTAAGACTTTGTTCATTCTTGCCACAACCTTGACAAGAGCATGTGATGATGTCATTTTTCCAATAAAAGTAACATCATGTGCTCTTGATCGATCTTGATGATGCACATGGGTCTATAACAGAGGGTTAGGAAATTTACTGCAGTTCTAATACTCTGGCCACATGTACCTCTGTAAGCTGTTGAAAGTACCTACCATCTTGACCCTTCAGAGCAGTGTCTGGTGTTCTGACTCAATTGAAAGGCATGGCAGTGGACATGGGGGATGAGATGGACAGACAATCGTCTCAGTTAGATCGCATCAAGAGAAAAACTGAGGTTAATGATGCCCACCTATCTTACTCAAACTACCGGATTAAGAGGCAGCTGTGAAAAATTAAAGATGACTGCTTTTCCTAATGCCACAAATCTACTGTGTTGTAACATTGACTGTCCTATGTAACATTGACTGTCCTATTAACATTGACTGTCCTATTAACATTGACTGTCCTACATTGTATGTAACATTGACTGTCCTATGTAACATTGACTGTCCTATGTAACATTGACTGTCCTATTAACATTGACTGTCCTACATTGTATGTAACATTGACTGTCCTATGTAACATTGACTGTCCTATTAACATTGACTGTCCTACATTGTATGTAACATTGACTGTCCTATTAACATTGACTGTCCTATTAACATTGACTGTCCTACATTGTATTGTAGCAGACAGCGGCTATAATTGGTGTGATGTACTTTTGGATTAAATGGCGCCACGACTGACTTAATTGGAACACTTCTTACATGCACCAATTGTCTTTCTGTTGTATGTATTGTCCGCCTGGAATATTAGCAGCACCCTATAAAATGTCTCTTGTAACCTCTGGCTGTGTCACAATTCTATTGAACCTGCCCTTCTGAGTAACTCAGCGCGAGTGCGGGCGTTGCGAAGCTGGAACTAACATTGACTGTCCTACATTGTATGTAACATTGACTGTCCTATTAACATTGACTGTCCTATGTAACATTGACTGTCCTATGTAACATTGACTGTCTTAATAACATTGACTGTCCTACATTGTATGTAACATTGACTGTCCTATTAACATTGACTGTCCTATGTAACATTGACTGTCCTATTAACATTGACTGTCCTACATTGTATGTAACATTGACTGTCCTACATTGTATGTAACATTGACTGTCCTATTAACATTGACTGTCCTATGTAACATTGACTGTCCTATGTAACATTGACTGTCCTATGTAACATTGACTGTCCTATTAACATTGACTGTCCTACATTGTATGTAACATTGACTGTCCTATTAACATTGACTGTCCTATTAACATTGACTGTCCTACATTGTATGTAACATTGACTGTCCTATGTAACATTGACTGTCCTATTAACATTGACTGTCCTATTAACATTGACTGTCCTACATTGTATGTAACATTGACTGTCCTACATTGTATGTAACTTGACTGTCCTATTAACATTGACTGTCCTACATTGTATGTAACATTGACTGTCCTATTAACATTGACTGTCCTATTAACATTGACTGTCCTACATTGTATGTAACATTGACTGTCCTATTAACATTGACTGTCCTACATTGTATGTAACATTGACTGTCCTATGTAACATTGACTGTCCTATGTATATACCTATGTGCCTACTTCCTGTGTATGATAACAATTCTCCAACAATAGATTTTGCAACAGCAGCTACACATGTTGACTGACTGCATGTATTGTCTGTATATAAGTGATGGTATTAACTGTTCCATGAAAATTGTAAACTTCATTTTCTGTATGCTTCTTGGTTCTTTGTTCTTTTTATGAAAGAGATACACATGAGATCATCTGTCATTACGTGTTCAACAGTATTTGCTGGAATCTGCATGTTAACAGAAGATACAAAACAAAGAACATCACCCACTCGCTAGCTGTGCTCTTTAGCAAACCAGCTCCGTAGTGATAGCCAAGTGTGCATAAAGTTTAGTCTCATCCAAGTCCTGAAAGGAAATGATATTTATTTCAGAATGTAAACTTACAAAAGGAAAATATTAATGACAAGACATGACAACATGGAGAGAAAAATAAATTTACACATGAAAAGAAACCTAGCTAGCTAATAGGACCTTCCCGGTATTAACTTTGTCTAACTTAACACACACCTAAACCTGGAGTTAACTAAAGTTCATATTGAAGAGAAGCATAACAAGCTGTTACTAACTTGCTGTAGTTCATGTGGTCTTGAAATTTTTCATCCAGAAACTGTTTATAAAATACTGAAAGTTCATTGGCTGTCAATGTCTTTACATCCTCTGTAGTTAGGAAAAAAAATCATTTCATGAAAACTGGCTCATTCCCAGGCTCTCCCCATGGAAAGCTTGGTAAGGCCTGGGAACAAGCTAGAAAACTACAGCCATGCACTGGCATAAACTCACCAGCAATCTCTCCTCTAGCTCTCTTCTCCTCCAAAGTTTGTCTAATAAACTGTTCCTTGCGCTGATTGTACAAAAGCACAATCATATCAGCTGTGTCACATTTTGTGCTAAACAACACACATGCATGTACCTCTTGAAACTGTGTGTTGTGTTGCTTCCAGAAGTGGTGGTTGAAAGCCCACATCTCCAGCTGTAGCCTCTGCAGCTCTCTCTCCTGTAAGTCAGTCACAGTTAGTTACACACCCCATGAAGACTACAAAAGCAATGTACAGTTAGTTAGTCTTGTCCCAGGCTCCAAAGCTTGGAGGCCTTCCTGGCCTGCTAAATTCGCTGCTATAATCAAACAGGA
This sequence comes from Agelas oroides, assembly GCA_949130485.1. NCBI lineage: Eukaryota > Metazoa > Porifera > Demospongiae > Agelasida > Agelasidae > Agelas > Agelas oroides. The sequence continues at coordinate 1,169,969 of OX422196.1, read as the reverse complement.
GAGGCCTGAAATTAAGCAAGGCACAATTCGTCTCGTCCCCGGACCCTCCACCAAGCCCAGTTGGAAAATCCCACAGACTAGATGTGGTGTGGGGGGTCTGGAGACAGACAAGACTAAGGCAAGAGGTAAGGAAGATGGGATCAATGGGTTGAGTTGCATACAGCATCACTGGTAGGTCTTCTCAGCTTGAGTGGCCGAATGTTGGACACTGGGTCAGGAGGTCCCACAAAGTTGCTCTCTGGAGATTTTCCTGCTTTGGTTCTGCGACTCCATAACTTTCGAGCTGGCTGGACTCCTCCTCTCCTGACTGCAGGTCTGACCTGAAGAAAAATCAAGAACAGTACAGTCATATATAATTCCACTCACACCAATAGCACCACGCACCATATGAAAAATCATGATGACCTTTGACCTTCATTGAAGACCTGGAAGATGAGTGTGCGAGGAGTGTGGGTGATAAGGCCGCCAGTTACTGACGATCAGAAGAAAGGAAAGGTGTTGTTCTCTCGGTAAGCGAATGGCAGTGGCACAGTTAATTTCTGAGTCTATTTTTGTTGTAGATTGCAGCAATCTAGGCTCCCAATTAGAGCACTCTGCAGAGGATGGGTGGAGCTCACTGTCTTCTCTCTCCACAGGCGTTACCCCACAGTAGAACGGAGAGCCAGGCTGATCTCGCCCACCCTATATTATGCCCTTCCACACGACAATGACATCTGTGATGCTGTGATGCTCAAATGCTCCAAACCTACTGAAGAGGTACGGAAGGAAGGGAGGGGGGAGGGGGGAGGAAGGCGAGCGGAATCATTCCTGCCTGCGACCAGGATGATGAGGTCAAGCCATTGAAGGCACTTCAGAACAGCCGACTATGTCACTGGTTGTTAGGGGGTCAAGATAAAATATTAAGCCATTGTCAAGGGGGCAAGAGGAAATTCTTGGCCCCAATCACAGGTGGCCCAACATGTGGGAGTGACCCTCCTTCATCTCCCCATCTGGCCATCTGTATTTATCTCTCTGTCTTTTCACCTTTACATTTTACGTGACTGCTGCATCTTACATTCAGTAATCCTCACTCACCAAGCGACAGGAATCCCTTCTTGGAACAGTCAGAATGTCTTGGGAACGTAGCTGTACAGTGTATAGAGCATCCTTTTCCGTCTGATCAATGTTATCTACCTCTCACAGTTTGTGGACGAGAGAGACAGCTGTGCCCTGCCGTTTCAGAAACCAGTTTACGAGCTCTTTGCTGGAAAATTGTGGCCAGTGGTCTGCATTGAAAAGGTGAGCTTATTGGCTATGTAATTGTGCTGCCAGGAGGAGGGAAATTGTATCAACAAGAGAGAGAGAGAGAGAGAGGGAGAGAACAGTACGTGGAGTTTTGTGTATTGAACTGGACACTCCTACACAGAATGCCCTCTTGTTTGTGGCTGCGCCACTCGTGGAGGCCAGGGGAGAGCAGAGACCATCGCTCATTGAAATGTGAGCTAGTCTACATACCCTGACATGCATACCATTTTATTTGTTCTCACCTTATCCCCCTTCCCCACCACACACACACACACACACACACACACACACACACACACACACACACACACACACACACACACACACACACACACACACCAATGCTACCCCAGTCCTGGTATCCCAGCTTGCATTGCCCTGCTGGAAGGAATGGCAGACATTGTCAGTTCAAGCACAAAGGAGCTGACTGAGGTCGGTCCAAACTAGACCCCTCTCCTGTCAGATAGTGCTACAAGAGATGTCTAGACTAGCTAGCCTCGTTCAAATGGGTCTGGGAATGGGGCTATAGACTAACTGGCTCCAACATGGATAGCTTTGGTGGAGAAACACCAATACCTTCCCATGCCCCCCTCCCCCCTTCCCCTCCCCAGACATCCTCTAAGCTCCAGGAGCTATACCAGTACATGTGCCTGGCCGCCCCCTTTGGGACTCCCATAGATACCAACCCAACCACCATCCGCCACCACCTCCAACTCAAGGGAGCGAAACCTTCCTCTCCAAAACTGAAGGTACGACGCCACTCACACTCAACTACTCACTCACTCACTCACTCACTCACTCATCACACTTCTCTCCCAGCAACCCTCGTGGAGACCCACGGTCTACCGAGGTAGCTCTCGTCTTCAGTTGACTATCCGGGAGGAGATTAAGGCAGTGCAGTATGACAAACAGGAGGTGGCCGATGTTTGGGAGCTCTATGGCACAATACAGTGCAAGGTATGGAGACAGTCTAGTTCCCATACCCTTCAGAATGGTTTGGAAACTCTGATTTGAGGCAATGTCTATGCACACACGTGCACACACACATATGCCACATACGCACGTACACACACACACACGTGCGCGCGCACACGCACATGCACACACAGGCAGAACTGGAGGGTCACCCAGACATTCACCTCACACTGACCACACCCCCAGGGGGCCTTCCTCTTGATCACCTTGTTGTCCACCCCTGTGTGCAGTCTGCTGATGTTTCAGCTCCCTCCCCCGGTGGTAGTGCCGAGAATAGCAGGAAAATCCGTTTTTCAGCTCCTCTAGAGACCTTCACTCTCTGCCACTACCAGGTGTCATGCTTGCCCTACCTGCCCATAAGAGGATTCTACCAAATGAAGGTAAGAGTGATAGTGTGGTGGGGCTTACATTCTCCGCTATTTTTGAGTTTGGGAAGGCAAAAAGGAATCAAAAGGAGATTATCAGGAGAGATTAACAAGAAAGAAGGATGGTAGAGAGAGGCTGCATGTGTGTAACACTGTGTATAGACCCAGCTGCCAATGCATGGTAATACACCTGCATAGCTATATAAGCTTTAAATTTTGTTACTGTGCAAAAGTTGACTCATCAAACCTAACCTCATACTCAGGCTATTTGGTAGGAAAAAAAGCCTGCGTGTTTTATTGCCATGGGAACGAGGCTGTATCAAACCATGCACAAAGGATATGTCATGTCTACACCCCTTGAAAACTCACTGTATCCAACATACTGTTGCCAGGGTGACAAGACGGTGAAGCTACTAATGCAGCTGAAGCTCAATGAGGGGATAAAGAACAGCTTTGAGTACTGTGAGGTTCACATGCCCTTCTTTCACAGGTAATCTTGCAACAGACCACTTATACACAGCATGCATGTAGCTTGGTTACTCACTGACACTTTCCACAGAGGTCCGATAGACAGGGTGGAGAATATCGTACCACTGTCTGTCACCCCCTCCCTCATCCTCTCCCAAGACAGGAGGACTATTATTTGGAACATAGGTTAGTTGGCCAGGTAGAGCGCACCCCAGACGAGACCGGCAGTAGTTACACACCCTCTTCCCACTTATTGTTTGCTGTGTAGAAAACATTAAAACCCGTGTCAAGGACGGTGTAGTATGACCTGTTTTGTAGCCTTGTTCCTAGGCCTGTGCTCAGCTTCCCAGTAATGGAAAGCTAGGTACGGGCCTGAGAACACACTGCAAGTTGCAGGCCTAAGGTTTGTGTTTCATGTGCTGTACATGCAGGTCAGAAATTCCCCAGCAAGACTCTGGAGATGTCCCTGCAGGCCACTGTGTATTTCCCCGACCATCCTCCTCCTGCGTCTCCCGAAATAAAGGAAGATCCATTCTGTGTGGGACTGAATTCCTATGCAGACGTTAGTACATTCGCAGTAATCCCAGTCCATCCATAACCTCTTTCTGTGATAGCTCATTTTGTGATAACTTCTGGCTTCATTCCCATTCTGCATTCTGTGATTTTTTCATTCCCAGTCCGTCCCTAACCTCATTCTGTGATCATTTACGGTTCATTCCCAGTCCGTCCCTAACCTCATTCTGTGATCATTTAAGGTTCATTCCCAGTCCGTCCCTAACCTCATTCTGTGATTTATTTAAGGTTCATTCCCAGTCTGTCCCTAACCTCATTCTGTGATTTATTTAAGGTTCATTCCTAGTCCGTCCCTAACCTCATTCTGTGATCATTTACGGTTCATTCCCAGTCCGTCCCTAACCTCATTCTGTGATCATTTACGGTTCATTCCCAGTCCGTCCCTAACCTCATTCTGTGATCATTTACGGTTCATTCCCAGTCCGTCCCTAACCTCATTCTGTGATCATTTAAGGTTCATTCCCAGTCCGTCCCTAACCTCATTCTGTGATCATTTAAGGTTCATTCCCAGTCCGTCCCTAACCTCATTCTGTGATTTATTTAAGGTTCATTCTCAGTCCGTCCCTAACCTCATTCTGTGATCATTTACGGTTCATTCCCAGTCCGTCCCTAACCTCATTCTGTGATTTATTTATTTTTTGGAGCTCCATTTCCAGTTCCTCCCTAACCTTGTTCTGTGATTTTTCTAGCTTTTCTGTAATTCTAGCTCTCTGTGCTCTCTGTGACTGCAGGTAGTGTTCAAGATCCCCGACTTCACGACAAGTGGCTGCAATGTTGACGGAAGATCTATCACCCTGTTCCCCAACGCAAAATACAAATTAAGTGTAGGTACGCCAACATAACAACATCAATAATTCTTGTCCCATATTTGGATCTGTTGTTATTATTCTTGTTCCTCAGCAAGAGAGCTGTGCTCTGTGCACTACAGAATTTGGAACTCCCACGGAGACATTATTGCTGCATTTTCTCAATCAAAGATCAAGTTTTAATTTGCTCAGACAAGAGCAACTCCCCCCATATTGCAGGCATGTGGGCATGGGATCTTAGTCTCGTCCCCAGACCCCACCCTCTCGCCGGGAGGTGCGCGTGGGCTGGGCACAAGACTAGTGGGGTCTATCAGTTGGGATGGAAATCCGGAATGGGACAGACCTAGTGGGCGTGTCGAGGGTGATACAACAAACGGTGGTTACAGCAGTACTATATACTCGAGACGACATCATGCCGGCTCTGGAGGTCTTCGTTCTGGTTGTGTCTGTGGTTCTCCTGATGGTATTGAGCGCGTTGACGGCCCTCACGCAGCTGGATCCCGAGGGAGTTGCGGTTTTACGGTGGCTGCAGGGGGTCTCACGACGGTTCGTACCAGCATACGAGTCTCTATTATCTATGGTACCAGCAGAGAAATTCTCCGAGCCGTACGGTCCCAGGAGGCCAGGTAGAAGAGCCCGTAAAACCCAGAGAAGGAGAGAGAGGCTAGCTGCCTTAGAGGAGAAACGCCACTTTGCCGCGAGAGCTTCCACCCAGAGCGAAAACGGAACCTCCCCAGAGGATGCTGTAAGTTTGTTTATCGATCGATCCTCAGTGTCGCGATGCCAGAAGCGATCAGTCATGATGTTGTACTGCAAGCAGTGTCATTTGTTGTTGCCCTTATGATGCAGATGGAGTCAGCCTTCCAGCTGTATGAGCAGCGCCTCGGCGAGAACAGGAGGAGGGAGAAGCAGATGTTGTGTGTGCAACTACACAACATCAATGCCCACACACTAGAGTTTCCATGCAGTGGGTCAGTCTTACATCTTAACTTTTAGCTTTTATTATAGTACATCAATAGATAGTCACTTTATATACTACTGCTACTGCAGATGTGGTCAAGTAAATGCAAAGAAGAATTGCAGGTTAGTACATTATACTTGATATCAACTGGCACTTTATCAATATGTAATTTTCATCATCGTCTATCTAGCTATAACTGCTGTGCCTCCTGTTGCCGTGATAGTAAGGATTCGGTGTGCAAGGTCCACGGCACGGGGTACCAGGCTGCAGTGGCTAACGTGGAGGCAGCTACACATCAGAGATACATCGAGTTTGACCTGAGGTATGCATTACCGTTTTTTAGGGGGTTGTCAATGGGTCCATGTGATCATGAATGTATAGAGCTTTCTCATGTGACATCATCACCTTCGAGAATACAAAGAAAAATGGAAAACCACTGCCATGTTAGTGCACAAGGAGATAGTAGCTTCTATGCATGGTGATCTTGGTGAATGAAAATATATACTTTCTAGTATGTCTTAAATCAAACAAAATACCACTGCTATGTAAAAGCTGTATAAACACTTACCTGCGGGATTTTCACATATACTGCCAATTCATACTATTATGTGCACCAAGATGGTGGCTCAAATGAGTTTCTATTAGGTATACGGAATTATGATCGTGTGTTGAAAAGGCTCTATTGTGTACTATGAAGAGTTCGTAACAATATGAACACTGGGTACTACAGCTACTGGAGTCCTAGTTCTGTGACTGCTGTTATGTATCTATTTCACTAGTTATGCACATTTGAGAAGATGTCCGCCGAACGTTTCATTCATAGGATCACAACTGGTATGATGTAATCTCACATACAAATGTCACCATTGGAAACGACATACAAAGTGTCTTTATACTTGTGCAGATTTCCCTGAACTTGTCCAACAACAGACTGACCACCTTGCCTGATGATATTGGCAACCTCTGCAGCCTCAGGGAGCTCTTCCTCCAGTACAACTGCCTCACCAGACTACCAGTATGTACTCTTGCAACGGTATTATTGTCTTGCACACACAAGAGACTTGAGTTGCTTGGCTGGCCAGCAAGTGATACCATCCACAGCTGGATAGATTTTTACAGTAATCATGCATTGATTCTACAGGATAGTGTCTGTGATCTCTCCATGCTGATGGAATTGGATGTGAAAAACAACAGACTCACAGAGTTACCTGGTAAAACGAAAACCACTTTGTAGAGTTGGTTACAATAATATGGAATAGCTATATAACTCACAGTGGTTCTCCCTATACAGCTGACATTGGCAATCTTGAGAACCTGCTGGTCTTCAGTCTCACTAACAACCATATTTCCTTTCTGCCCAAGAGCATTGGCAGACTGGCAATACTGCAGGAGCTCAGTCTACAGTGAGCATCACCAAATTTGTACAGGTTTCTCCAACTTCTATATTATACCTAGCTGATCACCCTTGCTGTCTCCATTGTACAGCTCCAACCACCTGACTGAACTACCTGATGAACTCTGCAACTTAACAGACCTGAGAGTGGGTGAACACTTGTACCATCATTATAGTGGGATTTTTCATAAGACACCATCTTCACATGCATGGCCTTGTCCCCAAGCGCCTTTCCAGCTTTTGTTGCATACTGTCAAAAGCTGGGGAGAAGACTAATCTTGCATATCTATTGCTATCCCTTAACTCCAATACTGTCATTGCTAATGAACTATATCTGTTGAGCAAAAAATTTTCACCACAAACTAAAATCCGAATTTGAATATTAACATGTGCCAGTCGCAAACATGTCTGATATGAAATATTCTCATTAAATTGTGTGCTTGCAGGTAATCTACAGTGGTGAGAACCGACTACAGACCCTGCCTGCCAGGTTTGGTGAGCTTGTCAATCTGGAAGAGCTGGATGTCTCAGGGTGTGAACTGGTCAGCTTGCCTGACTCTCTCTCCCAGTGCGAGTCCCTCGTCAGACTATGGCTGTCCAACAACAGGTATATATGGGGACAAGAACTATGTATGATGGTTTGGGTTTGGGTAAGCTGGGTGACTCCATGGATGTTTACAATTAAATGCTGGGTTCAGATGCCTCTGCTACTATGACACATAACTACTTCTTTGACTATGCACTATTTATAACAAACACATTGAGTCATTCCCAGGCTGCTTTGTGTCTGCCTATGAATGAGACTTTAACGTTGCTAACTTGAAGTGCTGTGATGGTTGAGTGTGTGATAAATGCTTGGAAGTCAGATTTTGTTGGTATCCCTCTTCTTCAGGCTGGTTAGCCTCCCCCCTCGCATTGGAGACCTTCAACAGCTGAAGGAGCTACATGTGAGGCACAACAAGCTCAAGTGTCTGCCTGCCTCCATACAAGAACTACACCTCTACACATTCACAGGTATTGCATTGTAGGGGTCATGGCACCCTCCACATGCACAAGTTTGGTTGCAATCAACTAGTAAATGTACTTCTCCTGGATAAATATTTTCTACCTGCAGCTCAGAATAACTCTTTGATTGATGAACACACTGCTACAACTCTGTGCAGAACTCCCAGCAATCCCCTCCCCCCACTGCTAGAGCTAGCTGCCAGGATGGTGATTAGATACCAACTGACATGGCAGCCAGGGACCGTTCCAAGATACCTGGATGGTTAGTGAAGTTGGCTGCTATGGCAACTCATGGGGAACAAGCTGGAAAGAGGGCACTCTTAAAATTGGAGACATTTGCCAACGTTGCAACTAAATGCTTCGATTGTGAAAGTGAAAATGTGTGAAACAAATCTTTCTATTTTATGCAGAAGCTGTACCTTAATTCAGCTCTTTTCTTATACGTAGCCTCATATCCATGGCTACCTGGGTGTGTGGCTCAGATCTATTGTCTGTTTCATTGCTTTCTCTGCAGAAATGTTGCAGCGTCCATCCAGGTGTTCGAGGTGTGGAGGGCCATTCTTCCAGTACTTCTTCTCCTCAGTCACATTCAGGACAGTTGGCGTATTCTTCCGAGTTCCCCTCTATCAGCAGTTCTGCTCCCCTCCCTGCAAAAATCAGTGTTTATAGCAGCTGTTCTTGCTCCTCCCACCCCCCTCAGTCATATCGATTCTATAAACTCATATCTATATCAATCTATCACGGACATTGAAACCTTCATGCATATGCTCTGCGAATGTCCAGCCCCGCCCATACGAATGACCTCTGTACTACAAGATGCTATGTGGGTTGGTGCTCGGGGTGTGCGTTGCGTTTGTTTGGTGGGGTCTGTCCGTTAGGGGACAGGGCTGTGCCAGCGTTTCCCCGTGCCTCACTTACAGTTACGTCCCCTGCTCGACCTCTGAACAGATCCTGATCAATTCCAGCAATACGAGTGAGAAGTGATGCATGATTTGAGGAGGCCAAAGGGAGTGAGTGATGTGGTAGCGTTCTCCTCGTGCCGTGAGGCAGTAGGGGGTAGCTAGAACTGGTAGGTGGTGTCTTGCCACTCTTCCAGTCTAGTCTTGTGGGCCTGACTCTATGTAACTGGGTCACCATATGGCTGTTTGTGACAGGCCCATTGAGCCTAGTTGCAAACAAAGCACGGTGCTTGTAGGAGTGAGCATGTCTTACCAGCCATGCACCATTTTGACACTCTGTAGTTACCTGTACATAACACTGTATTTGTCATTGTAGCATCAATAGGTCAAAACTTTGACCAACTTGATCACGCTGATTTTGCAAACTGATGTGGTGTGCCACTTTGTTATCCAGACCCTGTTCATGTGATCCTCAAATCTCCGGAATCTGCTGGTTGGAAAAGTGTCCTCTTCGAGTCCATTCTGGCCTTGCTGTGTGTTGAGTACAGTCCGGGTAGCCCTAGCAACGAGACAACACCTTACTGTTGGACTGCTGTGACTTCTACCATTGCTCCAGGTTCATGCAATTTGACTTGTAACTGGTAAGATCTGTTGGGATAGAAGACAAGACTGTGGAATTTGTGCATAGCGTCATACCAAGAGCGCATAAGAACGGGCGGCTTGAGTAAGAGCGTGTAACTCCGTAAAATTTGAAACTGGTTGGAATTTACCACCTATACTAAAAATAGTAACACGTACTGCGCATGCTGCGTAGATGTAAGCCATTGTTGTTAAGCATGTGACCAGGTGTTCTATTTTTAGTACGGTTCAATAATTTTGACCGGACTTCTATTGTAGTTACACGCTCTTACTCTAGCTGCCCGTTCTTGTCCGCTCTTGGTCATACTCATAGCTAGTAATAGTTAGCCTCCTTGAGCGTTTTGTTGCCATGTGCTACAATATTCAATGAACAATAGATCTTGGACTATACGGGCAGCTGGCAAAAATTTGCTTGCAATATTTCGATCACACTTTGATAATGTCCAGACAAACCTGCCTGTAGAAGATCTATTGTTCATTGAGTAGTTAGCCTTGTTCCCAGACTCCCACCCAGTTTTTCATCAATACTGGTAGAAACGAAAGCTGGACAGGGAGCCTGGAAACAAGGCTATACTAGTCTCATCCTAGCCCCCTCCTAGCCTGACTGGGGTAAGCAGTTTGACCTAAGTCTCAAACTTGTGGCTTTCTTCCTCACCTAATCATGCAGTACGGCTATTGAACTATGGGTCCTTGAAGCACAATCACGCAATCTTGTTTCACCACTGAGAGTGGCAGCTGTTTTGAATAAAAACAGTTCCAAAGTGGCCCTCCATTTTGCTGGATTCACACTACTGAATGCAAGCACAGAGGAAGGTAATAACTATCGTCTGATGCTGATACTTAGATTATGACAGAACAATGTACAACAAATATGAGTTCAACTTGTGAGTGTGGTGGGGCTTACTTAGGCTCACCCCAAATGAATTCCACAAGGGTCAAAGTTTATTTACAGAAATGCACAACATGAATTGCCGCATGCTTTAGTAACCATCACCATGGTGGTTTTATCCCTCATATATCATATATGAGAAAAAGATCTAACGTATAGATAAGCACAAGCTTGACCAGCTCAATGATGGTCAAGAATGCAATAAGAGTGGATCACATGACTGAGGTAACTGCATGTATACCATATTAGGAATATAGTATAATACATGAGTCTACGTTTTGTTCAGAAACTGGCAACCCAGTGGGAGTGAACCTCTTTGATGTTCCCTTGTCGTCATGGATATGTGTCGGCCTGGGGATAATTGTGTCTCTACTGGTCGTATCCACACCAGCCTGGTGGGACAGGTTAGTCAACAGCCTGGCTACCTCAATCCCAGTTTTCTGTCTATGATCTCTCTTTTCTCACACGCATTCAGGCTAATTATAGGAGTGTGTCTGAAGTCGTGCAAGAAGAGTGACAGTGATAGTTCTGAACTCAGATTACAAGGGATCAATCAGTTGGACTCCATCACTGAGGAGACATTATGATAGGATCTGATCATACTGAATTAATCTGCTATGATTTCTGTGGAAATATACTGTCATACCCTAGCCTCGTTCCCTGGCTCATTTCTTCTTCCGCCTCTACGAGAAAGAGCCTGGGTACGAGGCTAGTCATACCCAGGCTCATTTCCTGTCCAGTTTTGGGTAGCTTACAGTATGCACACCATGGGTAAGAGATCAAGAACTGGATGATATCGGCTTTGGGGACAAGGCTGGTTATTCTGCCTGCATGGGTCTGTGTACTCACACTACTAGCAAGCCTCCATCACAGCTTTTGTTGTTTGTTTGTACCTTCACTGGTTGCTGCGAGTGACCAAAGCTTGAGGCCTGGGAACAATTGCTAAGCTAACACTATCTTAGAAATGTTTGTTCAGTGACATCGAGTAATACAGTATACACACATACATAGTAGAATAAAAGAAAATATGAAACGACACAGATAATCCTTTGACAAACAAGAAAGTCTACACGGGTGAAGTGCTCAAGTCAGGTTCTGAATCCTGGAAGGATCTTTCCTCCACTGGACTGACAAGAACTGGGCATGGGAGCAGAGAACATTGGACCATTACAGGCATCATCCCCCCCAGATCATGCTATGACAAACTATGCTGAAATAAAAGTTATAAAACTCTTGAGGGCAGAAACAAGGCTGAAAGTGGAGAAGGAACAGTAGAAAGAACCAGGCTATTGTAACTTTGAGCAGATGAATTACTAGACACATCACAACTTGAAAGATGCTAGTAGATTTCTGTATGGTGAGTATTTTATAAACCAAGTGGCCTTGTATGTGTGGTCTTGCTAATGCAGGAGAGAAGAAAGGATTAACCAGACCCAACCAACTCCAGCGCCGATCGCTTTCGGTATCATACTTGGCATCCACACTGGGGTTAGTTGGATCTCTGCAAGACTAAGACCTGATACGAAGAAAGTAAAATCTCCTGGAATCCTACCTCAAAATGAGCTCCTTTACAATATGCACACCCTATGAATGCATACATAACATAACCCAGATCTCTGCAGTCCCCTAGTCAGTAACGTCCAACGTTAGTTGGATCTCTGCAGTCCCCTAGTCAGTGACGTCCATTAGAGTAATACCTTCTGATTGCATATAGTCAGAGACCAAGCCTGGTACAGTATCACTGTCCTCAGCAATGGCCTGTAAAACTGTGTGGAGGAGAAGAGGAATCACACAGAGCTAAGTGAAGCACGAAATCACATCTTACTGTTTGTCAGTTGTCGCAGAGTGCTCACACTCCAGTGCAAACCCTCAGGAGTTCTGTATGGAATGATACTATAGAGGAACTGGGGGAAAGCAACAGAAACACAGAAAGTATTATAATCACACCTCATTTTTGTATCGTGGTGGAACATTCATCTGAAACATCCTACCTTTCCCGAGTACCTCTCTTCTTTGCCTCTAGCACTCCGTGACCATGTTCTTCCCCTGAGCAGCCCATCCATGCTACCATTGACTCCAAATCCATGTCGCCGATTCTGCACATGCAGCATGGCCGAGATGAACCTGTTCCTCACGTCCAGCATGTGTGCCTGCTGGTCTCTCAGCTGTAGCTCTGAGACCAGTACCCCTGACAGCCGCTGGAACTTGGCCCTCATCTCCTCACACATTGAACGTAGCTCACTCACACTCAGCATTGCTAGGCCTGTTGGAAAATAGTAATACCTATGTATGTACCTAGCCTTGCATATAGGCCGTATGTAGGCCCCAGAATGAGACTCGTGTCCAAGTTACCCCCTCCCAATATGTACAAGTTACCCATAATTTACCCATGGCAGCTTTTGAGTGATCAAACTCGATGTTCACTGGGCTTGCAGGCTTGGGTCGGAAGAAACTGGGGAGGAGGTCTGGAGAGACAGGGGTTTTCCTATCTGATGCTATGCTCCAGTCAAACCCTTCACTCTCTTCCCCTCCTCCTCCTCCCTCTCTTCCCAGCTCTGAGGGAGAGCCAGCGCCAGATGTAGCTGTTGCCAGGGTACAGGTCTGGAAGACAATGGGTAAAATAAACAGCCCATGGTATCACTAGTATAACATTGTAACGTTAGTTTACTTATGAACAATCTGATATAGCCAACCTCCATCTACTGAGCATGCCGATTCAGCAAGACAGTTATCCCAACACTCATATAGAAGGCCAAATAATTTCCGTTACCGGTATACTTGGCCTCATTCTCCTCAGATTTCCTTGTGCTACAAAAACTGGAGAGAAACGTTTGCTTACTTCATTTGAGAGCAGGAGTTCAACCAGTCTATCTTCACTGGCAGTGTGGGGTCGTGACAAATGCTCCGGAAGACAAGCCCTGGTAGCTAGACACAGCCAGAAGCTATGTGTAGAAGAAACAAAACACAGTGAGAATGTAAACACAATCACTTCAGTATGCAACCCCCACTCCCCTCCCCTCCCCTCCCTCCCTCCCATAACAAAGGTAGGCACTTACCAAACATTATAGCTACATTCAATATCATGAGCTTCATGCTTAATGGGGACATTTAGTGGATTGTAGTTGAAATGGTACAAGTATGGCTGGCCCATTTAAATTTCGTGTTGCTAAACTTACCTTTGATTTACATGAGATTGTAGGCTTGCTAATGAGATTGCACAACTACCATCTGTGTGCAAGTCTGATGATGCATGAAACATCTCTCTAAACACTCTACTAGAAGATTCCGTCAGTGGTGAGCTCTTCTGTTCTGGTTCAAATGGTAAGGACACAGATCGAGGTTTCATCTCAACAGAGTCCAAGTGGCTCCCAAGATTTACAGATGCAGTAAAAAGTGAACAGTGGTTTTCACCAAACTCTCCACTGGCAGTGCTAAAATCCTGCCAGCCTTCTGCATCATCTAGTCTCTTAGTACTAGTTCTGTCAGTATGAAATTGTTCCCAGCTGTCCCAATTTGGGTCATGGGCGTCACTACTGCATGAGAAATCATGTGGCTGGTCTTTCTGTAGACCCTTTGCCCAGTTTTCTCCTTCTAGGCCTTCTTCAGCGGGTCCAAACGTGGCCCACGCCCCTTCATCTGCTTCCCTCTGCCCTTCCTCTCTCACACCCTGTCCCAAGAAGCCTTTCACTGGTAGTCTCATTGTCGAGCATTCCTTCTCTCCCTTCAGCAAAAGTGCCATAGCCACTCCGACACCGTCTCTGTTCCTCCCATCATCATAAAGTAGCCATAAACCGATGTTCAGATATGTCCACCAACCACAGCCAGGTCATCAACATTGCATCGTTCCCAGGCCCCACCCTCTGGTTCGCGAACTAGCTCGGCAGGAGGAGCGGCGCGCGCAACTGGATACGTAATCATGAAACGTAACAAGTACTAGTCTCGTTCCCAGAGTCAAGTCTCAAGCGGTGGCCGTCTGGGAAGGAGGCCACATCACGCATGCAGGCAGTGAAAAATGGCGAGAGGGAGCAGTGCGGGATTCGACAGGCACATTACCATTTTCTCCCCCGAAGGGAGATTGTATCAAGTTGGTGAGCAACAAGCAATTTTCTCCGAGGGACTAAAGCAATGGATGCAATGATTTGCACCTGTTAATTGGTTGACGCATGTATACTTCAAGCTAGCCAAGAGAGGACCTAGTTCGGTAGACTGTTTCATGGGATGATTGATCTTTTCTCTCCCTCCAGAGTATGCTTTCAAAGCCGTCAACCAGGGAGGGATGACCTCCATTGGGGTCCGTGGCAAGGACTCAGCTGTCGTCATCACGCAAAAGAAAGTTCCTGTAAGACACTTTTGCGCTATCAGATCAATAATTATTATTGAACAGTTTTGGTGTGTGTGTATGTTTCATTTTAAGTTAAAAGACCCTGCATTGCATTTTCTGTCACTGCAGGACAAACTGCTAGATCCCGATAGTATGACACACATTTTCAAGATCACGGAAGGAATTGGCTGTGTAATGACAGGAATGGCCGGTGAATACACACCATTATTTTGTGCACTGCATGCATACATACCTGCTCTCTTGGTGATAACAATTTGCTTTACTTCTGAGGTACTTCTGTTATGTGATGCACTTGCAAAAATCACTATGGTGAACAACTCTCCCTTTTGTTCTCTGTTTTGGTTTCCAGCGGACAGCAGAGCCCAAGTGGAGCGTGCCAGGCACGAGGCAGCAGAATTTCAGTACAAATTCGGCTACGATATTCCTGTGGACATGCTCTGCAAGAGACTGGCTGACATCTCTCAGGTGTACACACAGCATGCCAGGATGAGACCACTGGGATGCAGTAAGTTGAGGAAACTCAGTTAACCACCAAAATGGGTTGAAAGGAGGATGATTTTGATGAACGTGGGTGAGTGAGAGGTTATGTTTGGTTCTCAATTTTTTGGCTGCTGATTGAGCTAACAGTTCTGTGTGTGTATGTTTACATCATGAGCATAGTTTAAGCAACCACCTACACACACACACACACACACACACACACACACACCATTCCCCTTGAGGCATGATCCTAATTTCCTTTGATGATGAGAAGGGTCCACAGGTCTACAAGACTGACCCTGCAGGCTACTACTGTGGCTACAAGGCCACCAGTGTGGGCGTGAAGCAAACTGAGGCAAACAACTACATGGAAAAGAAGATCCGCAAGAAGCCCTCCTGGAGCTACATTGAAACTGTGGAGGTAGGAAGTAACAGGAGCTTATGAGCGCCTTCGCCGCTCATAAGCTCCTGGTAGTGAAAAGATCAAATGATATTTCTCCTTGAGTGCACATTTGCTGATGGGACATGGAAAGTCTTCAAAATTTACAACGTAATTTGCATTTTGCCTTCAACTATATTTGCAGAGAAGTTGGAAGGTAGTGTTCATCCAAGGGCATGCTCATACGGACTGCCATATTGGCTCAGCAAAAAATAAAGCCAATTTACACCACTATACATCAGTTTCTTACAAAATGTACTTGGTTGATATTGCTACAAACAGAAGTAAATTATGGACAGCAATTTTCAGTCTCTAAACTGGTTATAAGACTATCTTCCAACCTCCTCTGTCACAATGGTATGTTCCCCAGGTTGCCATTACTGCACTCTCCACTGTTCTATCGGTTGACTTCAAGGCTAGTGAAATTGAAATTGGTGTTGTCACTGCAGACAACCCCAAGTTCAGGTGAGACACATACTTGGTTTGGTGCTTTATTTGTAGTACAGAAACCAGGTCACTTTTGATGTCATTAATACCTAGTTAGTACTTATGAAATTCTCATTAACTGCAGGCTACTGTCCCATAAAGACATCGAGGAGAGACTAGCTGCCATTGCAGAGCGAGACTAACACATCTTCAGTAGCCATCATTACTATCAACACTGTATTGCAAACATTTAATTTTGAAGAGCAAGATCAGTCACAGACATCAAAATGCACAGGGACGTAATAATCAAGGGAATTTGCTAGAGAATGAGAAAGCAAGACCAATAAGTGAGGTTTCACTATCTTTTTGGTTGTTTTGGTCTTGGTATGATGTCACTCTCATCATCATCTCCATCCAGCTCTACAGTGAAAAATAAAGTTCCAGGAGGGCTCTAAATAGAGTAACTGGCACTCTTTTCAACAGTATGACACTCAAGCCAACAGACCAGGACAGTGTCTGGCTTATGAGACCGTATTGTGCATACCTTCATTATCACTGCTGCCTTCAGCCCTTGCATTACTGTTGGCAGCCTGGCCCTTTTCTCTGTCCACCATCTCTGTCAGCAAAGCATTCACATCACTTTGCATGGTTGAGAGGCTTTCATACAAACTTTTGAGGTAGTCCTTTCCCTCTCCCTTTATCTCTGCCGTTCTCTGGATCTTCCCTCCATCCCGTGACCTAATGGTACACTGCAGTGTACGAGTACAGCCACTCATCCTTCAACTGAACCGCTAGTTTGGTTCCAGACTTTCACTCCGCCTTTTCCGCTGGATGCATCCGCCGCTAAGACTAAGTACTTGAACTTTGAACTTTCACAGTCCTGTTGGTTGCACACCACATACACAACAGTCAGATGATAACACAGCTAAAGACTTTAAGATTGTCTAAGGCTCTTGCACAGTGCTGGCTACTTTCACATAAAACTCATTCATTGCACTTTCATCAATTTCCTCTAGTCCATTGAGGAAGCGGTTCGCTTCCTCAGCAGTCCATCTGTCCAAACGCCTGTTGAAATATGCTACCTGTTCCTCAAACGTCCCACAATCCTGCCATCGTTCTGGCGGTGGTGAGGTTTGGGAGCTCAATACTAGTCCTTCTGCTAGTGCAAAAAGTTTATGTGGAGTGACCTTGGGAACCAATTTATCTAGAAATTGTCTTCTCTGCATTGTTGGCCAACTCTGAAACCACTGCCAGAATATGTCCATCTCAGTTGTACTAGTTTCTTCATCAAGCTTGTGTGCCATTCACAGTTCACGCACGCTCAGCGCAGTGTGCGTCCCTTATTGATGACGTCATAGCGTCTATCTTGCTAGTTGACCAATGAAATCACCGTATCTAATAGCAACGCATCTTTGCGGGAACGCATAAAAGCCTGAAGGTAAACGTTGCCTGCAGTCACGCTGCTGACAAAAAAAATCCTTGTTCGCCTTGAAGTGCTGTTCAACAATCACTGCTGAAATTTCACCCAAAAGATGTCATCGCAGACTCCAAAATCCAGAGGACGCAGCTCCTGTTTCACTACCCCATCGAGGCAGTCGATCTCCACGCCTAAATCCTCCCACTCTGTCACCCCCTGCATGAGAGCGTTCAGACGCCTCAACACTCCCTCGTCGATCAGGAGAACACCTGGCGATCGCTTCATCCCAAACAGAGCGGCCACGGATATGGACTTCTCCTCGTTCAAAGTGAACTCTGCACGAAGAGCATGTGAAAATACCCCTGTCTCCAGCAGCCCTTCCGAGGTGGAGAGAAGAAAAGCGCTGAGAGAGAAACTGTTCTCCTTGAAGGGATGCAGCTCTGAGACAAGAGTCTTAAACTTCAAGCAAACACCAGCACGATGCTCCTCCTCGAGTGGAAACACCCCTGGAAAATGTATGTTGTATAAAACTGAATTTCATGTTATGACCTTCATTCACTAATCTTCTTTTTACAACCCTACAGATCAGTACTGGAGTTGTTATAACTCCTCTGTCTCAACATCTGCCAAGAAAAAGACCAGGAAAATACCCAAAACAGCTGAGAAGGTGCTGGATGCCCCACAGATCATGAATGACTTCTGTAAGTTTTGTTATTGTTGGTTGTTGTTTAGCGTTGTTGTGCTGTATCGGAAATGGATAGCACAAATCGTAACCTCATTTCACAGGTGACCCCCCTAATTTATCGTTTCACTTTTCTGTGTAGACCTCAATGTGCTGGACTGGAGTGAGCAGGGTCACCTAGCCATTGCACTAAGTGATGCAGTGTATGTAATGGACACAAATAAAGGTGGCGGTGTTAAACACCTGTGCAGCATGGAGTCTGACTCTCAGTACGTCTCCTCGGTCCAATGGAGCAAGGCAGGGAAGTACCTTGCTGTTGGCACCAGCGACACAGAGGTTCAGGTACGCAAGTGTTTAATATTCCTACATGACTATAAGTGCTATAGCTAAACATAAAAGGGGATTCAAGGCTGCCAGTGTTAACGACCCCACTTTTAATCAGATGGTGTTAACGTTTCAAAAGCTTTAGTACTAACCTTCTTATTATTTCCTTTGTGGAGACTTATCACCAGAAACCTGAGATACTCACCTTGTATGTGTTAACATTCCTTGGTGCATATACATGTACACAAAACCCTAGTCAGTGTGAACACACAAAGTTCATTAGCTCCTGCTGTTCATGACCACATACTATTTCTCCTATGCACAGCTGTGGGATGTGAATGCCAGCCAGTTGGTGCGCAGAATGCGGACACACACCTCCCGCGTGAGCAGTCTGGCGTGGAACCACCGCACCAACCTCCTCACCAGTGGAGCCCAATCCGGGCACATCCACAACTATGACGTCAGGATGGCGCAGTTCCACACAAACACTCTCAAGGCTCACACCCTGGATGTGTGTGGGATCAAGTGGTCACCTAACGGCAGATTCCTGGCTAGCGGTGGGAACGACAACATTGTCAACGTGTGGGACACCCACGTCAGGAACCCCTGGAGTGCCCCTGCACACACTCTCAAAGAACACACAGCTGCTGTGAAGGTAAGAGGATGTAAAGATAGTCTTGTGCCCAGGCCTTCTAACCCCAGGCATTTTGTACTGTGTATAGGAGTTCTTTTTTTTGCTGTGCCTTTGAGGGTTTAGGATAGGGTAGAGAAACTGCATCAATCATACTTGTGCCCTCCTTCTCCCTCCCCCTCCCCCTCTTCCAGGCACTAGCATGGTGTCCCTGGCAGCCCAGCCTGCTGGCCACAGGCGGAGGCTCGGCAGACAAGAGCATCAAGTTGTGGAATGCCTCCAGTGGAAAGTTGGAGACCACCATCAACACTGGGTCACAGGTGAGAAAACACACATAGATCGGGGCTATCTACTGATCGTTGAGAGATGGTTTACTTGTCCTATCATTCAAGTGCGAGGCTACGAAACAATACATTTTACACCAGCCTATGGTTCCATTTTTGTAATTCAATTATTTAGGCCTCCTTGCCGCCACAAAGTAGTTAATAACTACATAGGCTACATTGAGAAGATTGAAAGTGACGAAACTATCTTCCCTCAACCTTCCCCCTGTAGATCAGTGGCCTCCTGTGGTCCTCACACCACCGTGAGCTCCTCTCCTCCCACGGCCACCCACACAACTACCTTTCTATCTGGAGACCTGGCTCCACCAATGGTACCAGCACCCCTTCCCTCATTCGAGTCGCTGATCTTTCCGGCCATGATCAGAGAATCCTTCACATTGCACTGAGTCCAGACGGACAGACTGTAGCCAGCACTAGCTCTGATGAGACGCTAAGATTCTGGAAGTGCTTTGTAGCCGACCCCAGCAAAACCAAAGGGAGGGACTCTGATGACCGTTCACAGCTGAACATGCCAAGATATATTCGTTGAAACTGTAACAAGAGCGAGGAACTCATATGTGTGGATGCTGAAGGGGAGTGATAGCAGAACGAAGGATGATGCACCCCAAAGTGGTCCCAGTTACTCCGTCTGCAAAACAACCCTGACAATTCCACCATGTTGTCCTACACGCACACTCCTGAACTGAATGTTTGTGTCCAGAATTTAAGTCACATACGTACCTCATTTGGTCACCAATCAATTAATGTACATTTACAGATTTGACAAATTTCACTCACAGACAAGGGTTTTTTGTATGCCACAATTCATTCCAATCAAACTGGATACAACTATATTGCAAACCAAGACAATTCGAATCCAGTAGGCCAGCTGGCCATGCATGTAGCTTTCGTCACCGCAGTATGATATTACAAGGCCCAGCCAGCAATTGCTTCCCGGTTATACCCTAACTTTCGTTTAAATTCCGAATTGTGAATTTGAAGTTGTTTTGCAATCTTTTAGAATTACAGACACTTGTCAGATATCATGATCATGATTAATAACATTACTGCCAAAGTCGATACAAAGAAGCTTTGGTAGCCTTGTTCCCAGGCTCTCCCCTCGCCCCAATGAAATCTTCCGTTTTCAGCCTCTTCCCTCGCCCCAACGAAATCTTCCGTTTTTATTTTTT
Source organism: Agelas oroides (assembly GCA_949130485.1). Lineage (NCBI taxonomy): Eukaryota > Metazoa > Porifera > Demospongiae > Agelasida > Agelasidae > Agelas > Agelas oroides. Next base: position 1,149,458 of record OX422196.1, on the reverse strand, counting down.
GTCGGGACGAGGGGAGAGCCTGGGAACGAGGCTAAAGCTTTGGTTTCTAAATGTAAATGGTACATGTACTTAGCTCCATTGCCTATACAATGGGTCCTACAATCATGGCCCTGACGGTGGTCCCGGCCTCCAGTGTGGTCTGCAGCTCAGTCCTGGGTGGTAGCACCAGCAGGGCATTGGCAGTCCTCATGCTCAGCAACCGGCTACTGCACTGGCTGCCGGTACTGGAGACGGTCGGAGTGCCGTCATTCCCCCAGGAGAGGAAGGCCCTGTGGTACTCTGGCCGGGGGTCCAGGAATATGTTGTGGGAAAGCTGGCAGATAAAATAGACATGAGACACACTTAGCCTAGTTCCCTGGTTTGTACCTGAAAAGACACAGCTAGATCACAGATGCCTCCCTCCCTCCCCCTTTCCAGTCTCAAACTCATTCTGGGAATGAGACTACCCTCACTCCGTGTGAAAGGATGAAGAAAAAGACCAGACATTGTTAGTTATTACATGTTGTGGCCTTAATGCTCAATGCTAGCTGGCTGAGAGACAGGTATGTGTGAGCCACCTGGAAATGAAGCTCCCATGTGAGTGATTACCTTAGCTGAGATGATGGTGGATTGTGGTTTCTTCCACCCAGCCATCTTTCTCAGAGCAGGAAGCACAAAGAGGTAGAATGTGACGATGGAGGAGACTGGGTTGCCTGGAGAGAGAGGGAGGCAGGGTGCATCATGACTAAGTCATGTCTAACTTCAGGGGTTGAAGTTAGTAGCAGTACCGTACCTAGCCTCGTACCCAGGTCGTTAATTACGCGTTTCTCCTACGAACGGCCTGGGTACAAGGCTATACCGTACCTGGCAGAGCAAATACCAACTTTGTTTTGCCTCCTCTCTCCACCGTAGCAAAGGTCGTAGGTTTCCTAGGAACCAAGGCCAAAGTAAACAATGATAAAAGCATTGAGGGTGACACTGCGGTTTGTCCTCACCCTGGTTTCATAAACACCCTTCCAAAGTGAATGGTGGCCCCAAAGTCTTCCTCCAGAACAGGCTTCAGGAGGTCCTGGCAAACAAGAACTGCTAGTCTTGTTAATTCCCAGCTACTGTAGGTCTCCTCCATGGCTTTTGTCAATTGCAGTACTGCAAGTGACAAAAGCTGTGATGAAGACCTGTGAGTGAGTCTGAGCTTAGTTTTTGGTCTTGCTGACAAAACCAAGAGACAAAACGGTAGAATGGTAAGGATACTGCCATCCAATGGTGCCGCTGCTTTTGATTGTGGGCCAATAACATGTTTGCACCTTTTCTCCCATAGACACACCGCCTGAGGTGACCAACACGTCCCCGTCTTCCAGACCTCTACCCAGCAGTGATACCAATGATTCACGACTGGAGAAAGAGAATTAATGCCAAATTCATATTTGAGGTGTCCGGACAATTAGAGTGTCGGATATTTTAGAGAGAATACGGTACTGCACATTTAATAGTGAACACAAGGAAAGTGAAAACCAGAAGTCACTGGAAATTGAATCTATGCAGTGTGTTAAGTGAGTGAAGTTTGCCTACATGTCTTCCTATACCTGTCTCTTGCAATACCCAGGTCCACTGGGGTGAAGCCTTGCTCTCTCAGTGCAGCTGTCAGCGTGGTACGGTTACTGTCATAGATCTGGCCTGGTCCCAGTGGCTCCCCAGGACTCACAACCTGCCATAGGGGGAATTCAGTAGTCCAGTGAGAGAGTTCCATACCTAGGCTGTCAGCTTCATTGCCAGGCTATCATACACTATGCTGCCTGCCGTCTCCTCTGCACCAACAGCAGTATTAGGTGTTAGCCTGTGTATTGACCCTCCCTGCAGAGAGGGTCTAGCCCGAAACCGAGGCTTTCCGTTCTGGCTTTTGTCTCTCAGCTTTTGAGGAAAAATTCTCCAAAGTTGTGAGAGTTTTGAGGCTATGCACGGTGTATTATGTCACTCAACAGGAAAGAAAAAGTGGTGACCAGTCTCATTCCCAGGCTCTTGTGTGTGGCCTGGGAGTGAGGCTAAGATGTGACCTACCTCATTACCAGTAGATAACACAGCCACTCTTGGACTTTGGGACACCTTCACCTGCACACAAGAACAATAACGCTTCATCTTTTACACACTCTGGACATGTATTATACTCAGTACAAAACTATATTGTCTTATGCATGTAGCTACAGGAGTGGATGCACTCCCAGAGGTAGCGGAGTGGTACGTACCCTGGTAACACCCACTGCAGCCAGGAGGCCCAGCTCAGATGGGCCAAGCCTCTCCCCTTCTGACAGCACCTGTTCTCCCTTTGCAATATCAAAACCTATTTGTCTGTGGCCAATCCAAAAGCTTGATATTTAATGTACACACGAAGTTGGTAGCCTCGTTCCCAGGCCAGTGGGAGTGGCCTGGGAACGAGGCTACAAAGTTGGTGCAATGGAGGTTACTAACCTGACATCGTTTCCAGCTTTTACAGTGGATAAAATCCTCACACGTTTCTCTTCACATCCCTGAATGTAAAACAGGTTTTGTCCTATATGCACATACACACCCCACACCCTCATACCCTCACACTTTCACAGGTCTCACCCTCCACATTCTCACATCCTCACAGGGTCACACCCTCACATTCTCACATCCTCACTCCTCTCCAGCAGTTCTGTGTCCTCCACCTGTACCACTGCATCAGCCCCAGGTGGGAGTGGTGCTCCAGTTGTGATTCGGCTCACATGACCCGACACCACCGTCACAGAGGGCTGGGAGAACAGAAGGATAATACAATTCAGTTGCAATATACGCACCAGATGAGGTCTAGAGACAACAGTTGTTAAGGGCATTTATGCATAGCAACATACTTTAAAGCTCTAAACACTAACAGAGAAAGTTGAACATGTGGTATATATCGAATTATGCATAAGGATGAATCACGTGACATGGGAGTTGCTGAGCTAGTGTTTATGTATAAACAGGAATGATATTGCATTTATACTCGAGCAAGAGCCCACGATGTCATCCTCGTGCAATCTTGCTCGAGTGCATGCTCACCATCTCCCCAGCTGCCACAGGTGGTAGGATATTACGGTCACCAGGGCCATCCATGGCTGGAAAGAAGAAGCAGACACTCGCTAGGTCTAGACAGGTACAAGAACAAGTTTCTCTGGTATGGTGACATACCGATGACTGCGTAGCCATCTTTCACTGAGGCTGGGAAGGGAGGTAGGGGTTGTTGTGTGTGGACGTCCTCCGCAATGACACACCCTCGTGCCTCTAGTGATACAAATGGACAATTCTACTGGAAACATTCAACTTGTAACCAGGAACCGATCTCTCCCCAACCTCATAACCAACCCTCCCCACTCTCAAACCAAGATATAGTCCACTTTGACTCATGCAAAGGAAAGTATAGTTATTTTTGATGATACTGGAGGCATATAATTTAGTAGATTGGCAAAAATTCTTACACAAAATTATCCCATTATGCAGCATTCCGACTTCCAGCTACATCAACAATGTCTGGAGCAAGACAATACTCTTGATCTGGAAGTAGAAATGGTTTGGGTTCAGGTCAGTTGGCACACCTTGTAGGCTGCTGACTTCAATGATGGGCATTGAGGGGGTGTGTCTGAGCACAGTCTCCATGGCCTCCTCCACAGGCAGCATTGGGAAAGGAGAGTGACGTGGGCGGAGAGCCACCTGCTCAAAGTTGGCCTTTGCTAGTAGTACAAGCATAAGGTAATGGGGGTCAATTATGCAGAAAACAGCGTATCTTAAATTTGTAATACCGCAATGCTACGATGTTTTGCATAAAAACCTTTGCATAATGATTTTGTCTTCACAGATATGACCAGCCCCTTCCTCAGTTTTGACAAAGCATGCAGAAATACCAGTTACTTATTGTGATCTTATTGTGCAATGCTGTAAGCTCTCATAAAGTCTGCAAAAGCGAAGCATACACAAACAGTGCTGTATTATAATACTGTTGGAAGGGGGCTGTACCGATGCATGTCTGAACTATGATCGGTATCGGCCTACTTACTCCTTCTTCCTGTGGGACTGGGTTTAGTGTGACCATGAGGACACACATGAGATCCAGCCATTTGCACGTGAGTGGTGGCGACCTTTGCACTACTGCCAGAGAGCAGGTCTAGCAAGGTGTGAGGAAACCAGCACTGAACACTTGAGCAATGACAAGACATGCTCCAGTATACTACACAGCACACTCTAGTATATTAGCACACTCTAGTATATTAGCACACTCTAGTATATTTCACAGTATAACACATTTCAATGTACCTAATGCATGTGGTAATGCAGGTAAGATGAACTCAAAACACTCCTGCAAAATGAGAAATAAGTGTTTTAAAGCGCTGGTTAATAATGTGCCTTTTGTTTACCTGTGACGCCTTTTTGCTTCCTGGTAAATTCACAATGAGAGTCGACGTTCTGATGCCACATACTGGCCTGAGGGGCACAGAGAGTGGTAATGAATTTAAGAGACACAAAACTAAATGCTCTCAGGGCCTTAGCTAGTATCCAGCCATATTCTGCCCATCTACCAGGGTCCAAGAAACGTTTCTGTGCATTATTGTCAAAGAATAAAAACTGGGGGAGGCTTAGAAATGAGACTATTGTCAGATAGCTAGACAGTGAAATGGTCTGGGAATGAGGTCCACACATTGGTCTGGGAATGAGGTTGCTTCATTCCCACCCATTCTTCCCCCACCTGCCATGCCCCCATCACTATAAAGCACGCTGACAACTCACCTAGACAGCATTGCCATTGGAGTGACAGACAGAGACTTTGAGATCATCGCAACAGTGAGTCCGGGAGCCTCTCGGTCCAGGAGGGGCCGAGTAGCCTTAGACCAGGGGAAACATGATCATCAGATCTGACCCAGGTCTCACTCCCAAATCCATGTAGGAGAGGGAGGAGCTGGATAAACTTGTCTACACACACATGCATGCACACACGCATGTACATACACACGCACGCACGCACACATGCTTGCACGCACACGCACACACACACACACACATGCACACACACACACCACATCTCATTTCACAAGGGACTATGTTGTAGGATATGTTATCTTGACATACATGTCCTTCTTATCTACCAGTAACTACACACGTAGCTAGTACCTATTCATAAGTAGCTAGTACGTACCTCAGGAGTGACATCTCGGCTGGAGAATCCAGTGCCACCGGTCGTCAGAATGAGGGCCACGTGTTGCTCGTCACTCCATTGCAAGATGATTCTCTGTACAAACGATCGACAAGGTAAGTATCATGAGACTACCCACACAATATACTGATGATAGGATCAGGCTAGAGAGAGACATATTTTAAGCAATCAAAAACTGGAGGTGGGTGAGGCCTGGAATGTACTATTCTTCAACCTTTAAGTTCGTTTCTGGTTTAGGGTGGACAGGCATTTTGTTCCCATGCACAGATAGAGCAGACAGGTATTTGTTTCCATGGAAACAGTGTTGGGGGTGGGGCTACAGTTGGATGTATAGTGTATACTTCAGTTCATTAGAGTCGGGCTACCCCATACCTGGATCTCTTCAACTGTGTCAGGTACACATGCTGTGATCATGTCTTCCTCTGTCACATTCAGACTGGAATGGAGTAGAGCAGCTTGTCATGTATACCAGACTGAATAGCAGACACCACTCTCATGCAGCATCATGTACGTACTGGTGATTGGAATGGTCTATTCCAGAATGGAGTCTGGTGTTTTGTGTATATGTTCTGTGTAGGGTTCTCAGGTACCATAAATTTCAGGTTGGCATCCAAGAACGCAGGAAGGCGAGGTTTGAATAACAGAATTGACATTGCATGGTCTGTTTGAATCATTGTGAGGACAACCAACCTGAAATTTATTTATAGTCCAGAGCCAACTGTGACTTAATCTAGCCATCCATCTCTCTACTTTTCATAGCTTGCAATGTGCACAAAAAAAACCCATTTTTTCCCCCCCCCACTTGTGTAAGAACAGGAGCCCCAGGGTCCTAAGTTACAAGAATGGAGATAGGGAACAAGACTGAGTTCTCTACCTCTTTGCTTGGCTGAGGAGCTGCTTCAAGTTAGGTCCACTTGTGTCCTGTGCCTCCCCACGAGAGCAGCGGTCACTCACTGCAGCAGCAGAGAGGCCATTGTACATATAGCACAACCTGCATGGGTAGTCTCCCACCCTGACTCCTGGTTTTCATTGAGCCCCCACCTCAGTACAACACTACACTCTTCCATCCATTACCAATCACTTCAGGCACTTAGGTGTACACATTGCAGTGAAGAATCCTGGGTATAAAGTTATAAACTCACCTGTGAGTACTCCAAACCTTCTACCTTCCATCATTCCTTTTCTCCCCTTTCCAGCTCAACCCCCATTCATTAACACTAATTATTATGATGCATGAATATACATATTTTTTTGTACATTTTACAACCAATGTGTTATATAGATCTCAGCTACTTCTTTCAGTTACTATGGCAACAACTAGTGCTTCCCATGGCCCTCATGGATGAGCTCTGGATGAAGGAACTCTGCAGAAAGAAACATCACCAGAAAAACAAGAGATTAGCCTTGTTCCAATGCCAGCCAGTGCCGCTTGCAGTACGAGAGTAGCTATCTTCACTTGCAGTACAACCAGACTAGTGCAGGCCTTCTCCATGCTACTCATACTGCAAGCGATGATAGCTGTGGTGGAGGACTGGGAACAAGACTAATGGTCACTTAAATCTTGTCTAAAGAACCATTTGCAACCGAGATCAAGATAACTACGGAATCAAACGATTTTGTCCTTTAAATCACTCAATCAAGAGCTTGAGAAGGGAATGAACAAATGATCAAAGACAATTTTCACTAATTAAAACTCTTGATCTAGAAGTGAGCTGTGAGTACCACTTGAAGAACTACAACAACGGTGCATACACAAACAGCACAATTAAACAAACAGCAAAGTCTGGCTTTCTGTTCCAGGTTTCGTTGCGCAGCTTTTTCTCCAAAGCTGCGGGACAAAACCCAGAACGGAAAGCTAGGGTTCAGGGTTACCAATAGCAAAGGAAACTACACACACTTACTGGACTTTGCTCTAGCTTCATCTGCAATAACAAATAAATAAAATATTGAAATCAGCCGTTCAATCCTTGGGGAATATATTTGGGTATACCTGAAATGGGCATTCTGTAGATGAGGACGCCTGTTATGCCAAAAGCAACAATAATTGGCCAAAGAGGCTTGAGGAAGGGTAGGCCCTGCCTGAAGTGAGAAATGGCTGTCTGGGTGAGGCCCATGGTAACCGCCTGTCTTTGTTTACTGTGTGCCTGTAATAGGGAGCAAAGACAATAGGGTGTTTCTAGAAGCTGAACACTTCCCTGCAGGGCTCGTCTTATTCTGCAAGAGACGAAAAGCTGGGCAGGGGTCTAGTTCCGAGACTGTGGGACTCATGCCAATAAAGAATATGGTCTAGGAACAAGGGGTCTGATATGAAGCTCTGAAGCATGCAAGATTTCAATTTGATTTCTGATGATTCTACTGCTGATGGTTTTGACATAAAGAGCCTCAATTTACAGTATACAGAAGTAAACAACTGGATTTCTAGCCCGATTTCTACTTTGACTTCAGGCTACAGTGCATGTTTCATTTGCGTGGGACGTACCCCCTGTTCAGGAAGGCACAGAGCATATTGGATGTTTTCAGTGAAAAAATGGGTTGCATGTCTCAATATCCAGAAGACCTATTTCAACTGCAAAACGCAATATTAGTCTAATTAGTGCACACCACCAACCCTTTTCTTTCGTACTGAGGTTAATTCCCTCCTGCCCTACCTCAAACGTTTACTGTTAAGCTTTCCACTCGACTGTCTTTGGCTTTTTCGTACGGAGCAGCTTGGCTTGATATCGTCCAGACCGGTGTGCGCAGTGCTAGTCTCGTTCCCAGACAAAGCGGTTCAGAACAAGATTGGCATAATTTTGCCCCACGTGAGGAAATCTGGGAACAGGACTAAATTGTACTGTCCATTCCCGTTCCGGTAAAAAACAATTTCAGCTGTTGTGGTGCACTTGACCTTTCCTGTTTTCAGTTTTTGTTGTGGTCTTTCCTACTGCCAGTTTGAACAGACCTTATTGTTGATTTTTGACATGCACTTATTCAGTCCATACGCTAGCTACAATAACGGGCCTACAATAGCTAACCCTCACTGTCACAACTGATAATAGGAAAGACAGTAGGAAAGCTAAGCTTGTTGAGCACACCACATACATGTTTTGTGATTTATGTGATAAGTTTGTGCATGGGGCCTGCATGCATGGATGCATGTCTTGAAAGTCTGTTAGCGTGAGTCAATGAGGCACAGAATGCCGGCAAGAATTGCAGTGGGACAAATGATTAACCCAAGACTTACAGTGTAACATAAGTTGCAAAGTTATGCCATAAAATTAAAGGTTGATTATCCCGCTACAACTATTGACTTTAGAGCTTTTTTCAGCAAAACTGTTATGGTGTGTACAACAGACGTTATCTTTCCTATTTTCAACTGTTGTGGCGTGTGCAGCAATATCACTTCTAACTTGAATGGTACAATAGCAGTGAGAAACAATCTAGCTCAAGTTAAACAAATAGTGTCATGCCAGTTAACTGCTACATATTCAAGTTGGACATGTATTCAACTATAATAATGTTCGCATGGTTAAATGTTCAGAGTCATCAACTTTGTGAGGGTATTTCCGTACCACTGGCATGCCCATTAGGCTCTGGCTGCAAGTCCACATGAGCACCAGTATCAGACAAGCCTACAAGAGGAAGATATTTGCATTGGATGAGCACCATGTTTTCAAGTCAGTGTCGTCCATGATCCATGATGATGTAGCAATATTGAAGAGGATTTGCCTACACTTTGAGTGCTGAGGCATACACACATTGATATGTCGTGGAGTGCTTCAGATACTAGCTAAAGGCCTGTAAACTGCTACACAATAGCTTGTAAAACTCTGGATGAAGAGACACGAACTACTGTTATGTGTGTATGGATTATCATTAGTGGACCATCGATATCTACGCTGACAGTAATGATCTGTAATAGGAGAATGTGGTAAAATGAGAGTGCGCAGAACTGTCACCAACAGAGGAGGTTAAGGGAGTGTGTATATGTACACACACAGTAAGGATTATGCAAACACACAGTGTTTGCATAGCTACTTATCAAAATAGCAGCATTATTATAGTTTGAACTATAGTCAATTTTTCACACTACCATTCATAACAGTTCCTATGGATACATGTATATGTAACCATGTTTCCAGACGATTTCCACTAAAAGATTGATTTAAACTTTGTTCTCAGCTCACCTCTGCTTTCAGTGCCTTCTAGTTCCAAGGTTAGGTTGTGGCCTGTCAATGCCATAGTAGTTTGTATTGTCAGCGTCTCAACTGCAGTTGTACAGTTGTCACCCTTGGTATACCGAGAGGTGAATTGCCTCTTGTTCTCCTTTGGCCGAAGGATAGCAATGTATATCTTTCGTCCAAAGACACAGAAAAGGACTGTGAATGCACTCATCGTGATGGCAAGTGCGGTGGTTGCGTTCTGTATCTCCTGGGTAGACAAAGTGGCAAAGTAACTTGGAACAAAGGCTAGCCAGATCATTAGAAGTGCAAAGGTGCAAAAGGAGATGAACTTGGCTTCGTTAAAGTTTGCTGGGTACTTGAAGCTCATGACTCCAAGTACACAAGCTGTTATGATAATTAAAGTTTCGTAGGCAACCGACAGCACAAAAATCGGAATGGGATCAGCAACACATGTTATAACAATCTCTGGAAAATCATTCATATCGACAGAATTAAGTCGCAACTGTCGCCGGATTCCTGGAAGCTCCAAGCCTATTGAGACTGCAACAAGTAACATTTGTCCCAGTACGATAAGAAAGGTGAAGATGATTTGGTGGTATGCTTCCATGCATCTGGGGCGTTTTATGAGAGACTTGTTCAGAAAGATCCGAGCAACTCGAAGAATTTTGATCATAACTGCTCCAAATGTAAGTGAGAAGCAGAACCAAATAGCAACCCTTTGAATGATGCACACCCCGAGCGTGGGTGGAGCAATGTAAATAAACACAGAAGCAAAACTCAGGCCAATTCCAATCAGCAGTAGCACCATTTGTTCTCGGCTGGAAGATTTAATGACTGGGGTTTTGTAATATACTCCAAAAGCTATACCAGTGCCTGCCGTCAATAACAAACCAACTATCCCCATAATTATGACCACAATTGACCAAGGATCACTAAACGTGAGGAAAGTTTCGGAAATAGCTACACATCCATCACTGCCTTGGAGTGGATTGTTACCCCACATGTCACCGAGCACAGAGCAGCTATTGCAGCTTGGAGCTAGGTATTCACTGGAGAAGTTTTGACCAAGGCAAGAATCACAGATACTGCAGCAGGATGATGTCACTGGCCTCCGATACTGGCCTGGGACACAGCGACCACAATGAGATTCTTGAGGTTCAAAAACAATATTCCCATCGTTATCCATGCCAAACTGGAGGGTGCTTATGTCGCTCAAGTTCAAAGCTGATGTATTGGAACCATTTAATCCACTTCTCATTGCAGGACTGTCCCAAATTCCAGCCATATAAAAGCCGAAGGTTCTTGTACCATTTATATACCTGACCTGATAGTTTGTTATTGCATACCGACCTTCCACATTTCCCTCAGAATCAAACTGCACTGTATTTCCAGTCAGTGGGCTATAGAAACTCACATCTGCAATGTATTCAAGCAGGGCTGAACCATTCAGCTGCCTTTTCTGTCCACTGCAGCTGCTGTCTGCACGGTTCCAAAAGGTTGGTTGATCACAGTTTTCTTTAAGAAAACGATCTAAGGCATGGGCAAAGGTGTACACTGCATCAATGGTCAAAGGTACATAGTTACTTTGAGTGATGTTTAAATTTTGATTGCAAACATTTTCTGTAGCATTCAATGATTGGTTACACCCAGTATAGGTTGCAAAAGCCTCTGGGAACCATGGATTACGCTTATTACTTTGGATTGTCAGCTGTGTCTGGTAATCTTGAAACTCCTGGACATGTGACGAAAGTGGAAAAATTCCATACATCCCGGCAAGTATATCATTGAACTGGCTGATAACTTTAAGTGACTGTGACCATGCATCACTTGCTATCCATATAAATTTTCGCCCAGCAGAAATGTCCCTGAGTTTCTCTAGAAGTTGTTCGACATGATGACCATGAGCGAAGAGAACAACAACATTTGCAGTTGATACATTCAGCTTTGTTGCTAGCATTTCATAACTGTCTTCTAGAAAATTTTCTTCAATTCCTTCGTTAACATCGATGCAAATGTCATTCACTTCAGCTAGCTGCAGAAGTCCAGCTATTCCAGGCTGGCCATAGGCATCATTAGAGTACACAGTTGAAATGTGAGTCCAGTTGAACCACAGCATTAGGTCTACCATCACTTCGACTTGAATGTTGTCCGTAGGAGTTGTCCTATAGAAGTAGGTGTACTGCTCCCTGTTGTTGAGTATTGCAGAACTGGAAGCGTAACTAACCTGGGGCATTTGAAACAGACGTCCCAGGGCGGCCACAGGGATACTTACTTTGCTCCCTGAAGCACCCACAATGCCCACAGTGGCTGCGATGGATTCTGATACGCTTCCTCCAGATCCGAGAAGTGTTGATGTGGTGCTTGTGCAGCTACCGGCGTTTATTTGTTCCCCGGAAATAATCACATCGAGAGCCTCATCTAAACCAATGTTCTCGCTGAAACAAGTATCCCGTACGTCGTACCCCAAGTAAATGCCTCGAAGCAGTTGCGCGTCGGCGTTGATGGTGTCCAACGCAAATAGCATCGCCTCCGCCAACTGTTGTCCGGAACGGATGCTTGCGCATCCCGTCCCTGCATGGATGGGAAATAGCCCGCCTAAAACAAAGTCCTTGTTAGCACGACTGACCGCGCCGCGTATTCTTCCGTCGGTGCTCCTGATCACTTGCGACTCTTCGTCGTATCGATATATTCTCGCATCAGCGGCGGGCGCTCCTGGAATAAGGAAAAGGACAACTAGAAAAGGCAGTGAGCGGAGGGTTCTTGATGCACGAGCCATTGTTTGCATGGATTTACTAGCAGTGCAAACTTTACTACCCCCACACATAGCATGTGACCGAGCTGCAAAACGACATTCCTGCACAGACAGGAACCGATAGCTAATCGAGTGGACACATACAGCTCTGCAGTACAGGCAAAAATTGATTATACCTGCATGACTCATTGAATAATGACAACCAGTTTTATAGCTTGTTGGTTTGGGGTTGAATGGGAGTTTTCTAAGGTTGATGGATGCCAACCAAAAATAACAACCACCATCATATGCGTGCAATTGACAGTATCTCGAGCCTTGTATTTATGATTACCAAGGTGCACCATGCAACCTCATAACAGTACCATTGATAGTACTACTGACAGTAATATTGGGGTCTTCCCATTTTGCGTTTAATCAGTAACAGATAAAAATAATTTTGATGAAAATGTGTTTACATTGGTAAAAATAAACAGAAACCAGCTGAAACTGCTAAAAAAAATTACTCTGTGGCAATGTATGTGTTGCTCTAATTATCCCTAGGTAAAAAAAAGTCACATTTTACATAATTGTCAAAACCTGTGTATAGTTTATAAAGTTGCTCTATAGGTGTGTGTCAGCTATAGAAATGGGTCTGTATACTAAACGCTCAGACCCTGACGGTTTCTTGTTTGTGCTTTCCATCTCGAATGTGTCATCTGCTGGGGAGTACGTTTGTGTTTTGAGCATGAACATGAGGTCATCAAGATGGGAGTCTTCCGTGGGGTCCTGCTGGAGGGAGGGATCACTGGAGGACCTCTTTATCCCCAGGGGTACCACGGGGGGAGGTGGCGCAAGATCCTCCCGTTCCCACTCCTCCTGTTGACCAAGGGGAGAAGAAAAGTTGGTCAAACAGAGAGTGATAAAGAATCACTCTAGACAGTCTTCTCACAAAACTAGTATTTGAACTCCAGACATTCCATAGACATGTGCCATTAGAAACAACCCTTGATGCTACACACATGCATGCACACACATGCACGTATGCATGCATGCGCGCACACGCACGCATGCACACACACACGCATGCATGCACACACACACACACACACACACATGCACATATGCATGCATGCGCACACACGCATGCACACACACGTGCACGCACGCACACACACGCACACACACGCACGCATGCACACACACGCACACACACGCACACACATGCACATGCGTACACGCACACCTCTGGTATGAGCTGTTGCCGTGAGCTGGCAAGGGTGGAGAGGGAGCCAAGGTAGTCTGGCTCTCCTGGAATGGTGAGTGGTTCCACCTCATCATTGATGCCATACTTCTTGTGCTTGTGAGTCAGTGTATGGCAGCTCACAAAGAAGTAGGTAATAAGGAGGAAGACACCCTGCAGGTGTGGAGGCAAGAGAGCGTAAGAACGGGCGGCTAGAGTAAGAGCTGTAACTCCAATAGAAGCCCATAGTCCGGTCAAAATTATTGAACCGTATTAAAAATAGAACACCCGGTCACATGCTTAGCAACAATGGCTTATGTCTACGCGCAGCTGCACAGTATGTGTTACTATTTTTAGTACTGACGGTAAATTCCAACCGGTTCAAAATTTACAGAGTTACACGCTCTTACTCAAGCCGCCCATTCTTATGCGCTCTTGGTGGAGGGTATGCACAACATTCACACTATCGCTGTACGTAAAGAGCTCACGATGACATTTTTACCATCATGTGCTGTTGCGGTATGTACATCAGAGAGGCACATAAAGAGCATAAAGGGTAATACACATTAGAGACCACTGTCTGTCTCTACTAGGTAGTAAGATGCTTCTTGTCTTGCGTACAAGGGAGGTGAAGGACATGTGTACCTGGATGACATTGAGGGCAACAAAGGCTCCAAAGGTGTAGACCTCTCGGAGGTAGAAGTGGAGGTACCCCGCAGCCGAAGTGAGGAAGACGAGTACAAACAACACTAGGAGGAGAGGGATCTCTGCAGGGGGAGGGGAGGGGGGAAGGGGAGGGGAAGGAGGAAAGGAGAGGAGAAGAGGTTAACACACACCACCTATTCACATCAATTTTCACTGTATCAATGTAGTGTATGCTAGCAAAGTTGCAGACAAGAATAATCTTCCATACGAGATATAAAAACAGTGCATGTCAGTATTTCTTGTAAAAGTCAACATGGGGTGCAAAGCACTTCTTTGTTGGACAGAGACCGACCTGTCCTGTTGAATGAGTCGTGGTAGATGTTGTGGAAATCCTCCCAGCGTGACCAGTAGACACAGGAGTGAGAGAGGAGGGCGGTGGTTGCCAGGACAGTGATGATGACCGGTGCGGCCGTGGCAATAAGTGAGGCAGATAGCAAAGGCATGAAACAGCTGTGAGCATGTGTGAGTGGACGGGAGAAAGTAATGACAGAATATTCAAAACTTCTTGGATATGAGGAAGGATAGATAGATAGCTACATACAGTCGTACTACTACATATGTATACATACATAAATTGAATGGAGAGCATATAAATAGATAAGCTAATGACAGAGCTCAAGGCTTACAAGTCTCCATTCCTGCCGTAGAGTTGTGTGCCGAGGTCCAGTGCAGCGGCGAACCTCCCAACGAGGATTGTGACCACCACAATGAGGATAGTAGTGCCTGCAGTGGTGGGCACATGTACGCTGAAACGTAACTTTCAGACAACCGCCATTGTATGGTCTCGTTCCCAGACCTCCAGTACTGTACTGAGTGTCTTGGAACGAGACTAGCCATTGTAGTAAGTCTACAGCATGCTTCAAACTGAGGTACTATATGATAGAAGCCTACACAGAACTGATTTAGCACTCAAGTTTCAGGAGTCCGATGTATAATAAATGATGATGTCACTCACTACTATCAGATGATTGTGAACTACTGTGATTCACAAGGACAGTTCCCCAAATGTGACATTTTTCCTATTTTTCGTCGGGGCGAGGGGAGAGCCTGGGAACAAGGCTATGAAATTCTAGAAGTGTACTAGCTACATTAGCCTCGTTCCCAGCCCATTTTGAACTGGCCTGGGAACGAGACTATAGCTACATAGGTTATGGGTGTTCAGCATTCTTCACACAGGTCATACATGAAGGTCCAACTAATGTCTTGCTATCCACTCACCACATGTGACAAGTACGTAGATGATCAGTGGCTCTCTGCCATCTGTGAACCCCATGAAGTTTACCCACAGCGCTATGGCCTACAGGACAGAAGGACAGACGCAAGGAGACACAGTAGTCATTCCTGGATGCAATGGGACCCTTAATTCTCAGTTCCCATACCACCACCCAGTGTTTAATATGGTAGGAAACAACGTCCTAACTAAATAAGACATTACAAAAGAAGTGCCCCTAGAAATTATAACATCATCGTCATCTACACTTATAGTTGCCGGATGACATCCAGCAAACTCTCAACCTAAGAACACATTTGCCAGATGCAATGTGTTGGACATTGATTTCAAAGATTCAGCCATCTATGTGGACGTAATCTCTTTGGGCTCTGTGTATTGAAGAATTAAAAAATGGGGGAGGCCTGGGAACAAGGTTGGGGAGAAGGGTTATGGACAACGAACTGACCAGACTGTACACTACGGCCCACTTCTCATTCCCACCCAGCTTCTTGTTACTTGCAGTATTATGAGTGTTAAGAAACTGGGTGGGAGCCTGCATGGAGAAGAAGCTACAGTAGCACGCTTTGTACTCACTAGTGCCAATATCCACAGAAACTGGAAGATGGCGGTGAACTGTAGCAAACCTCCCAAGGCCGCACAGCCACCAGTAGTCATGTTGGAGGAGGGGTCACTGGCAAACACGTCAATTAGTATCATCAACTGGGGGAGAGGAGAAGAGGAGGGGAGAGGAGGGGAGAGGAGGGGAGAGGAGGGGAGAGGAGGGGAGGGGAGGGGAGAGGAGGGGAGAGGAGGGGAGGGGAGGGGAGGGGAGGGGAGGGGAGGGGAGGGGAGGGGAGGGGAGGGGAGGGGAGGGGAGGGGAGGGGAGGGGAGGGGAGGGGAGGGGAGGGGAGAGGAGAGGAGAGGAGAGGAGAGGAGAGGAGAGGAGAGGAGAGGAGAGGAGAGGAGAGGAGAGGAGAGGAGAGGAGAGGAGAGGAGAGGAGAGGAGAGGAGAGGAGAGGAGAGATGTAAGCAAGGAATCTGAGGCAGAGCCTCATCTTGAAAACAGAGCTATAGCTCATACAATGTTGATACCCCTCTTAATTTGCACACACACACACTCAGACCAAGCTATACCTGAGAGGATATCCAAACTGATACACTATGATATCCAAGAGTGCTACACCAGATATCCAAATTTATCCAAGACAATTTACTGGTTCTTGTGCCTACCTCAAAGAGAAAGATGGAAGCACAGAGACACATGAGGATGCGGGTGGCTAGCTGGGTGCGGTCCCGGTAGCACAAGTGGAGAAGAAGGACCGGGATGATTGTAATCATGACGAGGGCAGCGGAGAGGGCTGCAGGAAGGGACCAGCCATAGGCAATCTCCACAGCACCTGAGACGGCAAATTCTCCTAGACGGCTACACTGACACTCTACATAGTCCACTTGTAGGACAGAGGGAAACTGGGGTGTGTGTGTGGGTGTGAGGAGTGGAGATGGGGAAGGGTGTGTGCATGTGTGGAGGAGTGAAATGAGTGCATGTGTGAGGGGGAAGAAATGGAGATGTGTGTAAGTCTGTTTGTGTGTGTAGTTATTATTTTTACTTTGCAATGATTGTGTTGCACAGAGTCTCATTCCTGTGGCAGGAGAGTCTGGGAATGGGGCTAGGGCCTTACCACTGGAGTGCAGTTTCGTTCCCAAGAGCCAAACTGCTGCTCATTGCTGGAAGGATACTGCCACATCAGACAGCTGAGGGGGGGGGGAGGGGAGTGGGAGGAGGGGAGAAGGGGGGAGAAGGTGATTCACAAGTAACTGAAAATCTACTCCATTAAAAATGAGATAGCAGCTGTTGTGCTGATAAAGCCAAGCTAGCTGGTGGGCATGCCAACCCAAGCTAGCTGCATGGGGCCAACAACTTACTCATCTACACCTGGAAGAACTCCAAGACTGCTTGAGACACGATATGTGATGGGTCTCTCGGGTGGTAGTGAGGTTTGTCCTCGGATACTAATGGACTGCACCTGTTGATTTAGAGTGTTAAAGGTGAAAGTTTAAAGGTTATGATGATGGTATCATTACGGTACGTACGTACCTTTGCGTTCAGTGTTGGCTCCATGAACATTCTCTCACTAAAGAACTCGATGTAGTGTACATCCACACACTACATATGATTGGAGGAAAATATATAGCCACCTGACTATAATGTACATGTACCCTCCCTCCCCCCCTCCACACACACACACACACCCTCCCTCCCCCACACACACACACACCACACACCACACACCTCCACTCCTGTGCTTGCAGAGAAGATGCTCTGGGAAGGAAACTGTAAAAAGTTGTTCCCCACAGTTGAAGAGAACTGCCGACCAATCAGATTCATTGGGTGGAGCCGCACAACTTCCAGGTAGAACAGTGGCCGGGAGTAGGTCATCACAATCTCACTGCCATGAAAGGTCAGAGGTCAGAGGGCAGATGTGGATTAAATCCTGTTTACATGTATTTAGCAAGAGCGCATAAGAACGGGCGGCTAGAGTAAGAGCGTGTAACTCCAATAGAAGCCCGTAGTCCGGGCAAAATTATTGAACCGTACTAAAAATAGAACACCCGGTCACGTGCGCACTTAGCAACAATGCATAAGGGCCTATGTCAACGCAGCGTGCGCAGGGTGTGTTACTATTTTTAGTACTGGCGGTAAATTCCGCCCGGTTTCGAATTTTACGTAGTTACACGCTCTTACTCTAGCCGCCCGTTCTTATGCGCTCTTGATTTAGTATATCCCAACTCTTTCCCCTCTCCTCTTTTCCCTCTCCTCTTTCCCCTCTCCTCTTGCCCCTCCCCCTCTTGCCCCTCTCCTCTTGTCCCTCCTATACACACACCTGTTGCTTGAAGGGCACTCAGTAGCGTTCTGAAGAGAGTCGGCAAAGGTGTGCAAAGACTGCACAAAACGGGACCTTTGGCTGAGACAAGAAAGAGAGAAAGAGATAATACCACTAAACTACACGCACTGCCAGAAAGTGAGTGTACCTGAATGTGAGGTCTCCAAAGATGCGCTGAAAGGTGTCAAGCAGGTTTGATATCAGCTGCTCTGTGTACCTGTGTGTGGTTTGAACAGTCAGCGAACAATACCAGGTGTCATCAGCTGTTCCTGCTTGAACACACTAAGAACACTGGTGAACATTTCATAGACACAGACGAATCATGTCCACGAGATCAACTCCCATGAAATCAACTTCCCAACTGGAGGACACCAGACAGATAGTCTCGTTCCCAGGCCTACCCCGTTTTTTGTTGGGCACCGCCCCCCCTACGTCCACCTCGCGTCCACCAGACGTCATTCACGTGACAAGTGTTCCCAGGCCTTCCCCGTTTTTTTGCACTCTTCCGCCTCCGTGTATTATACTGAATGCAAACCGAAGAACAAAAAACGGGGTAGGCCTGGGAACGAGGCTACCAGACAGACATGTACGTACACAACTCGTAACATAGTTACTCACACATACACACATACACATACTCACACATACACACATACACACACTCACACATACACACATACACACTCACACATACACACATACACACACTCACACATACACACATACACACACTCACACATACACACATACACACATACACACACTCACACATACACACATACACACATACACCAAACAAATACACACAAGTACAGATACACACCCACGTACACACACACACACCTCTTGCGTCGTAAAGTGGGTGAAGTCGCTCTGACCACGCCCACCCTTCCCACCACCTCGTTGATAATGTAGCGTGTGGTGTCTGATTGGTTCCTCACTGTACCTGAGACAGCCCCAGAGGGTGTCCCCGTCCTCAGCAACGTCAAGAGGTCAGAGGTCACACTGATAAAAGAAAATTTCAGCATAGAGAACAATTCACACAATGCTGGTATTACTGTGGGGAAATGGGCCAGGGAGGGTAAAATGGATAGAGGTTGGGTGTGGGGGGGAGGAGGAGGAGGAGGAGGAGGAGGCACCTTTCCAAGTCCTGGAGTGACCTAGCAGTGAGAGTGTTGAAGTATATGCCGTAGAGTGAGCTGAGGGGTCCTGGAGTATTGAGCAGCACCACAGCTCGGGAGAACTGCACAAGGCTGGAGGTGTTTAAGATTACCATGCAAGTGCAGTATATACATTTCCAGAGCACCATGCGACAACATCTCATGGGAAGACAATTCCATCAAAATACATTCATGGGATATGAGTTCATAAAAACATTGCATTTCATGGGACTGATGCAAGTCAATAAAACTTCACATTTCACAGGATAGGATACAAATTCATGACATTTCATGGGATGCAGGTCCATAAAAACTTTCCATTTGATTAAGTTCACGAAAAGTTTACATTCTATTGGAAGTGAAAAACTCATGGGGAGAAACTCTTGGTTTCATGATGGACTAGCCTCGTTCCCAGGCCCATTTCAACAGGCCCAGGAATGAGGCTAGTCCATCATGAAACCACCCGCTGGACTTCTGTGGCCTCATTCCCAGGCCTATTTGAACAGGCTCAGGAATGAGGCTAAATCTGCCAATCATTAAATCTACAACACTAAACTCAAGGTTTTGCGAGCACCTTGCAGTGGGTTTTAAATCTGTTTCAAGCAAGCTTGGCGTGTCTCCCATGACTCGGCCATGCAGTGGTTGGAACTTACTGTGGTGTAACCACGGTGATGTTGACATAGAAGGCTCGTGGTTGCGTCGAGTCAAGAGCAATGATGTTGATGGGAATTGACATCAAATTCTGCAGCAAACAGGGAGGGAGAGAGAGAGAACAAGTCGAAAAAATGGGCACTCAAATTCATCTACAGTGGAACAATTTTGTGCCAGTGGCACATACCCTTTCTATATAGCCTCATTTCCAGGCTTCTCCCAAGCTTGTGTCATACAGCATGTGACAAAAGCCAGAGAGGAGCCATGGAGATATGGAACCATGGAGATTACGTCCTTACTTCACCAGGGTTGAATCTCAGAGTGCCGGATGTTGCAGTAAAGTGTGTGCCAGCTACTGCGGGGTCAAAGGTCAGTTGATTCACAGTCACCAGCTGCTCGGCCCAGGTGGCAAAGGAGACGGTGACTGTCAGTTGAGAGCCATTCACCCGCTGGACTTCCAGAGTGACGTCTTCCCCGTTAGATACAACCCACCTGCATCACATTACACAAGAGTGCATGATGACACCATTTTTATCATGTGCTCTTGCATTACATCATGACTAGTGAAATCTCTCTACTTTGTATCCCGATTAAAGGGGTATCCTCATTTTCAGAGATAAATTTACATTCAATTTCAAACACTTGTACGTTAAGTGTACATACATGTCCTGAGTACTCCCTATTTTAAGGGTTTGGAATAGAGGCGAGTTTCTTTTATAAATAAAACCAGCTGGAGGTTATCTGTTCAGAGGAGAGGGCTACACACATCCTCCCAGGTGGACGTACCTGCTTGACTCTCGAAACTGGAAAACTGCAGACATTCTAGGAATGGCTGTCACCGTGGCTTCCGTCCTTCCAAATGATATCCCAGCAGCACTTGAGCGAATACGAACAGTAAACTGCTCTCCACTGGCTGGCACCTATGTTCAAAGAGTAGAGTTGCGAATAGGGTCAGTCACTGCCTGCATTTCTTGCAAGAGATGGCAGTTCCCATCTCCTGGTCACCCCAGGGACAGCTAATGAAGCCTGGCATTGGCTGAAAAACATTCTGCGCAGTGGGTGACTTTGCATGCATACAAAAATGAAGTCCAGAGTATGTATTTCTTAAAGTATTGACCTCATTCCCAGGCTACCCCTCAGATTTTCAGTCGCACATTATAACAAAAAGCTGAGGGGTAGGAATGAGGTTAAGCACGTGACTGGGTGTTCTATTTTTAGTACAGTTCAATAATTTTGACCAGACTACGGGCTTCTATTGGAGTTACACGCTCTTACTCAAGCCGCTCGTTCTTATGCGCTCTTGGTCTTTTATATGGACTGTCTTAGGCGTTACATTTCCACAATTCCTCTAATTTAAGTCTGGGACAAGATTCATACCATTGTTGCAAGTTCTGAGCACTAGCACTTATTTCACCATGTTTAAATTACCCCCTCTCCTTCCCGCCATCTTACCCTGTTTGGTCTCAACTGGAGAGTGATGTCGGCAGAGGGCTGTCCAGCTGTGAAGTTGAGTGTTGCTCTACTTGTCACAAGGATGTCTGACAAATCGACAGGATGGTCCAACCCGTCCGTGTACAGAGCCTCCCACTCAATTTGGACACTCTCAAAACGTCCCCCGTCTCGTGTGATGGTGAGGGTACCTGAGGGATTGCTGTCCTCACTGAGGGTGAGGGAGGAGGGAGAGAGGGAGAAGGTACCACGAGGATTGTC
Organism: Agelas oroides; assembly: GCA_949130485.1. Classification (NCBI taxonomy): domain Eukaryota; kingdom Metazoa; phylum Porifera; class Demospongiae; order Agelasida; family Agelasidae; genus Agelas; species Agelas oroides. Next base: position 1,127,826 of record OX422196.1, on the reverse strand, counting down.
GTTCTCTGATATAGCAACTTGGAAGGTGCCCTGTGTGTGTGTGTGTGTGTGTGTGTGTGTGTGTGTGTGCGTGCGTGCGTGTGTGTGTATATGTGTGTGTGTGCATGCGTGTGTGTGTGTGTGTGTGTGCGTGCGTGTGTGTATATGTGTGTGTGTGCATGCATGCGTGCGTGTGTGTGTGTGTGTGTGTGCGTGCGTGCGTGTGTATATGTGTGTGTGTGCATGCATGCGTGCGTGCGTGTGTGTGTGTGTGTGCGTGCATGTATATGAGAGAGAGGGGTGAAAAGGCAGCAACATAGTACAAAGCTTACACAAGGCTCGTCTAACAGAGAAGGGAAGGGAAGGGAAGGGAAGGGAAGGGAAGGGAAGGGAAGGGAAGGGAAGGGAAGGGAAGGGAAGGGAAGGGAAGGGAAGGGAAGGGAAGGGAAGGGAAGGGAAGGGAAGGGAAGGGAAGGGAAGGGAAGGGAAGGGAAGGGAAGGGAAGGGAAGGGAAGGGAAGGGAAGGGAAGGGAAGGGAAGGGAAGGGAAGGGAAGGGAAGGGTAGTTCATTGATTGTTCATACACAGTCTACTAGTGAAATACAATTTCCTAACCACACATGTACGCATTGTAGTGGGCTAGCTGAAAGAGAGGCAGGGAAAGATGAAGAAAATGTACGAAACTTGCAAAAATATGTCACACACAAACGATACTCAAGTTATGCGGAACCAACTCACAGCTCCAGGGTCAATGAAGGCATCCCCTCCTTCGGTGTTGAAGAGGGAGACGGTGAAGTACTCGGTGAGCTCTGGCTCTGAGTCATCCAGGATGGTGAGGGTGAGAGGCATGGTGGTCTGCCCGCTCTCAAATGTCAGCTGCTGATCCACAGGGAGATAGTCGGCACCTGCAGTAGCACTAGGAGCTGGGGGGAGGAGGGAGGAGGGAGTGAGGGGGAGGAAAGGGGGAGAGGAGGAGGAAGAGGGAGGAAGGAGGGGGAGGAAGGGGGAGGGAGGAAGAGGAAAAGCGAGGGGGAGAGAGGGGGAGGGTCAGGGAGGGGGATGAAGGGGAGGGGAGGGGAGGGGGAGGGAGGGAGAGGGGAAGGGAGGGGAAGGGAGGGGAAGGGAGGGGAAGGGGAAAGCGGGAGGGGGAGGAGGAGAAGGATGGATGGGATGAGGAAGGAAGGGGAAGGAGGTGGGGGGAAGGGGGACACATGCTCACACTCATGGTTCAGTTTACTCACCTGTTGTGCCATCACTGGTCCTGACGCCCACTGTCACCCTCCCCACAGTCCCTCCTGCCCGCACGATGGTGAGGGATTTGGGGGTGCCTTCCAGAGCGGTGGGGGAGGTGAGGCTGAACTGGAAGCGTCCAGCACCTCCCTCGTCATCGATGATCGTCACCAGGGAGGAGAGATTAGTGGTGGAGAGATGGGGGGAGGTGGCTGTGAAAGGGGTAGGGTGAATGTGGGTATGCGGGAGGGGGTTGGATGTGTGTGTGGAAGGGTGGGTGGTGATGTGTGTGTGGAAGGGTGGGTGGTGATGTGTGTGTGGAAGGGGAGAGTTAGGGAAACTGAATGTTTGTGTGCAGTAAACTAAAACAACAGCCAGCCTTGATAGGTAGCGGTGTATTCGTGCCGTTGGGAAGAATTTATACAGTAACAATACCGGCTAAAATGATGTGCAAGTAACAGCCTAGCAGAGTTGAAACAATCAACCCCCTATAAGGGAAAGATTTTTAAAAAAGCTTCACAGATGTATTTGCAGTTGACGTGTTGTTGCTGTTGAGCTGGGAGAAGCTGTAAGATGGTGGACAAGTAAGTACAGTCATGATGGCTACATAGCTAGAATACATCAACAGACTGCAAGTGCAGTGTACACACTCACTAAAGCGACTGGAAGCAAAGAAAAAACAGGCCATATTATACAACCAATTAGGCTCATGCCCTGGCTACTTTGGAGAGACGGGGGGAGGTGGCTGTGAAAGGGGTATGCGGGAGGGGTTGGATGTGTGTTTGTGTGCAGTAAACTAAAACAACAGCCAGCCTTGATAGGTAGCGGTGTATTTAGAATTTATAAAGTAACAATACCGGCTAAACTAACAGTAATGATGTGCAAATAACAGCCTAGCAAGTTGAAACAATCAACCCCCTATAAGGGAAAGATAAAAATAGCTTTTCGGACATATTTGCTGTTGTTGCTGTTGAGCTGGGAGAAGCTAGCTAGCTGGTGCACACTGTAAGATGGCGGACAAGTAAGTGCAGTCATGATGTCAACATAGCTAGAATACTTCAGCTTGATTAGCAGACTGCAAGTGCAGTGTACACACTCACTAGCCACTGGAAGCAAAGAAAAAACAGGGCATATTATACAAGCAATTAGGCTCATGCCCTGGCTACTTTTTCCTCTCCTCCCACATGAGCTAGGTGCAAGGCTAGCGGACAATATGCCTTGAGGCTTCATGATCAGCCAAATCCTTTACTAAGGCCAATAGTTTGAATGATGGTCTGGTTGTAATTGCAATACAAAGTATGTATACAGTGGCTTCCTTTTTTACTGATTGTTGCACTGTAGCTCTGATATTAGGCTAGAAACACTCTCAGAAGACAACCGCCAGCTGAAGGAAGATAATTCCCAGTTGAAGGAAGACAATTGCCAGTTGAAGGAAGATGTGCGCAATCTTCAACAAGCAGTAGAGGATTTGAGCGCAAGAATGGAAGAACTAATGCAAAATGTGAGTCGTCACATGAACAACTTTAACAACAGAGAGGGAAGCAGACGTTTCAATTTGGGAAGTGGAGAAAGGAGTTTGGTGGTTTCCCAAGAATGCTGTCTTGTCACTTTATGCCGCAGATTTCGCGGTCGGAAAAGATGAGCATTGAGTTTGTCAAGCTTAAATACTCAGTTTTTTTTTTGTACTGCAAGAGCAGCAACATAGATTTGTTACTGCACTATATACATATTTATTCTGAAACCGAAAATCAAATGGACAATTTTGTACCTGTTGTTGGGGGCACTCTCTCCACAGCTGTCAAGGTGAACAAGAACACTTTCAGCAAGCTGTTAACAGTGTTGTCAGGTAGTGAGATGTTGATAGTAGCCACGGTGACTCCATCTGGGATGACAGTGGGTGGGGGCGTTATTACAAAATCAGCAACTGCAGTGGCTGCAATTCGATTGGCTGGAATGCTGTTGCTAGGGGCAACTGTGGCACTCCCTCTGACCAGGATGTCACCCATGGAACCATATCGTCTCCAGACTGTGATTGAGGCCTGTGAGGGGGTGTAAACCGGTGGACGAGAGATTTGGGTTAACAGTGAGCACAGCCAAGCTTAGCCTCGTTCCCAGGATGGTTGCCTGGGAACGAGGCTAAGCCAAGCTTCATAGTCATACACTTACAGTCCTCTTGTTCTGTTACAGAGAAGAACAAGGATAAGAGGTGTGTGCATGGCCAAACATTGGCAGCAAGCCAGCGTGATGATACAGAGAAGGACAAGGATAAGAGGTGTGTGCATGGCCAAACATTAGCAGCAAGCCAGCGTGATGATACAGAGAAGGACAAGGATAAGAGGCGTGTGCATGGCCAAACATTAGCAGCAAGCCAGCGTGATGATACAGAGAAGGACAAGGATAAGAGGTGTGTGCATGGCCAAACATTGGCAGCAAGCCAGCAACCAAAGAGGAACTGTACAGTTATCTCTGAACTTCAACTCATCCACTGATATATTCTTCCCTTTCTTCCTCCCGCCTCCATCCTCAAGTTTTATGTCTCTCACCTCCCTCCCCTCTATCCCAGAGTATGAGTCCCTCTCCAGTTGCACGACCCCCTGGGGTTCAATGTAGGTCACAGCAAGACTACTGTCCACCCGGGCGGGGAACTGCAGGTTTAGGGAGTCAACTGAGAGCCGGACCGCAAACACCTCTGGTTCACCGTGGGGGTAGCGGGGAGTAACCTGGGCGAGTGGGAAGAGGGAAAATTAAGAGACGAGTGAGAGGAATGAAGAAGGAGAGAGGGGGAGAGGACGGAGAGGAGAAGAAGTGGAGGGGAGGAGGATATGGCAGTATGTAGGATTATATGGTATAGTCAGTATGTAGATCCCAGCATTAATGGTGGTGTATCCATGCTAGTCTTGTTCCCAGATCACTGACTACTGCATGGCATGGGGATGAGACTACACCCTACTGCTGTACATCTGTGTGCGTGTGGCTTTTTTCATGTGGCTTTCTAAACAGCTTACTGTCAAGCTGATCACCGCGCTGTCATTGTTAGGCCCCAGTGTCAGGGTCCCAGTGGATGGAACAATGGAGCCAGCAGCCAGTGGGGAGCTGGGGAGTCCAGCTGTCCAAGAGACCTGGATCTCTCCCAGCAGACCTCGACGAGTCACTATGAGGTTGACATTGGTGTCCAGAGCAGCTGTGTGAGGGTGAGAGGTTGAAGTTGAGATGGGGAAAGGGGGAGGAGGAGGGAGGAGGGAGGAGGAGGGAGGGGGAGGGAGGAGAAGGGAGGAGGAGGGAGGAGGAGGGAGGTAAAGGGAGGAGAAGGGAGGAGGAGGGAGGAGGAGGAGGAGGAGAAGGAGAAGAGAAAAGAAGGGGAGGTAAAGGAAAGAATGAGAGGAAACAGGGAGAAAAGAGAAAGGAACATAAATTTGACGGTGCTGTGATCACTGAAATTCTTCAGACTCGTGTTGTATCATACTTACTGTCATTGACAGTTGCGTTCACTGAAGTGGGGTCAAACCCAACCTGGGGATTGGAGACCTGTTCTGTCACTACAGCCTGAGTGGAGCCCAGCGTTGGGGAGACATCAGCCAAGACCCCTGCAGTGTGAGGAGGGGAGGTGTGTGGTGTGTGTGTTGGGGGGGAGATAAGAACAAGTGATTAAAGTGATGGAACTCGTGAGGGTTAAGAGAAGCACAACCAAACGATCCACCAACCTGCAGAGGAAGTCAGAGTGGCACTTGTGATGTTGATGGTGAACGTAGCATCAGGAGCAAGGTAGGCCCCCTGGGTGACTGGCAGGGAGACAGCCATCTCTGTGACACCCGCTGCAAATGTCTGCGATACTACCCGTGTCACATATGTCACACTGGGATCCTGGGGTGTGTGTGTGTGCATGTGCAAATGCATTTGAAAACTGTACCCCTTCCAGTCTAAGCCAGTATGATTTTTCGACACCAAGCTTGAGAGATCATGCTGTGTATAGTCTACTGTAGTCTCATTCCCAGATCAAGGTCTCGGAATGAGCCACTGATAAGCTAACAAGCTCACTGGGTCATATGTGGAGGTCACTTGTACCACCACGGAACCAACGCTGCCCATCGTCCTGGTGATGGTGAAGTCGAGAGTCCTCGTAATGGTGCCACCAGATATGGAGACAGAGACGAGGGGAGAGGACAGACCAAACAGCCCATAGGGGGCATCATTGGGCCTTAGGAGGAGGAAGTAGATATTGTGTAATATGTACAGTTGAACGAGGCAGATACATGCAGTGAAATGGTAAGGAAGTAGAAGAGGCACGAAAACAGAAAGGTGACTGATGAAATGCTGAAATGCTGGAATGCAATGGAATGACAAGTAGTGCAATGGAGTGTGGTGGAATGGAATGAGGTCCAGTGTGGAATGGAATGAAGCCCAGTGCAGAAGTAAATATCGTGCAATGAAATGGAGTAGAAAAGAACAGCCAACAATAAGACCACTGTGGCTTAGTGTGTTCTCTGTGTACCTGATAATAAAGGTGGACACGGTTGCTTGTGAATCAAGGCTTGCACCACCGACGACCCCGGTCAGCGTAACTGTGAAGGTTTCGTTCAGTTCTGGCTCTGAGTCAGCCAGGATCTGTAGCTCCAAAGAAGCCTGGGCCTGGCCAGAGACAAATCTCACTGACCCATTGGTGGGGGTAACATCTTCACCTGGACTACCACCAGCACCAGCTCTAGTGACGGTGAACAGTACAGACGCTGTTCCAACAGTACTACCAGTTCTAGCCAGTGGTAGGGAGAAGGTGCGTGTGGTTTGTTCCTCATCGACCACTTGGGTGCGAAGAGCATCCCCAAAGAATCCAATTGTGCCAAATGGCATCCCTCTCTGTGTTACAATGATGGTGGCATTGGCTAGTTGGGGCCTGATGAACACATTGTTGGAGGCAGAAGTGAGGGAGACGGTGAACCTTTCCTCCGGCTCTGGTCCAGAGCTGGGCAGCACAGTGATCCGAATCACTCCAGACCTGTGGGGAGGAGGGAGGAGGGAGGAGGGAGGAGGGAGGAGGGAGGAGGGAGGAGGGAGGAGGGAGGAGGGAGGAGGGAGGAGGGAGGAGGGAGGAGGGAGGAGGGAGGAGGGGAGGAGGGAGGATAAAACTACACTGAAAGTGAAGATAAAGTACTCTCTCTTTGTTCAAACTTACATCTGTCCATTCTGTAGGGTGAGTATTCCACTGAGTGTGCTTGCGTCAATGTCCTCCCTCTCCCTGCCTGGGTTAGGACCTATTACTGACCATGTCAGCTGAGAGAGAGGGAGAGGGAGGAAGGGAGGAAGAGAGGGAGAGGGAGGAAGGGAGGAAGAGAGGGAGAGGGAGGAAGGGAGGAAGAGAGGGAGGGAGGGAGTGAGGAAGTGAAGAAGGGTTAGACATGGTTCTGAGTGCTACACTACGTGACATGCATACCTGGGTTGCTCCATTGAGTCCAGCACTCCGTATCACATTGAGGGACCTAGATGTTGGTCCTTGCGCCACAGTGGGGTTGGGCACCAGGATCCCATCCACAGCTGCCTGTGAGAATCCCACATCCCCAAATGGTGAGTCGCTAGCCTCAATTATGACAGACGCTGCAGTCACGGTGCCAAGAGTGGCTGCAGAACCAGCTGTAAGGGATATCTGAACAGTAAAGTCCTCCTGGAGTTCAGAGTCAGAGTCGTCAATAATGGGGATTAGGATGCTAGCTGTTGACTGCCCTGCTGCAAAAACAACTGTACGAGACCCTTGAGGAAGGTTGTAGTCTTGTCCAACGATTGCTTGGCCATTCACAATGGTGTATTGAACCGAGACTGACCCAAACGTTCCATCTGACCTCACTAGACTAATGGCTGCCGTCTCTCCCTCGTTCACACGGAAAATAGTGTTTGTAAGGCTAATAACGCCAAAGGGATTATCGTTCTGCAGAATTCTGACCGCAATACGGGTGTTTGTCCCCAAGGAAGGAGGCATGTCAATGAGAGAGGGATCTCTGTCAAATGTGAAGTCCCTTCCGCCATTTATATCCTCTGTTAGCTCCACAGACTGTAGGAGAATGGAGAAGGATTCGTCGAGTTCTGGTAAGTCATCATTGATGATCTCCACGGCAATGGAGCCGGAGGCAGCATCTCTGGGGATGATGACGGCTGCACAAAGGAAGAAGGAGGTGAGGAGTATAAAATATATGACACCACAGCCAGGAGAGTCGACAGGACCCCCTCCCTTATATCAACTTACGTACCCAACAACTGAGTGAGTTGTATATTTGGAGATAAAAAATTGACCAGAAAAAAGTTCTGAGTTTTCCCCGCTCTACGTGAGCTGTACATGTAGCTAGCTCAGCGCTATAGCATGCTGTCAGTTTTGTTTCTTGTAAAGTTTACACAGTACAGTACATACATGTATCTATGTTATAATTAATTGTCTTTTCCTGTAAACAGCAACTACTTTGTGGTTTTTAACTTGCTCCTGATTCCCTGTGAACAACTTTACTGGTGTCCACAAATATCCTCAAATGACAAGTTCTGCACAAAGTGCCCCATTAGCCTTGTTCCCAGGCTCCCCAACTCCGGAACGCAAATGCACAACTTCAATGTTTGCACTCTGGAGTGGGGGAGCCTGGGAACAAGGCTAGGGGAGCATGGGAACGAGGCTAGGAGAGTCTGGGAACGAGGCTAGGGGAGCATGGGAACGAGGCTAGGAGAGTCTGGGAACGAGGCTAGGGGAGCCTGGGAACAAGGCATGGAGAGCCTGGGAATGAGGCTAGTGCCTCATTGCACACACCCAATTGACTCACACTCTGATGATATATTGAAGTCTTCAGGAGTTTGTGCAGTGTTGGGGGTCACGGAGAAATTCACCCTCAGGGGCCCAACTAGGCCAAATGACCTCCGCAGGGGGAGCATGAGTGTCGTGGTAACCTCCTGTGTGTCCACCTGGAGGGGTGGGGCAAACTGTACGACACCATGGGGGCTGTCGCTGGCAGCTACAAAGATGTCAATATCTGAAGCGTTGATGTCTGCTCTCACGAAACTGGTGGAGGTGATTTGGAAGGAGAAGAGGCGGGCCACCTCCGGGATGGAGTCAGAGAGGGTCTGAGTGAGAGCGTGTGTGTGTGAGAGAGAGATCAACAGAGATAGAGAGAGATAGAGAGAGAGAGAGATTGTGTGTGCATGTGTGTGTGTATGTGGTGTTTGTGTGTGGTGTGTGTGTGCAGGTGTGTGTAGGTGTGTGTAGGGAGGCACCTAGGTGAGAGTGCATAACTAAATCCTAACAGGGGTAATCTCTACTGTTACCATGGCAATGACAATAGGTCACATCACTGTAAGTATATATAGTATGTGCACCTGCACTGTAATCGTGGTGTCTGTCTGTCCGGGCGTGAAGACGACAGTATCAGAGGTGGTCACAAACACGCTGCTGTCCTCCGGTAGGATGGTCCATGTCATGCTTACTGTCCCCTGCACACCACCCGAGCGAAGCATCCTGGTGAGGGAGTGAGGAGAGGAGGAGAGAGGGAGGGATGGGAGGATAGAGGTGAGGATAAGTATGAGAAACAAAGAAACAGAGGAATGAGTTTCATAGTGCCTGTCCATCTGCTGTCTGTCCGTCTGTCTGTCCATCTGTCTGTCAGTCTGCTGTCTGTCTGTCCATCTGTCTGTCAGTCTGCTGTCTGTCTGTCCATCCGTCTGTCTGTCCATCTGTCTGTCAGTCTGCTGTCTGTCTGTCTGTCTGCATACCTGACCATAAGTCGATCTCCCTCATTGATGATGATACCCTGAGGGTAGCTGTCAAACCCCACCACTCCCTGTGGATCATCGCTCGACTGGATGGCAATACGAGACTCTTGTGGGTCCACGATGCGCCCCCCACCATCCGCAGATACCAGACGCACTGCAAATGCCTCAAATAGTTCTGGAATCCCATCAGTAACAGCTGCCACTTGGAAACTTTGTTCTCTCATGTTCTGAAGAAAGGAGAAAGGGAGGGAGGGGAGGAGGAAGGGAGGGAAGGAGGAAGGGAGGGGAGGAGGAAGGGAGGGAGGGAGGAATGGGAGTGAGGGAGGGAGGGAGGGAGGGAGGGAGGGAGGGAGGGAGGGAGGGAGGGAGGGAGGGAGGGAGGGAGGGAGGGAGGGAGGGAGGGAGGGAGGGAGGAATCAAGGGCAGGAGGGATAAATATGTAGTTTGAAAACAAAGTGAATCCCACTGCTATGCAGCTGAGGTAGCTACCCCACTTACATACACCATCCAATTGCCAGATCAATATACGCTTAGAAACTGTAGCGTCTTTCCCAGTCTTCCATCACAGCTGTAGAGGACTGGGAATGAGGCTAAGAACTGTATGTGTTATGGACCTCATCAAATGTTAGGTTCCCCCTCGTTGGTGTCAGATCCATTGTACCATCACTGGCCACCTCCCAGTACACCGTGACCACACCCACAAAGTTCCTTGTGCGTTGGACGGTCAGGGAAGCACTCTGGCCCTCTGGGATCAGGAACTGGGAACGGGAGAATGGAGGAATGCAAGTGAGAGAGTGCAGGAGTGAGGGACAGGAGTCAGAGGACTGGACTGGAGCTAGAAGCTCACCAGCAAGCTGTTGTCTGCAAACGAGAACACTCCATTAATGTCATCATTCCTGAGGATGGTGACGTTGGTAGTAGTTGGTTGTCCAATCCGAGCCCCTCCCAGACCACCTGTGAGAGTGACCTGAAACCCCTGTGTGTGTGGTTGGGAGTGGAAGAAAGATCACATGAGATCACATGACCTAGCCTGCTGGAACACCCGTGTGCGAATAGTTGGGAGTGAGGGGCAAAACAGCTTGTACTACAAACTACCTACATACATGTAGGTGATCATGTGTTTGTATATTAACCCACTAGGCTAGCAATATGCATAATGATCACATGACCAGCTATGTGATCACATGTGATCCTCAGCAGGTCATGTGATCTCATGTGATGCTCAGCAGGTCATGTGATCACATGTGGTGCTCAGCAGGTCATGTGATCACATGTGGTGCTCAGCAGGTCATGTGATCTCATGTGGTGCTCAGCAGGTCATGTGATCACATGTGGTGCTCAGCAGGTCATGTGATCTCATGTGATGCTCAGGATCATGTGATCTCATGTGATGCTCAGGATCATGTGATCTCATGTGATTATCGGCCCATGCACGCAAACCTCATCTAGCTCTGGATCCACGTCATTGGTGATGTTAATCTCTAATGTCGGCATGGTGCCATTCTGGAGTAGAACAGAGCCCGAGTCTGGACTGAAGTCCACTCCACCTCCTGTTGCTGTGACTCCAGTTGTGGTGAACATCACCCCCACGGTGCCAAAGGTACCCCCCGTGCGTCTGAGAGGAATAAACACTGACCCTGCATTCTCCTCCACGGAGATAGATGTGACCGCAAAGCTTAGCTCTCCCCTGCTGTTATCATTTTCTGTGATCTGGACAACAACTGATTCGTTTCCGGCATTGGTGCGAGGAGAGTCGGAGGAGCTGCCTTGTCTGTCCCCCTCGTTGGCCAGTTGGACATCTGTGATGGTGACCAGGAAGGACTCCGTTAGCTCAGGAGTGTTGTCCTGGGGAGGTGGAGGAGTGGAGGGGTGAATGGGGTGGAGAGGTGTACATGTGTGGGTGTGTATGTGGGGGTGGTGCAGAGGAGAGGGAGATGAGAGTGTATTGTAAATGAACAGTTGACACACACACACACACTCACACACACACACACACACACACACACACGCACACACACTCACATGCAAGATGGTGATGTTGATGCTGGTGGAAGTCTCCCCATCTCCCATAGCAACAGAGCCAGTGGTGGGGAGGAAGTCTGCTCCAGGGACAGCCAGCTGGTCAGCAGGGAGTCCAGAGGCCGTAGCAGTGCTGAAGGGACGAGGAGAGGAGGAGGAAGGGAGGAGAAGGGAAAAGAGTGGGAGGGAAAGAAGAGAAGAGAGGGAGGGGGAGGAGAGAAAAGGAGAGGGAGGGGAGTGCGTAAGAGTACTTATGTCTTGCAGCAGCTGCTTGTTAAGCTAACTTACCCATAGCTTATAATGATCGCTCCAATGGACCCAAACTCTCGAATAAGGGTCAGCTGCACCACACTGTCCACTCCCTCCTCCTCAGTCACCATGACAACAGGAGGGGACCACACAACCACCCCATGCGGGGCATCATTTGCCTGCACAGTGATCACTGCCGTTGTCTGTCCCGGTGGTGCCAGTCGTGCCCCCCTTGCGGGGTCTCCCCCAGCTGCTACTCCATTCTCAAGAATTCCCGTCAGAGTGACCGTTGTCACTTCATCCAGCTCAGGGACTAGGTCGGGCTGAATCAGCAGCGTAATAGTGGCTGTAGACGCACCATCAGCAAAGACAACCTGCACATGTGTGAGGAGACATTGTTGAAATGACAGCTGAGACCACAGGTGTAATCAGATACGTGTATCACACAAAACTTGAATGAATTTTGAAACACAAATGTTCTACATTTCCACTTAATCGAAGTTTTGCTAGAACAAATGTGGTTGTCTCGTTCTCAGGCCTTGTCCAGCTCCAGTTTTTGATCGCTTAGAGTATGCAAAAACAGAGCTTTGCATACTGCAAGTGATGAAAAACTGGATGGTGGCTAAGGCCGAGAACGAGGCTAATGTCATGGTACAGGAGAGCAGCAGCTAGGTAGTGGTAAATTTTACCGAGAAAATTACTTCTCTCTTCTGCTACAATGATAGCTATTTCAGTGAAAGTGAAAGAGTTACAGTGCGTACATAGCTAGAAGCACATGCACAAAGGCTTTTGAGTTCTTGTGACGAAAGAGTGGTGACCGACTAGCCTCATTGATTGGTGGGAAAGATGGGTGTAGGCCTGGGCTAATGACAATGTATGTACGTACCTCTCCACTGGTGGGTGTGACCTCGCCCTGAGTGTGTTCTCCGGTGGTCTGCCAGCTCACTCGCACTCGACCAAACACCCCACCACTTCTCACCACCTCCAGGGGGACATTGGATACAAACTCTCGCTCTGGAATGATCGCTGATTGAGAGGACTATGGGAGAAGGAGGGAGGGAGGGAGGGAGGGAGGGAGGGAAATGTCATTTTCCTACTTAAATCCCAGCCTCATTCCCAGGCCACTCCTAATTATGGGAATGAGGTGCTACATATGCCAATAAGCATGCACATACCAGTGCAAAGCCAATGACTCCATGAGCATCATCATTGGTGAGAATTGTCACAGGTACAGAACTCTGACTACTGAGGCGAGCCCCGCCCACTGGGTTCAGCAACCGAAGGTCAAAGGTCTCATTCAGTTCCGGAGTATCATCATTTACAATCTCTATGGCAACCATGAAGGAACTCTGCCCAGGGGCAAAGGTCAGGGTGGTGTTCCTGGAGGGAGGTGAAATGAAACTGAGAAAATTAAACTGGCCTAATATACACTACATGTAACAGTAAGTTTGTCTTTCTGTCATATAATGTGCTGGTAAAGGTCTATAATCTTACAGCATTAATTTTCAAGAGAAATTCCTGAACCTAGATTGAGTGTAGCCTTTGGTCTGGGAATGAGACTAGATTGAGCATAACAAATGAAATCTGCTGTACATGTAGTAGGTCAGCTGACCTTCAGCAATGTTTTTCACTGGCTAACTCCACATTACGACAGGAATATTAGCTTGATTGTCAAAATTACCCTGCCATTGGAATAGCCCTGTTTTGACTTATACCTTATTCCACGTTCGAATTCAACTCTGGTCGTGCATGGTTAGTCGCGGTACCAGACTCTTGCACACGTGAGCTGGGGTTGGTATGGCAACTAATTTTGATGATGTTGTCTGTACCTTGGGTAGAAGTCTGCCGAGCTGTCAGTGTTCATCTGGTCCTTGATGATGGACTGCTCCACTGTCCCGGGTGTAGTGCTGACAGCTGCTGCAATGAAGAGACTGCCCTCCAGTGTGAAGGGATAGAGATGTCTGGATGTTGGTAATGCCAGGCCCTGGAGTGTGTGTGGGGGAGGGGGGGAATGTGTGGAGTGTGGGAGGGAGGGAGTGTGTGGAGTGTGGGAGGGAGGGAGTGTGTGGAGTGTGTGTGGGAGGGAGGGAGTGTGGGAGTGTGGGCAAGAGGGAGGAAGGGGGTAAGAGGAGGGAGGGGATGAGAAGGAGGGAGGAAAGGAAGAAGGGGACGAGATGAAGTGGCAAACATAATGGAAACGGCTAACATATCCAATTGTTTGTATTATGTGCACTGTATAACAGTGTTACATGTTCTAATCACTTGCCTGCACTTCTATGGGTACCCCACTCAGGTCAAACACCTGGCCAGTACTTCCGTTGTTGGTCACCACAAGAGAACCTAGCATAGCCAAAGTGTACAAGTACTGTCACATGACTGTCATGTGAAAGTCATATGATTGCAATATGAGAGTCATGTGACTCACCCAGCATCCCGGGGAGGGCCTCCACCCTAATGGGACGGGTGGCATTGATGGTAGCATTAGACACAAATCGCTGTGTTGCAGACGACCAGACCAGCACAGAAATACCAGCTGTTTCTGCAACGGCAGAACACACAGAGCAAACATCATTTTTTGATGATATTGTGTTATGGTACATACTATTACATCACGGGGTTAAGGAAGGCAATTTATAACAAACTATAGTACATGGTTTCGTTTTGATGCTCGATATAATTTTTAATTTTGCAAACTTCAACATAGCCATGAGTCTTTTTTCCAAGCTGTCACCCAGCTGGCAGTATGAAATATGAGGGACAGGGTGCGGTGTGTGTGGGGAGAGCCTGGGAATGAGGCAAGGAAATGGTGTATGACTTACCAGAGGCTACTGCCAAGTACTGGACAGTTTGGAGATCAATGAGCTCCACGTCCACAGCCTGCTGAGTGTCGAACGTGTGATCCAGCCTGAACTGACCATTTCGCCAAATAAATATCTGTGACCTGAAAATAATAAAACAATGAAACTTCCACTCTGCACTCTGAACTTTGACCTCAGTTACCTTGTATCTGTCAGGCTGGTCACTGCAAGATAGAGTTGACTTGAAATTGAAAACAGTTTGAGAGCAGAAGCACCAATCGAAGACAGGATCTGGATGAGAGATATGGCCCAATGAGGTGACCACCACTAGTACACTGTAACTATAGCAACTTGAAGCCAAAGTCTACCTGGGATTGTTGAAATGCTGTTCCATTCCACCTGAGCACCAAGGAGTCTACATTAGGGTTGTCCGTGTTGTCCCTACCATTGGCAATGACCAGGTACCAGTCCCCACCGGTGGTCTGGAATGAGACCACATCACTGGCTCCCACGGTTGGAATGGACTGGAACTGCAGCAGAATGGGAATGGTTATAAATGAACCGCTGAACAAGTTTTTTTGTGAGGTCAAAGTGCATCATCGACAATACCACAGTACATTATGCATATAGACAATATGTGCACAACTAAAGCAATCATGTAAGCAATGTAACATACGTCTGTACTAATACTATACTAACACCTGTATAGCGCACACAACAATCATCTCTCTCTCTCTCTCTCTCTCCTTACCACTTCCAGCTGTCCCGCTGAAGTGAACTGATATACAATGGAGTTGACCTCACGGTTTCCAGGGCTGCCCCCGTTAGCGGCCACTAGCAGGTCGCGCCCACCAGCCATGGAGACAAAGGTAAAGGCACGTGCTCCTACTGTGGAGAGGGTCTGGAAGGAGGGAGAGACGGGGGGACTGATCTTATATACTAAGCCACCATAGTTACTCTCATGCAAACAATGGAGACAGACAGACAGACAGACAGACAGACAGACATCAGACACTCACCTGTACTGGTGTAAAAGCTCCCCTCCACACAAACAGTTCTGATCCTCCACTGGGTGAACTACTGGCCAGCACAAGGTATTGCTGGCCATTGCTACGAGGAAACTGCAGCCATTTCTCAGCTGAAACTGTGTCCACAAGCTGAGTGGCAGCAAACACCATGACGGTGCCTGGGTACACGGAGGGAAAACGAGGAGAAATTAGCAGCTGTACAAAACCTTGAGTGGCATCACTATACAGATATGTGTCACGTTCCAAATACATATGTGAGACTGGGAATGAGGTTAGTATTGCAGATGTTTCAAGATCAAGAGCTAGGACTCAGATTGCTCACTAAAACCTTCGTCACCTAGCTGCTTTGAACAGCTTGCCTCAGTAGGAAAACACACATGCATTAGGACTAGCATTACCTGGGACCTTCACTCAGAGGCCTCATGAGACCTAGCTTGTCCCACTAGTAAGGTAGCTAGGTAAAAATTGCTGACTCACCTGCTGGGGCCACAGCTGTGCCCTCTGTGGTTGCCATGGTGACAGAAACCTCTCCAAAAGTACCGAAGGTTCTCCTCACTTCAAACTCCACGTACCGCGTGCTCTCCTCCACCACCACGCTGCTGGCACTGGGGCATTGGGAAGGAACAAGTCATGTACGTGACATCATGCGTCTTTGAGTTTTGGCATTTGGGCTACAGTCTAATCTTTTCAAAACAGAACTCAAACTCCACCCACAGGCAGCCAGAGTAACAGAGTTGGTAATATACGAGACTTACAGATTTGCATTTTTCATATGCTTTTACACGATATGCATCTGCTTCTGGCTCGTACATACATACATACATACATACATACATACACATACATACATACACATACATACATACATACATACATACATACATACATACACATACATACACACATACATGCATACATACATACATACATACACATACATACTTACATACATACATACATACATACACATACACACACATACATACATACATACATACATACATACACACACATACACACATACATACATACATACATACATACATACAACATACATACATACAATATATTTCAAGTTAGATGTCTCACTTATTTGCAGAGATCTCTAGCACTCCATAGGGGTCCTGATTGGCCAGGATGGTAATGGTTGCTATGGTATCAATGGTTGCTAGGCGACCAAGTGTGGGAGGGGGGAGGAGGGTGACTGTATAGGTTTCATTCAGCTCAGGAATAGTGTCCATTATAGCTTCCACTTGTACGATCTGTGTGTGGAGGTGTGTGTGTGGAGGTGTGTGTGGGGAGGGGGGAGGGGGGGAGGGGGAGGTGTGTATGGATCAAAAGGTGATGCATACTATAAATCAGAAAAGTATTTCATCGCAAGTGAAGTCTCCATAATTAATACATGTATACATAGCTAATTTTTCATGCAATTACTCGTCACACCGACAAAACTACATTCAGTGAAACTTTCCTGAACTATGGTGTATGTCCAACTTACCCTAAAGGTCTCGGTGGCCTGAAATACCAGTGCACCCATAACTGGGGACAGATCTGCAGTGAAGAACGCACATAAGAGTTAATAGTAGTTAAATCACAAAACAGTCAGCAGTATGCTCCCCTGTTGGCTCCACTCACCTTCTCTTCCTTCCCGCTGCACCTCAAATGGCACTGTCACTTCCCTGAATGTACCACCTGCACGCTCCACTCGCAGCTCAGCAACTGGGAAACGGGGGGAAGAAGGAGACTTGAACCTCACAGAGAAGAGACACTCCCCCAAGCCACCATCATGGGTCAATACATCTTCAACTCATGTATACATGCCCCAACAACACACGACCTCTGGTTATTCCATTCAGAGCTCCTCTAAACACATGCAATGATTTCTGGTTTGGGAATGAGACTACATTTCTGCAGCTGGTTTGGGAACGAGACTACACTCCTGGTTTGGGAATGAGACTATACTTCCGGTTTACTACAGAAAAATGTACTGATTTGAGGCACCATGCAATTTGTATATTACACATGTTTCTATATATATATATATATATGTAGTCATGGTTACATTCATGTAATAGCACAATTCTCACCACTGCTGTTGGAGGGAAGGCCCTGTGACTCTTGCAGGGAGACAAAGAGAGAGCTTGAGCTGAAGCTGAACACTCCATAGGCATCATCACTTGCTGCGATGGTCACACACACTGGGGAGAAAGGTAGGGAGGATGGGGAAAGAAGGGGAGACGAGAGAGGGGAAAATGAACTTATTGTTCTACTGTGGATTGGGAGGAGACTGTGGGCCTACTTTGAGTGATGTTTCCCAGGATGGCCCCTCCTTCTGGCAGGTTGAGGCGAACACAGAATTCTTCGTCATCTTCAGGAAGACTGTCGTTGACAATAGTGATATTGAGCAAGACTTGTGATTGGCCATTGGCAAATGTCAGCTCCTGTGTGTGCGTGTGTGTGTGTGTGTGTGCAGGTGCATGGTGGGGGGAGTGAAGAATTTGGTGTATCAATTAACCAAAATCCCTCCCTCCCCTCCGTTCCCCTCCCTCCCTCCCTCCCCTCCTCACATTCAGTGAGTCCACACTAAAGTCCTCTCCATTGGTGGCTCCCTCATCAGTGACGAGGTACACAACGGAGACTGTACCCACCACACCCTGCTCCCTCTCCACCACCACCTCCAGCACACCAACACCCTCCTCCACAGTGACCCTGGGAATGAGGGAGAGAGAAGGAGGAGGATGGAGGTGGAATGAGAGAGGGGAGAGAGGAGGAGGAGGGGAGAGGGGAGAGAGGGGAGAGCAGTGAGGAAACAGGGTGATCGAGGTAGAGGGGAACATACATATGTCTCTGAGTCCATGTACTTACGATTCTTGAAGGAAGGTGAACTCTCCCTGTGGGCTGTCGTTGGGCGTGATGGTCACCTCGGTAGCTCCCTGTGCCCCAATGGAGGGAGGTATGGTGTCATTCTGAGGGTTCACAAGAGTCACTGAGGTCAGGCGGACTAGGAACACCTCGTTCAGCTCAGCAATTGAGTCCTGCATGTGAGGAGGAGGAAGGTTATAGAAGTGAGGTACGTGAGTACGTGGGGACGTGGTTGAGACAGATGGGGAGGATTGTCACAGGTGTAGATGTATGAACATTAATTCTACAATATTATGTGATGTCACACATGCAATGTCACATGACTGTCAACATGATACACATGACCACCAAGTGTCACATGACCACCAATACAGTGTCACATGACCACCAATACAGTGTCACATGACCGCCAATACAGTGTCACATGACTGCCAATACAGTGTCACATGACCACCAATACAGTGTCACATGACCACCAATACAGTGTCACATGACTGCCAATACAGTGTCACATGACCACCAATACAGTGTCACATGACCACCAATACAGTGTCACATGACCACCAATACAGTGTCACATGACTGCCACTGGAACTTACATCAATGATGGGGATGGAGATGACAGTAGACTGCTGTCCATCACCCAGTCTCACAGTCTCCAGCTGTGAGACAAAATCCCCAGCCGGGGTGGCAAGAGAGGTGTCGGGAGGGAGGGAGGTCAGGTTGCCCATCACAGCAGAGTAGCTCACATCAATTGCACCTAGACACACGGGAGTAGACAAGATACATGATGTACAGAAGGAGAAGGAAGGAGGCGGAGGAGGAGGAGAGCAGCAGGTGGAAAGTTGTGCTCACCAATGGTCCCAAACTGTCTGACGATGGTCAGCTGAGCTGGTGAAGACTCATCTGTGCTGACTGACACAGCCTGGAACTCGACCACTCCATGCGGGTTGTCGCTGGCCCTCACTGTGATGGTGGCCTGGACAGATGCAACATTGTTCATCATGTGGTGCTACTATATATGCATGTAGGACAATCTTCATTCCCAGACCCCATGTAAACTATTATCTTGCATGCACCAGATTGTCAGACTGCAAATTTGCAAACAATATAGAATGACAGCTGTCATGCAATAGATGTAACCTCATTCTCAGGCTCTACTCAAGTGTGCAAACGAAGCATGGGGGCGGGGGGCTACCAATGATGTGGCAGTTTTGCAGTTTCAGCATTGATCAGTCATCCACCACTCTCTAACTAATGTCAGGCTTGTTCGTCTTTACCTCAGAGGCCTGGGGGTCCAGGGTGGCCTGTCCTGACGGGGAGATGTCATTGCTGGTGGTGAGGACGGAGCGTAGGGTCAGGGTGTAGGGTGAGGCTACCTCTGGAGTACTGTCGACCCTCACAGCAATGGATATTTCAGTAACATTGGCTCCCTGTGTGTGTGTGAGTGCGCGTAACATGGTTATAATCATGCATGTACATGTGCAAACATTAAATTTTTTGAAAATTGCAGCAAATGTACATGTAGATGCAGTAACCTAACAGTTTGGAGCCACATAACTCACCTCTTCAAAGACTGCTGTCCCATTCACATCTACAAACTCAGTCCCCACGTCCCCGGGTCCTGAAATCTCCCACTGCACGGCTACCATTCCCAGGGCACTGACGACACGCTGCACGGTTAGCAGCACACTTTCCCCCTCCCCTAGCACAGCTGATCGTGATAGCGGTACCAGTCCCACTATCCCAGCTGCATTGTCATTTGCCTCAATAATTACTAGGGTTCTCCCCCCGTCACCAGGGGCAACTGTGGCCCCACCTGTGGGGTTCAGCAGGGCTACCTGGAGATCTTCGTCTCTTTCTGGGAGGTTGTCTTGGAGGATTGTGATGGCGGCAGACATACGTGTCTCTCCCTCGGCAAATGTCAGTACCGCTCCACTTCCTGTTGTGTGTGTGTGTGTGTGTGTGTGTGTGTGTGTGTGTGTGTGTGTGTGTGTGTGTGTGTGCGTGTGTGCATGTGAGTACATCATTTGAAGAGTTATGGAAATTTCCAATAATCTTTCCACCAGTTTTAACCACTAACCACTCTCACACAAACCACACCCACACAAACCACACCTATCATCCCTATCTCTCTTACAGCAGTACACAAATACAAGATAGCCTCGTCCCCAAGCACCTTGCTCAGCTTTCTGTCACCCAGCTTGGCAGGGGGCTGAGAACAAGGTTAACCACAAAGGAGTAACTCATGTACGCACCTGCAAAGTCCAGTCCTTCCATTGCGGTCCCCCCTACCACCTCCCATCTCACTTGCACCTCTCCGATTGTACCTCCACGACGCTCCACCCTGAGGGTCACTCCAAAATCAAACCCAACCGGCTCACTCACACGTATCTCACTCCTACCGTTGCTAGCCACCAAGTAGAACAATCCGTGGGGGTCATCGTTTTCAAATATCACGACTGTGGTCTCCAGTATGGCCCCCAGGAGGGTACCTCCCATACTGCCACCCCCAACAACTTCAACCGAGGTTAGGACCACGATTAGACTCTCATTTAGCTCTGGTGTTGTGTCGCCGACTATAGTGACAGGGATGGCAGACTGATTGGAGCCCTCTGGAATGATGATTGCATCAATGGTTGGAGTGAAGTCGTTGCCGAGTGTCGCTACGGCCTGGTAGAATGGCTGAACCTGTGGAGCAGAGTTCATCGTTAGGGTTGCGTGGCCAATTAGATTGTGGTTGTTATCAGCTTCAAAGTAGCCTTATTAACAGACACTGCAAAGCACTGGATGGGGGGCTAAGGTTAGCATTATTAAAGCTTTCAGGGCTAATTAGTTAAAGAAACTATTCTCAGTTGGGGCTACTTCACATTTTGATGTCCAGTTGCTTGTTTTGCTGTGGAGTTCATTGTTAGGGTTGTGTGGCCAAGATTCTGGTCATCACTAACTTCAAAGTTGTCTTGTTCTGTTCACAGACACTAAAAAGCTGCATGGGAGCTGAGGTTAGTTTCAAAGTTGTCAGGGATGAGAAACTGCTCTCAGTTGGGGCTTCTTCAAAACATTTGATAGGGAACCAGTGGACAAGGTATGCCTTATTGGTGTAATCACATGATTAACTGGTTAATCATGTGATTAATTACTTATTTGATTATCAGTTAACTAATAATTGAATGGTTACTGATGTGGTCATGCTGGTATCAATTAATCATATGATTAGTCACATGTGATTAATAGCTTATTTGATTATCAGTTAACTAATAATTGAATGGTTACTCATGGTCAGGCATCAATTAATCATACAGTTAGTCAGTTATTCATCTAAACCCTGCATCCAGTTTCAGATGAAACACTACTTATTACATTACCATGTTTTCGTTCTTCTCATAGTAGCTCACTCCTCCTCGCATGACGACCGTGTCAGCTGTCTGAGTGGAGAGATACAGCTGGCAGAATGCTACACCGTCACTGGCAAATGACTGACAGGCCTGGTCAGACAAACACGCTCTTGTGCATGCTCCCAGTCTGTCTGGTGAGGTAGCAATCTCCACCGCCATTAGCAGGACTGATTCATTGAGGGCCATGTTGGAGGCGGGAGAGGAGAAGTAATCAAGAGGGGGGGTACCATCAGCAGTGGCCAAGGAGGCTGGATCAGCAGATTGGACGGTGTAGTTCACACGCAGGTCACCAAAGGTCCCCAGGCTGCAGGGGCAGGATTGTATGCAGTGTATGAGTGGGGGGCAGGAGTGTCGGTAACCGAGCCAGTAGATACAGATTTCATAATTGGAGAATATGATTCTGCAGTCTGCACTGTGAAGTAAATGTAGCTTCCGTTCCCAGGCCACTCCCAGATTTTATCTCGCAGCTGTGGAGAAAACAGTTTTTCCACAGCTGTGAGATAAAATCTGGGAGTGGCCTGGGAACAGAGGCTAAGGAAAATGTGCACAACATGCATACAAATAAAGATGAAGAATTAACAACCGTGATACTTGCAGACATTATGGTTGTGAAAAATCATGTAGCAGTATTTCATAATTGACTACTGCATCATGTAGTATTAGCATATAGGTGACACCAAAGGGGTATGTGCAAAGTGAATGGGTTGCTCGAACATGCATTTAGTAGACATGCAACAGTAGGGACTGAGGCACGACCAAAAATTGCAAGCAGAGCATTTCTCCTGCCCACCTTCTGTGGACTGGTACCATGGCCACAGTGTCGTTGTCACCCTCTGTTACCACAGAAACCGTGCTGTCAAATGAGACAGTCCCATAGGGGCTGTCATTGGACTGGATCACCACCGTTGCATTAGAGATATCCCCAATCCTGGCACCACCGTCTACACTCACCAGACGAACAACAAAACTCTGCAGAATGATATGATTACAATTTACAACAGTACAGGATCACATGAGAGTCACATGATTTCACAGACAGTCACATGACTACCAATGGCATCAAAGGCAAAACTGGATTGAGGATTTGAGTGAAAGGAAATACTGTCATGTGACTACTGTATAGTGTGGTATGCTGGAGTCAAAGACAGTCACATGACTGGGTGCATAGTGCAGTATAATTGGGTGGGGCATTGTACAAGGGAGGCTGGGAGTCACAATAGTGTCATATCATCCCAGTCCCCTAGCTCACCTCTGCCACCTCAGGGATGTCATCAGGAAGCACAGAGAGGACAATGTCCTGCTGCGTCATGTTGCTCACAAACTGCAGTGTGCCCGACACAGGGAGGATGTCTGCCATTGCAGAGGAGCCTGCAGTGAACAAAGATGTACGTATGGTTGGCTAAAATTTTGGGAGAAAATTTTGTGCAGTAAATAATGTTATGGGATGTGAAATTTTCTCCAGTGAAATAATCATGAATTATTGCACATTAGAGTGGGCAGTATATAGAGCTATAACTGCATACCATCACTGGAGGTCACGTTCCACACGGCCTGGATCACACCCACGGTTCCTCCCAACCTGCGCACAGTGAGCCTGACAGTCAGCGGTGTGCTACCATCAGGTTCAGCTACCTTCCTTGTGCGACTGCCAGGAGCAAACTCTGCACAAAGTGGGAGAGAGGGAGAGAGGGAAGAGGAGAGGTAAAAAAAAAAAAGGTTCACAGACAAATGCAGACTACCAGTTTACTGAGGTGTCTACTACCAGGAAGACAGACAAGCTGGCTACCTAAATAGTTGAGACCATGCTCACCCAGGGCTCCATTGGGGTCATCGTTGGCCAATATATTCACCACAGTGGATTGAACCACGCCCACTCTAGCCCCCCCACTGACACTTGCTGGTATCAGCCTCAGAACGAGGCTCTCTAAAAACTCTGGGAGGGAATCGTCTGTGATGGTTAGGGGGAGGGTGGTGTTGGTGACTCCTGGGAGGAAGGTGATAGTACCCCCCGGAGGGGCATAGTCCGATGTGCTCGCAGTGGTGGGTGTGGCCTCCCACTGCACAGATACCTGGAATAGAATGGGAGTAGAAGAGGAATAAAATGGAATGGAACCAAGTGATGGACTGAATGAAGTATTGAGATTTATCAGGATGGAGTAGAATTGAATGTAATAAATTTGAGTGGTAAAATGGAATGAACTTGGAGTACAAGTACCTCTCCAAAGGTGCCGGCAGTCCTCGTGAGGAGCACAAAGTTCTGAGAGGGTTCTGTGGTGTTGATCTCGGAGGAGGTGAACTGGATGACCCCTCGGGCATCATCATTTTCAGAGATCAAGATAAAGGCCAGACTCTCGTTCCCAGGGAGGAGAGTTGGGGCAACTGTGTGTGTGTACATGAGGGAGAGGCAGTAGATAATGATTCTACATGGCAGCTGGTATTCTCTCAACATCATGGCAGCTGGTATTCTCTCAACGTCATGGCAGCTGGTATGTCTCTCAACGTCTCTCTTAGCTTGTTGCCATGGAACTGTTGTGATCCACAGTTGAAACATGAAGGTTCTACAATAAACTTCTTTATGTTCGTACACACCACCAGAGCAAGGTCACCCGGATTGCTTCCACTGCTAGCTAGACCACACACAACCTAGACAACTAGCTTCGTTCCCAGAATCTTGTACACAGTGTACTTGTACCTCTCTCTGCACTAGAACCTGGGATTGAGGCTACTAGCTTACCTGCTGGGTCGACGGTGTCCACAGAACTTGCATTGAGCTCGACACTGGTGATGGCCACAAACACATACTCTCTCAACTCAGGGATGGCGTCTTCTACGATGGTTAAATTAAAGGACTTGGTTGTTTCCCCCGGACCGAACTCCAGAGCCCCACTGGTCGGGAGGTAGTCGGTACCAGTTGTGGCAATGTTGCTGGGGAGGAAGGAAGGGCGTTGCATTGTAATGTGACCAAGTTGATACTTACATTTTCTTTACACCCCTAACCTTCTCCTTCCTCTCCTCTCTTCACTCATCCCTCCCTCCTCCCCCCTCTTGCCTCCTCTTTCTTCCTCCCCCTCCCTCCTCTCCTCTCTCCCTCCCACTGCACATACACATATGTACTAACCTGTCTCGCATGAGTCGTGTGACGTCAATCCCCACCAATGCTGCGCTTGCCACGAGGTCATTGCTTGCGATGGTTGCAAACTCCACCTTCACCCTCCCCACTGTCCCAAACTCACGTGTCACCATCACCTCCACATCCCCCACACCCTCACCAACTTCCAAGGGACGGAATGCTTGTGAGAACACAAAGCGGCCATAGGGGTGGTCGTTTGCTCGTATGGTTACCGTGGAAACTGTGTTTCCGGTACTGAGGACACCTCCTCCAGATACATTCAAGAGACGGATGTTGAACACCTCCAGTAGCTCGGGATCCTGTAGTAGGAAGGGAGAGAGAGGAGCAATCACATTACACACACACACACACACACACACACACACACATCTCACCAAATCATCAGTCACTGTGACCCTCAACTCTCCTTCAACCTGGCCCTCAGCAAACTCTACAATCCCCGTGCTCGGTGAAATATCCCCCGGGGGGCCACTCACTTCCCAGTACACACTGACATTACCAAATGTTCCCCTGTCCCGAGCCACAGTCAGGGTGACTGGGGTTCCCCCGTCTTGTTCGTCAACCACCCGGGCTAGAGAGTTTCTATGGAAACCAAATGTCCCGAAAGCATCATCACTTGGTTGAATGTTGACAACTAGTGTACTACCAACGCTCAGTCCTGGGGTGCCCATGTCTGCAGCGAGGAGGAGAGGAAGAAGTTGTACAGGTGGGGGGAAGGAGGGAGGGAGGGTGAGAGGAGAGGAGAAGTAGAGAAGAGGATGAGAGGATGAAAAGGAGAAGGGGAGGGGGAGGGGGAGGGGGAGGGAGAAGGAGGGGGAGGGGAGGGAGGAGGGGAAGGGGAAGGAGGATCAGAGGAGGGGGGAAACATGTTGTAAGTCTAGCTAGTAGCTATATTTTCATCCTGCACACACACACACACACACACACACACACCTCCACTTGGATTGGTGAGATTCACGACAAAACTCTTTCCCAGTTCAGGAATGGAATCGTCCAGGAGAGTGAGGGAAAAGTTCTGCACGACGTCACTGGGGCCAAACACGAGGGTGCTAGCAGCAGGCAAAAAGTCTGGTTGTAGTCCGGTACTCCTGGCAGTTCCATCCACTGTGAAATACTCCGCCCGAACTGTTCCCCGGTTCCCCTGGGCCCTGACAACATACACCACGACTGTCCCATCGGATTCATCCACGTATATCTCAGGCTTTGACACAGCTGGGAGAATTTGTTGCCCAGGGGAGGGAGGTGAGGTGACAAACTGGATAAGACCGAAGGGGTAGTCATTTTCCGGAACAGTGATGTTGGAGGAGGCCAGACTGCTGTCGATGCTTGCACCACTGGTTGGCGTGGAGCTTGTCTGGTTGTCGTTAGCAACAGCCGAGACCAGCATAACGATAAAGTCCTCTGTGAGCTCGGGAACCAGTTCATCCACAGTAGTAAGATACAGCACTTGTTGTACCACTCCCTCCGTAAATTCCAGCTGTCCTGAAGCAGGGTCGAAATCTTGTGTTGCTATGGCACCCACAGCACCTCCCACTAACTGTCTGATCTCCCAGGAGACAAACACGGTGTCAAATGTGCCACCATCTCGATTCACTACCAGGGACACGTTGCCTGGCTCGGTGACCACATTGGAGAGGGAGAGAGGATCGAAGCCAAAGATGCCATTTCCAGCATCACTCTTCAACACTGTGTGTGTGAGGGGGGAAGGGGGGGGGGGGGAAAGGGAGAGAAAGAGTCAACGTACATACATACCAAGAGCGCATAAGAACGGGCGGCTTGAGGAAGAGCGTGTAACTCCAATAGAAGCCCATAGTCCGGTCAAAATTATTGAACTGCACTAAAACTAGAACACCCGGCACGTGCTTAGCAACATGTCTACGCGCAGCTGCGCATACGTGTTACTATTTTTAGTACTGGCAGTAAATTCCAACCGGTTTGGAATTTCACGTAGTTACACGCTCTTCCTCTAGCCGCCCATTTTCATGCGCTCTTGACATACATACATACACACATACGTACATACATACATACATACATGCATATTACCATACATACATAGCACCTATATGTGATGAAATCAATAATGACATCGTCATGCACTCTTGGCTAATCATCAGGGGCAACTTTGTTTCACCTGTGAGAGAGGCCGTGTTCTCTCTGGTTTCAATCCGTGCTCCTCCATCAGTGTTGCCCAGCTGGACGGTGAAGAACTGGCTGGGCTCCGGGATGCTGTCGTCCTTGGAGGTAGACGTAATCTCCTGTAGGGTGACTCCAGCGGGGAACACAAGGTAGCCGGAAGTAGGAGTAACAGCCGCAGCTGCTGCGTCAGATGCAAGTGCCATGATTTGGCTGGGAGAACAGTAGGAGGAAATTACATGTTTAGTTTTATGAGACGAAACTAGAGGGAAGTGAAATTAAGCCAGGAGCTGCCAGAAATCAAACCCAGGGCTCCTGGCATGAGTCGCCAGTGCTCTAGCTACCTGTCATTGGCAGGCAACCACCACTGCACCAAACAACCATCATCAAACATGTCTTAACTTCTGTGTATATATAATTAAATATTTCTCCTGTTGACTGTATCAGTTTCAATCAATTAACATTGACCAATCAAATGTCCCAGTCATAGCAGTAACCATGGTGATGGGTTGTTGATGGATCTTCAATGATACGGTAGCTGTCATTCATACTACACTCATGTTGCTGAGTGGTGA
Source organism: Agelas oroides (assembly GCA_949130485.1). NCBI lineage: Eukaryota > Metazoa > Porifera > Demospongiae > Agelasida > Agelasidae > Agelas > Agelas oroides. Next base: position 1,100,695 of record OX422196.1, on the reverse strand, counting down.
ATTACAATGTACCTCTCAGAGAGTGAGTTGGTGTATATCCTGACGTCTTGCATCGCTCCTTCGTATTCCTCCCCTGTGGAGAGCCCTCCCACAGTCAGCTCACCATCCTCACTGTCTCGGATAAAGGACCCCTCCAGAGACCTGCAGGGAGGAGGAAAGAAACAATAAAACACTTGGACAAATTAAATCTACATGAATATGATCGAGGCATTCATAATACATAGTCTGTCTATCAGGTGGTCTCTGTCTAAACAGCTGCTTGCACGGATGCCCAGCATTTTAGTCCGCCCAATAAAATAGAATCCATAAGTAAATGTAACGACACCCATAAGTACTATGATAGCCTCCAGGACGCCTGCCTATAGTTTGCTGGAGCTGTTGGTTGCTTGCATGGGTTACTATACACTAAAGAAGGGCAGCCATTTGACAATTTTCCAACCACAATTTGCGTATTTGCCTTTAGCCAAACACTTGTTTTTTTCAGTTGGAAAATAAGCGGCGTAGTGCACTTTGGTGAGAGGGGTTAGCTTTATACAATGAGTTGAAGCTAATAGTAGGTAGGGATCTGAGTTGCTAAGCAACCATGCAGTTGCTATGTAGTGTTTTTGCCTTGAAGAGACTTGTGTGCCATCCATGTAGAAGAAGGCAGTTCCGTTGTCAACAGAGACGATGAGAGAATGCCAGCTGCCATCTGTGAGAGTGGTCTGGAGTACTGAGACTTCAACGCTTCGGAAACCAGTCTGGTGAGTGTGTGTGTGTGTGTGTGTGTGTGTGTGTGTGTGTGTGCGTGCATGCATGCATGTGTGTGTGTGTGCATGTGTGTGTGTGCATGTGTGTGTGAGTGTGTGTGCATGCGTAGAAGGGGATAGCCCCAGTTGTTATTAAGGTAAATTAGAACATAGGCAAATGGCTAGCAACATCGCTACATAAGCACAAGGAGTTCAGTCTAACCTGCAGCGATGCAGGGAGGTAGGAGAGTCTGATGATGAAGCTGCCTCCATCTGCCACCAGAGCGAGGACGTAGAACCTGGTGGAGCCTCCTCCCGCTGTCTTGGCAACCAACACTCCATTACTCCCAGCAACTGGTTGCAGCCATAGACTGTGGGCGTGCATGTGTGTATGTGTGGGTGAAAACTAATACAATTTAATATTGTCGACATAATTGCACATAGATATCCGACCTCAGTTAAGAAATGTGTGCATGTGCATGCATCAACAATTCACCTTATTGCAAACCCAGTGTTGATTCCAGAGGGGTGGTACTGGGATGGGACTGTCACAATGGACCCTGCTCCCCCACTGAACTGGAGGGCCACTGTTCCAGTGTCATTCCGGGATGGGAATGAGGACACACTTGGACTGGCAGTGCCAAAGAAGAAGAGGTCTACAAATGGCGGGAATGGTTCTACGAGAGGGAGGATCTCCCATGTGACCTGAAAGGTTGGAGAGGGGGGGAGTATATAGGGCAAGAGATTAGGCAGCCAGCTAGTAGAACATTGCTAAAGTGAAACTGCAACTAATCAATTAGCAAAGTCTGTTAAGTTGAACGATCTGTAATGCAACAGGTAAATGAATGGGGATTGAGGTAGAAAGACCTATCTCACTTCATATCAGAAATTCAGTCAGTGACTAACACACCTGCACAGAACCACCTCCCCTCCCCTCCCCTCCCCTCCCCTCCCCTCCCCTCCCCTCCCCTCCCCTCCCCTCCCCTCCCCTCCCCTCCCCTCCCCTCCCCTCCCCTCCCCTCCCCTCCCTCACCTCCACATCTCCCAGCATGCCAAAGGTCCTCTCCACACTAACGGTCACACTCCCAAGCTCGGGCTGAGCAGTCGGTACATCTTCAGCCACTTCAACCATCCTACTCCCCTCGGCTATCCTGAACAGTCCATAGGGATCATCACTCTCGGGTACAACAACGATCGCAATGCTGGAATTGCCCAGGCGGGCACCAGTACTCGAGTCACCAAAGATGGCTGCAATAGAGAGCTCGACTTCGAACATTTCCTCAAGCTCAGGAAGGGTGTCGTCCATGATGGTAAACTCCACTGTGCTGGACGTGTTCCCCTCCATAAAGCTGACCAAATTGGAGGTTGGGGAGAGATCGCTGGTGAGAGCGGGATAGCGGGTGCCCGAGGAAATGTTCAGCTGGTAGACAGTCCAGCTAAGATCAACTGTTCCAAATGTACCACGCAGCCTGTTGATACTGAGTGATCAGAGGCAGAAAGACTGTCAAGGCTGAACAGCCACAATGTTCCCATACCACACATTATCCCCTTTCCTCTTCAAGCCTGTCTCATTCCGATACCGCAGTCAACATTCCATACCTGACTACACACACCTGTCCTGTTGTATAACACTGGTAGTCTCATTCCCAGGCTCTTGTATGGGAGCCTGGGAATGAGACTAGTTACGTATATTGGTGTCCTTACACTAGCTGCACAATAGTTCCCTCAGGAGCTGTCACTATTGTGGAGCCTGGGGCGAACTGAAACAGTCCATTTGGGTCGTCACTTGGGAGGATGAGCAGTGTTGCTTCACTAGGGGGTACAATCACTGCATCACCTGGAGTGGGAGGAAAGGGAGGAGGGAGAGGAGAGAGAGGGAGAGGAGAGAGAGGAGAGAGATGAGGAGAGGAGGGAGAAGAAGGGTAACAGTTTGTGTGCACTTAAACTGCTGCGGTTCTCACCAGTGGTTGATGTCAGCTGAATGCGCAGTCTCTCATTCTCCTCTGGTACTTCATCTTCCACCACCCTCACACTAATCACTCCCTCCCTCTCCCCTCTCCCCAGCACCACCCTCCCAGTGGGCGGGCCAACCATGACGTCAGCAGCAGAAGCAGTGTCATACAGCACCACAAAGCTTACTTCTGCAACATCTACATTTGGAGGGCAATGTCCATCAATCATATCACATTGTATTTATGAAAGTAATATTCATTTACCTAGTACCAACTGCATCATGTGCTGACAGGTACTGCATCATGTGACGGTCACCTGATGCATGTACCGCATCATGTGACAGTCACCTGATGCATGTACCGCATCATGTGACAGTCACCTGATGCATGTACCGCATCATGTGATGGTCACCTGACACTATATAGTTCAATACATATAGTCTAAGCTTGCATTGAAAGTCAAGGCTTGAGAAAGTAACAAACTAACCATTCATATTTAACTAGTGCACAGAACCCCATCCTCAATGTACTACGTGCACACAGTGTACATGGTGAGGCAAATAAGTATTCAGAGTTGAATGCACAATGTGGTGAGTGAGCATTGCTGCTCCCACTTCCTCCTGTGCAAGGTGAGGAGAGAGTTAATATAAGCATGTACCATTGGCCTGTCCTCCTCTGGCAATGGTGAACAGAACAGTGTCTCCTTCTGAGGCCGCCACAGAGCTGCCATTGAAACTGATCGGGTCATCATTCTGCCGTATCACAAGCGAAGCCTCAGTGTTGAGGAGAGCAAGACGCCCATCACCACTCACTGCCGTGAGGACCACAGTAAAGGTCTCAGCTTGCTCCGGCATCTGAGAGAGAGAAAGAAAAATGAATGAGATAAAGGTAATCCTAGCCACTCCAGCGTGTATAGCTGATGAAACCTGGTATTGGCCAAATTGTGTCCTTTGTGACCATACATCCTGCTTTTTGTTTTAACAGGGAGATGTGGTTCATTGGTTGCATGCAACATATACCCTCGTACCCTGCCAGTGGCCCATTTCCTCTTCCCACTGTGGAAATTGGCCTGGGTACGAGGCTATGCAACATACTCAGAAACACCTGCACATCGTACCTCGTCGGGCAGAGCGGCAATCTCGAATGTCGCAGACTGCTGACCCTCTTCAAAAGTGACGACCCCCATGATGGGTGATATGTCAGCTCCACTGCCAGAGGTAGTGACATTCCAGGTGACAGAGACACTGGTGAAGGTACCTCTGTTACGCTGGATGGTGAAGGTTGCCGTGGAGGATGGAAGGGAGTTGTTGTTCCTTGGTTCATCTGGTGTGTGTGTGTGTAAGGAGGAAGGGGAAGGGGCTAATCATCCACACTTTTGCAGAGGTAGGTGATCTTCCCATCATTCTATACACTCTCTCTTACCCTCTCCTTCCCCCATTCCCGCTTCTTTCTCCTCCTCTTCCTTCTTTTCCTGTCTCCTTCCCTCCCCCTCCTTCCCCCCTCTCCCTCCTCCACCCTCTCCACTTAATAACAAGTCACCACCACTCCTCACATGTGACTCACCAACAAACAAGGAGCGTGAGGACGCTGCAAAGAGAAAAACTCCTGCAAAGTCGTCGTTGGCCAGAATAGTAATCTCAACATAAGTGGGTGAACCAAGAATATTCAGATTCCCATCCACAGCCGAAATTGTGAAATTAAAACTTTCGTCTATTTCTGGAACAGTGTCATCATTGATTAAAATGGTCACCATGAATGATCGCTGGTTGGCAACAAAGTTTGCGAACCCAAATCCTCCAATCAGGTCCTGGCTACCATCCGGGATCTCGTACTGTATCAGTTGGTTAGTGAGTGCTCCTCCTTCCCTCTCAATCGTGATCTCGATGATCTCGGCAACAGACTCCTCCAAGACGAAAGGCCCTCGGGTACTGTTGCTGATGAAGAAGACGCCTTCAGCGTTATCATTCTGATGGATGGTCACAACAGCAGTATTCTAGGAGGAAGAGAATGGCAGTAGTAATTTGCTCTGGTAATGGCGGACTTTAGAAGGTCTTGGTCTTGTAATCTTGTGCCAGCCATCCCCCAACAAAGGACAGCTGGACACGAGACTATTGGTCTCGCTATTCAACAAGGAGGTTTCCTTCCTTTCATTGCCTTCACCTGCTAATCAAGAGGAAATATAAACAAGTTCTACCTTCCCCCCGGAGCCTCACTAATCATACATAGCTATAGTAAAAAAGACCAGGATGCCGAGTTGAAGTCAAAATAGTGGAGAGGGAGGACACACATTATTTCAAATCGATTGTTGTTTTTCTTTCCAACTGCTGAAGTAAAATTGTCTGGGTCAGACATACGTGTAACTATTGGTTATGTGTGTTAGTTCAGAGGTGCCCAAATATAATAGACTTGCTGACATTCTTCTACATTCTTCTTGTGCACATTGTTGCTATAGCAACAGCTACTGTGCTCACCAGCTCTGTTCGAATGTGCTGGTTGACTGCTGGTACAATGGAGAGCAGTTGCACACTGAAGAGCTCGTTCACCTCTGGGAGGTCATCTGGGAGGATGGTCAACTCTATATCAGCACTGCTGGAGCCTGGGAAAGGGGGGAGGAGAGGGATGGGAGGGGAGGAGGGAGGAGAGGAAGTAAGGAAGATTGAGAAGATGGAGGGGGAAGAAAGAGAGGAAGAGGAAAGAGAAGGAAAGACGATGGGGGAGGGGAAAAGGAGGAAGGAATAGGGAGAAGATGGGGATAGGGAAGACAGTAAGGCAGGGAAGGAAGGGGTGAGGGAGGAGGGGAGGAAAGAAGAAAGGGGGAGGGAGAAGGTGGGGGAGAAGGGAGGAAAAGTATAATTATATGGGTGCACTGTATGTCTATCAGACCATCCCACTATGCTGCACACACACTAGCTGACACCAGCAGGTTGATGGTTGCAGCTTTACCGTGTGGGATGGTCTCCACCCCAGCAGTGCCCCCGATGTCCTCGGTGCTGGCATTCAGAAAAATAACACCCCAGGTGACATTTGCTTCCCCGTACTCTCCATCACGTGAGACCCTCAGCCGGACGGGGGAAGGAAGGAGAGGCTCGTCCACTGGCGTTTGCAGAGACTCAAGACTGAAGCCGGTGTAGCCATTGGCAGCCGTGACAGGGACGGGGACAAGGACTTGGGACCGAGGGCCGATCCGAGGAGAGGTAACAGGGGAAATCAGGAGAGTGACTGAGAGGGAGAGGGGGAGGGGGAGGGGGAGGGGGAGGGGGAGGGGGAGGGGGAGGGGGAGGGAGAGGGGTAAGCATACGAAGAGAAAGGTTAAACTTTGGTTATGTGCACATCTTGGGGTTAAAGGGGAATCCCCTAATACAGATCCTCTTGAAAACGAAGGACATGATGTTGGGACTTGCCAGATTATGTTCATGTTGCTATACACATGACAAGAGCGCATAAGAACGGGCGGCTAGAATAAGAGCGTGTAACTACGTAAATTTGAAACTGGTCGGAATTATTGAACCATACTAAAAATAGCAACACGTACTGCGCAGCTGTGCGTAGACATAAGCCGTTGTTGCTAAGCATGTGCCGAGTGTTCTATTTTTAGTAACAGTTCAATAATTTTGACCGGACTACGGGCTTCTATTGGAGTTACATGCTCTTACTCTAGCCACCCGTTCTTATGCGCTCTTGGCATGAGTTTAGCCTCAGGCCTTCCCTGTTTTCTGTTTGCATTGTGAATGTAAACAAACGGGAGATGCTTGGAAACAAGGCTAGCATGAGCTCACGGACCCTGATATGAACATACACCCAACATGCACTAAAATATACGTACCTCCACCTATGAGTGTGGTGCTGTTCAGGTAGACATGGAAGTTGGCTCGCGACTCTAGAAACGCATCCTCTGAGATTGTAACACTAAACTCCCTTGACACCTGCCCACCCTGCAGCTGGACAGAACCTGTTGCCATGGTAGCCACAGAGAGGTTCCCCTGGGTGGGGTTAGTCACCCCAACGGGCAGGTAGACTATGCCATAGTCAATCCTTATGGTGCCAAGACTGTCTCCACTGCGAGTCACGGCAAGGCGGAGCTCCCGAGGAGTCTAGAACCAGAGAGAAATGGAGAGGAGAATTGGAGGGTTGAAGTTGAATAACACTAGCTGTACACACATGGCTTGCAGTGCTTCATTCTTAGGCTATTTCATTTACTTGAGATCAGGGATGCACATTCATTGCTAAAGTGTACTGCATGGTTACCAAGGTAACCCTGAAGCTCAAAGGACACAAAAAGAGGCCTAGGGACGAGACAGGGTAGGCGCGAGAATGAGGCTGCCTTTGCAGCAGGACAAGATCTAGCAACCACTAATTTTAACTTCCAGACGAACCTACATTAGCTTAAAATATGTACAAGATTTTAGTTTGAAGAACAGCACTGACACATACCGTATCAGTGACTTCCAGTCTGCTATCTTCTGCCCACTCTACCAAGCCGTACACATCATCGCTGTCGGTAATGATCAGGGGCGCTACTCTCACCCCGACATCACTCAGAACACCGGCACCACTGATCACACCCACAAGACGCACCATAAACCCCTCAGCCACCTCTGGAATTGAGTCATCGAAAGCTTGAACCTCGAGTATCACTTCAGCTTGTCCATCGGGTATTGTGACATTCCCAGTTGGTGGCTGAAAATCATCGGCAGCTAAACTTCCATCGATGTTGTTGGTTATCTCCCACTGGACTATCAAGGTAGAGAAGGTTCCCACGGTTCTCTGGAGCGTGAATCTTCCGGTGGAGTTGTCATCCTCACTTATAACAACTTGATTTGCAGAGGCAAACTGTACAAAGCCACCAGCGTTGTCGTTCACTAGAATGACAATGGTTGCCATGGAGGGAACATCGAGGACTGCATCCGAAGAAGGATTGGAAAGAGTAACCGAGAGCGTCTCGTCACCCTCGGGGATGCTGTCATTGAGAATCGGAATTGAGACGGTCTGAGAGGTGGAGCCGGGGGGAAAAGTGAGTGTCAGATTCTGGGAAATGTAGTCTGTACCTGGAGCTGCTGTCCCATTAGACGTGGACAGCTGGATGGTTGTTGTGGTGTCTGTGTCCCCAACACGAGTTCCATCCCCAAGTAAACCACGAGTGATAGTCAGCTCAACTGATCCGGCATCCTCAGAAACTTGCGTAACTGCCTGCGAGAATCTGATTGGAGTGTCATTTTCTACAATAGTGAGCTGTGCTTCGGTGAGGGTTGTGGATAGAGTGGCCCCACCCCTAGGGTTGGAGAGTCGGAAGGTGAATGTCTCGTTCCTCTCAGGAACTTCGTCTGGTGTGATGGTGATGGTGAGGGGTTGTGCGGAGGATTGGTCGGGAAAGATCAGCTGACCTTGGGTCGGCATGATGTCATCCACACCTAGACCAGGACCATCAACAACCTGCACAGGAGAGTACAGGAGGGAAGAAGAGGGGGAGTGTTGAGCTCCTGATCTCCCATCCCACGTAAGTACACACACTATACAAGTCTACCATCAGCTCAGAATGAAATGTCTTCACTTGCCTCAAAGTCAACAGTGACCCTCCCAAACACACCGGGCCCTCTGGTAACTGTGAGGTTGATAGCTGTTCCACTGGTGAGCGGCTCAGAAACAATGGCAGCTAGTGAAGACTAGGAAGGGAGGAGGAGAGGAGAAAGAGAGAGAGAGAATTGAGGGAGGAAGGGAGGGAGAGAGGGACCGAGAGAGGACAGAAGGATGGGATGGAGGGAGAGAGGGAAGGAGGGAGAGATAAAATGAAGGAGGGCAGAAAGACGGTAGGATTAAGGGAGGGTGGGAGCATCAAGAGAGAGAAAGAGAGAGAAAAACAAATTGAACGAAGGAGGTGCAAAGGACAAGTAACCCCCCAACACTCCTACTCCTCCTTACCTGGTCAAACTGGAATTGTCCATACGGCTCATCATTTGCCCTCACCACCAAGATCAAAGTGTTCTGCCTCCCTATCTCTGCCCCCAAGCGAGTACTTGTGATCTGGACAATAAATGTCTCATTCCCCTCAGGAATAGCATCATTTAGTAGGACCAGAGTAGCAGAGGCACTTGTCACTCCATTCCCAAAGGGTGCTACATCATTTGTGCTGAAGAAATCTTCTGCTGCCGTGGAGTTGGTCACCTGAACACACCAGTAACAGGGAGTGAGAAGGTATTCAACATGTAGCTACGTAGCTATAGACTACGTAGCTATAGGTGTAGATAACCACGTGCATGGCAACAAGATGATAGCCTTCACCTGCCCTTACTCTACCTAGTAGCTACAGCTCTAGAAGGAAATTAACTGATTCAGTCATTACTCTCCTGTCTGCAAACTCTCTCATGGACCAGTCAATATGTAGATGATTTTCCTGCAACTAGCAATTTAAATTGATCCAGCCAAGACTTGAACCTCCCTTCTTCTCGTAAGTTAAACTAGCTAACAAAACTAAACAACTGGCTTCAGATATACTAGCAGAAAACTAGTGTTTGATTCATGGCATGAGGGACAGCCTAGCCTTCAAGAAAAGAGTTCAAAGCAAACAAACCCGAGGCAGATCTAAATCCACCCTTCTGTGTCGCGTATTACTGTCAATGGTTCAATACCAATGGAAAATGAAAAAAGGTAAAAAAAGGATAGATCTGGGAACGGACCTGTTCTTATCTAGTTTCTGAGAACAACCATTAGCCTCCAGTTTCTTCACCCATTCCTACCCTCCCCTCATGCACAAACGTAGTTTGCATGATTTCAGTACGGAGTACTAGTGGTCCACCCACTTAACAAACCCAAGATCACAACATGTTTTTGTAAACAAAGTATCCGCAATTACATGACCCTGATGAGATTCACATATTTACCATGAATACAATGTAGAGCTATTAAGTTCAAGAAGCACACACCACAATGCACAAAGGCACAAAGCTCTAAGTCGTGGGCCATAAGCTACAATATTCATACTCAAGGGAAAGAGTAGCTACCGTCTATTGCCGCAGTACTCTTCCAATACATTAATGTAAGCCCATCCTGCAACACTTGAGCTACACAGTCTCATTCCCAGGATCTCCCTTTAAGAGCCTGGGAACGAGGCTACACTTTAGCAATGGCTCATGCTTGCAGTGAAAGCTAATTCGCTCCATCAAACTTGTGCATAATTAACCGCATGTGGTGGATCGTGGGTCTGTGCGGGTAAACTGAGTTGAACAAACACCCAAGTTAGCGAATTAATTTTTAGCAGGTTTGTATAGAGCATAAATTTTCCTGATGCAGTTTGTATCTTGGTGGTGCAGTTATGCTGTACTTCATCGCAACACGACACAGATCAGTTACTCACATCCACAGTGGCGAACACGTTCCCCGAGCTCCCCACCTCCCTCACGAGTGGTAGCCGCACTGTTGTGAAGGACACTCCAGTGTTCTCATCCACCACCAGCTGGCTGACTGCAAAGCTAATGAACCCATTCACTGATCCATTCTGGGATAAGACTGGGGTGCAGTTGAAGAGGAGGAGGAGAAAGAGGGGTGCTACTAGGGCCACGTAGCAACCTGTAAAAGACAACATAGAGTGAAAAAAACAACAACAACAACAACACCAAAAAAAAAAAAAAACAGAGAAAAAAAAAACACGGAAAAAATAACACGGAGACAATCAGTTTCAGATACTAGTCATACCAGCTTCTAATTAGAGCCAGCTGCACATACACTAACCATAGATAGTAGAGTGTCACTCTACTATCTATGCACTAACTATTGCATATAAAATGGAGCCATCGGTGTCTGTGCCCTTGAATCATTCTTGAGAGTCGCACAATAAATCCAGCTAGTACATGTACTGCACCAAGTTTACTTGCATAGATACGACTTACCACTGAAGATGCTCGCCATTTCTTAGCGCAGGAAACTTTTCCTGACTCTTTCGGTGCGCAGTGCCCAGTTATCTTCTTGCAGACATGAAAATTTACTTTTAAAACCACACACAGATCATGCGAATGAATGTGTGTGTTCGATTCTGCACGATTGCTGTACGAGGTCCGCCTCTTTTTTTGTGTGTGGGCGATTTTTGAACGCGTTCTCACGCACGTTTATTAGTCGGGACGTCCCCTTAATGGCTACATGTAAAAGTCGCGTTCCCAAGCCACAGATTTTTGCAGACCCTGATTTGGGGACAAGACTTACCACGGACTAGAGACTTATAGACTATGACAAAGAGGCTTTCTCGGAACGTTAAAGGTATTGTACTTTTTCATGATATCGTTACTTTATAAAGTGTAGTTAGCAATGCTTCTAGTGTTAATCCGAAAACAAGTTCTTTCTAAATAATGCCCTCCTCGATTTGTTCAACTGTCCTTTGAGAGGGGTCAATTTTTGTAAACCAGGAGGCCACAGATGGCGGAATTGAAAATGGGCGGTGAAGGGTTACCCTTGGACTTGAAGCAAGTGGTGGCAGCTACTAGCAACAGTTCCAGCAAACCTAAGAAAACCGGTCGACCAAGAATCTCCAGTGTGGAAGAGCTAAGAGGGAGGGAGGAACCAAAATGGACAGTTTTTTCTGCCTCCCAGAACCTGTCGGCTGCACTGAATGACCCGGCTAGAAGAGAGCTGGATCTGTTCACCAAGACGTGGGGTGGGTACTTCACCCCAACTGCACCCCTTCCTCCCTCTACCATACCCAACATTGAGCTGGGGGACTTTCTGCGCTACCTTAAGGAAACTGCAGCTGTGAGTGCTCGTAGTTCACAGGATATGTCAAATAAGTAACTTGTGGGATGCTCATCAAAGCCACTGTGCATGGGGAAGTGTTGATGCATGATTATCAATAAACCACATCTCGCTGATCAGTTGTCTTGTGGTGCCACTAGTCCCTCCTCCCTGGGAATGATAACTAGGGAACCACTATCTCATGTCATCATCTGATGACATGCTGTTGTAGACATAGAGTATTCTCACTTGACTGGTATTATGACTCACTGTAGTCTAGACTACAATAATATTCGGGCCCTGGGTTCAACTGCCAGCAAATGCCAGGTTTTTCACTTTTGTCTCATAACAGAAAGTTTGCTATAGTTACCAGTTGGATCTAGCCAGTAACTCCTGTAACATTGATGAGGGGAAACTATACCATTGTTTATCATCCATCTTGCTATATACACATGTCCAAGGGTCGGAAGCTGCACCGGTCTATTGTGAGACAGTTGAAAAAGGAGCGGGAAACCTCCCCCCTGAGCTCTCCCATGTTCATCCATCCCATTGTAGATCAGCTGCAGCAAGGTCAGAGGTCAAAGTTCAAAGTTCTTACACCTGCATGCAGCCTCTTTCTTCCCAAGCCACATGGGAGAAAGAAAAGTTATCCTCTTTCTTCGTGGCCTGGGTACGAGGCTGCCCTGTGTGCATTTATTTTCTCTGTTCTGCCATCTTTTGCAGATGGGCATATGTACGACTTGAGCACGATACCGAGGGTAAGTTATCTACCTATAAAGACTTGCGTATGGTGCTGACTCATGTCTTATTTTCAGATCTTCATGCAAGCAGATTTCTCTCTCGAGGACCCACCCACCTTCCAGGAGGTGCTCCCCCTCTCCCTGTTGCTACCCTTGGGAAGGAAGAAGCCTGCAGAGACTCAGCAAGACACACTATCCTCCAAACTGCTGCATGAGAAAGTAGGCAGGCTAGCCTTACCAGACCACTGTACTCCTTGGTCATCCTCTCTCTTACTCCCTCCCTGCCTCCTTCCCTCTTTTTCTCCCAGCTGACGCACTACCTAGACATTATTGAGGTGCACCTAGCCCACCAGATCTCACAGAGGTCAGACGTGTTCTTCAGTACCATCTCCTCCCAGCAAGAGTTGCAGTCACACATTATGCAAGTCAGGCATGAGGTGGTTGAGCTCAGGTAGGTCAACTGGTGATACTTTGACTAGCGAAGCTTTACTGATGTGTACTAATATGCTCTCCCTACTCTTCTACTTCTTCCAACTCCTCCCCCACCTCTTTTGTCCTTCCTCTTCCTTCTCCATCTTCTTCTTCCTTCCCTACACCTATTTTCTTCCCTCTCTCTTCTCTCCCTTCTTCTCCTTCCTTCTGTTTCCTCTCACCCCCCTCCTCCTCCTCTCTCTCCCTTCTCTTCCTTCGCCCTCCATCCTCCCCCTCTCTTCTCTTCCCTTCTCCTCCCTCCTTCCTCTCCCCCTCCTTCCTCCTCTTCCCCTCTCCAGACACAAATTGAGACAGCTGGACAGCACACAGACACACGGCTCCCTCCAGCTGTTACACCTATGCATACTCCGGTCACGCTACGTGCAGGTCTACCAAAAGTTGAAGTTGGTTGCTACAGTGCAGCAGACGCAGCCCACCATTCAGCTATTGCTGAGTACGTCAGACTTTGTGGGAGCACTGGACCTCATTGCTACCACCCAGGAGGTGCTTCAGTCAGAGCTTCAGGGCGTGCACAGCTTGAGGTGGGGAAGAGGGTGGAGTGAGGAAACGGGGAGGTGGAGGGAGGGGAGGAGGTAGTTGACCTCATTGCTACCACCCAGGAGGTTCTTCAGTCAGAGTTTCAGGGCGTGCACAGCTTGAGGTGGGGAAGAGGAAGGATGGGCGAGGAGGAAAATGGGGGAGAGAGGAGGGTTGGAGGGGAGGAAGGGGACGGAAGCTTGTTTCCCTCTGTTTATACAACAATTTGGCAACACCCTACCATAATGAACCAAAGACGGCGGTTCCCTTTCCCTATCCCCCCTCTTCCCCCTAGGCACTTAGGTTCACAGCTGGCAGAACTGGAAAGAGCCATAGAGAAGATGATGGAGGCCGACTTTGTCAAGTTTGCTATGGAGGACATCCAACAGCGGCTGCAGTATGCACAGGAGATGGCAACAGCTCACAGCAACCCAGCGAGAACAGACTCTGAGGTGTGGCCATATAGCTATACTTGCCATTGTACATGTATGTTGTTACCCTGTTTTAACTCTAGGGTACTGTGATATACTGTGATATGCTGTGATATACTGTAGTATATTGTGATATACTGTGGTATACTGTGATATACTGTGGTATACTGTGGTATACTGTGATATACTGTAGTATATTGTGATATACTGTGGTATACTGTGGTATACTGTGGTATACTGTCGTATACTGTAATATACTGTAGTATATTGTGATATACTGTAGTATATTGTGATATACTGTGGTATACTGTGGTATACTGTGATATACTGTGGTATACTGTGATATACTGTGGTATACTGTGATATACTGTGGTATACTGTGATATACTGTGGTATACTGTGATATACTGTAGTATATTGTGATATACTGTAGTATATGGTATACTGAGGTATACTGAGGTATACTGTAGTGTAGTAAATGGTATACAATAGTTTACTGTGTACTGTGGTACAGTGTAGTAATAGTGTACTATTTGATCTATGAGTTTGTGTACCAGGAGCGGCTGGTGTCAGTGGTGTATGGCCTCCTGAGACAGAGCAAGTTGCACTTTCTCACTGCCTTGAGAGAAGGACTTCTGGCATACCTCAAGCTCCAAGTAAAAGAGGTAATGTCATGTGCATGGGTGTATTGGGGGAGAACCCTTCAATAATGACATAGAATTTTCATGCAGCGACTTCTACTTGAGTGAACGTGTGTGTGTGTGTGTGTGTGTGTGTGCATGTGTGCAGGTTGTGATATTCTACCCGCACTGTCTGTTCTCAGATTCTGCAGGGCTACCTTCATATACAGGTGGTGGAAGGAGAGGGGGAGGAAGCTCCAAGGTAAGATGTGGTGACTGTTTCACAATGTTGGTGTCCCTCTTAGAAGATCATGTGACCTCATGTGAGATCATGTGAGCTCGTGTGAAATCATGTGAGATCATGTGAGCTCGTGTGAAATCATGTGAGATCATGTAAGCTCATGTTAGATCACGAGGTTAATGTATGTAAATGCCATGTTATCACAGCCTTGCAGATTGCATGAGAGGGATGGAGTTTGACTCCTGGGTGGGCATGCTGAAGCACGTCTTTGACTTGCTCCTGGTGCACTTGAGCAGTGTTCAGGTCAGCCAACGTGGCCACGATTACAACATAGCCGATTGTCTAGCTACTCATTGTTCTCTTTAAATTATTCAACAAGCTTCCTTCACCAGGGTTCACTCAAAGTGATTGCCAGTGTGTGCGAGGCTGCTGGCGGTAGAAAGAGCGCTACAAAAGTTCAAGAGGACTCCACAACTGAACCAGCCAGAACAGATGCCAACACTCCACAGAGCAGTGTTGGGTTTGAGCCAGACGTTCATCAACATCATCATCGGGCAGGGAGCCTCTCTGACGGAGACAAAATGGCCAACATGGCTGAGGACCTCAGCATGGTGATGCAGTCGTTTGAGGTACAGGAAGCGGAGGATCGACTGGAACAGCTACTAATGGAGGACGAACTTAGCGATGCAAGGATAGGAATTGGCGCTCCACCCCTGCCCCCTCAACCTCAGTTCATAGCAACTGTGGCATCATCTACAGCTGGTGAGAGGTTCCGTCTCATTCCCAGTCCTCCCAGCAAATGGTCTGGGAATGAGTCCTGACCAACAGCCTTGTTCCCAGTCCTCCATTTGTCACTTGCAGTATGAAAGACACGCTTGGAGAACTGGGAATGAGACTACATCCTGGTGCATATGACCTGCTCCTTTTTTGATAACTTGATTTCCAGATTCTGTCCTCTGGCTACTCCTAGTCTCTCGAGCCAGACCAGTTTCTCTCACTTGCGGACAACTTCCTGCGAACAAGAGAAATTGGTCTAGCTTGGAAATAGGCTATATCTGAAAAACAGGGGAGCAAGAATCCTGGAAATAATACGAACTGCTGACCAAAAGTTTTGGCTTTCCCTTATTCTCTTAAACTGCACATAGACTTGAATTCACTGATGGTGTCAACCTCGTTTACAAGTGTAGACGAGAGGGAGGAAGTGTCTCCAAAGGCAAAGTTGGAGCAACTGGGGCGGAGGGGGTCACGGGTTGTTGCCATGGCAACCCAAGAGACACTCACTCTGGACTCCCAGGAGGAAGAGAGACTGAAGAGCAGCCTGACCATTGCTGGGTAGGCCGGACGTGGAGTAGTCGAGTTCTTAGCCTTGTATGTACCCAGGCCACATAGAGAATGGGGTAGTTTGCATATTTGCAAACAGTATAGATACCAGGCCAGTTTTTCTTCCCCATGGCTTGGGTATGAGGCTGTTTAGTTCTGTGACAGTATCTGGGTGTTAGTTAAAAGTGTCCACTGTAAAACCAAGCTACTTGAGTTGTTAGTTTTTGTAATCTCTCTCTCTCCCTTTCCTCTAGTGTGGACGACAGTGCTGTCATCTCCCCCTCTGAGTGCAAGCAGCTGCTGATGGAGTGCCACGAGATCATGTCCGCTGCGTGTGATCTCATCCATGCCCGCTGCGCCAAGATCCTGGTCATTAGAGCAAAGGTACCAGTGTCACATGTTGAACCCTTTCATTGGCAATAGCACGTGAAATAATGGAAATAAGGTTCTCATCCGTAAATTTTTTGCTGACGGTTCAAATGAATGCTTTAGTCGGCATTTTCTGATCTCCAGTTGGTATCAGAGAACTCTCTTCCGCGACAAAGCTACATGTACACCCATCACGTTATGACGTTTTGGGTGTTTGTAAGGTACTGCTGTGATGACGTGCCATATCATGCTTCCAGGCTTTCTTTCTCCAAAGCTGCAAGACAATCTGAAGCGGAAAGCCTGGGTTCGAGGCCATGCTGATTGCAGGAGTGTAGCCTCATTCCCATGTAACCTGGGAACGAGGCTAGCATGAGCTAATCACAAAGCCAGTTTCAGTGAATTGTTGCGTTTGTTCAGAGGGATATGGTTCACTGATTGTTCATGCACCTCATACACATGTTCTCTTCTAGGCTGGTCTTCTGGAGAATCTCGTCTCCTCTGAGTTTGTTTCCCTCGTGAGACTCACAGAGAAGTTTGTGAGCTGCTCCACACAGATTACTGGTCGACACTGCCCCAATCTGAGGTCTGCACTGCTCACACAGGTCGGCCACAGTACCACTAGGTAGCCTCATTCCCATACTGCTAGATAGCATCATCTCCATACCACTAGATGCCTCATTCCCATACTGCCAATACCTCATTCCCATTCCACTAGATGGTCTTGTTCTCATACCAGTAGGTACTGTATCATTGTACAATTGAATGTTCATTTTGTAATAGGCTAAGAAGTTTCTGGAACACTTTCACGAAACTAAAGGGAAGAAGTTAAGGTACATACTCTCACTTGCTCATGAGTAACAAACTTTTGTGAACTCTACAAGAAGCTGCGTTTTGTTATCGTCCACAGTTTACTGCTGGATGGAGAGAGATGGAAGCAGGCAGACGTCCCTGCTGAGATCCAGTCTCTGGTTCACACCCTTGAATCAGGTATGACTCCGGGGGGTTGTGCAACACGGCTCACTCCGAGGGGTCGTGCAACACGGCTCACTCCGGGGGGTCGTGCAACACAGCTCACTCTGAGGAGATAGAACTCCTCACTAATATGTTTTGTGTGAGAAACCTTGTAATTTTACTATTTTAAGCTAATTAAATACTTTGTCATCACAAACCGGCCTTACCTGCTCTGTGTTTACAAAGTGAGTAGCAACAATAATGCAGAGTATAAAGTGCTCGATTATTACCAACTTTGCAAAAAGTACCTTACATGCAAAACGTTGTGGTACTCAGTCTCCCGCCTCCACTAGAGTATGCCCAACTGATCCTCAGCTTCATACCCAGGCTCTTTCCCACACCTGACAAGAGAAAATGAGCCTGGGACTAACTCTCGTCTAGGTAAGAAATGTTTTTGGATATGTGAACCCAAACAAGATAGCCCATATTGACCGGTCAGCTAGGTTCAAAGTGCAACTGGTAGTGAGTACCCAGTGAGGTTATATTGTACTTATGGCATTGGTAAACCTGAAGATTGATAGGGGGAGAACCCTGTAATTATGGCTAATCTGAGCAATTCACCATGGGCGGTATTTTCTTCCATAGGTATACCCTTGCCATCTGCTGAGGGTCAAAGGTCGAGCACTCCGGATGTGCAGTCTGGCCAACCACCCAGCAAATACCTCATTGTCCATACTCAGAGTTTCCCCGTAGTTGGGTAAGCGTCTTTGTGGCCTGTTACACCAAAGGAATGTAGCTAATTATCCCCATTTACCCACCCTCTTCCATTTCTGTGTGTGTGTAGTATTCTGTTATTGATGCTTAAAGTGATCATGGAGTACTGCCAGTGTGCAGACGACCTGCCCATGTTGGTGAACGAGGTCATGAGCAAGCTGATTGAAACACTGAAAGTAAGTTAATGGTAAACCACATTCCTAAGCCATGTATGAAATTCACAAAATGGCCCAGGAACGAGGCTACTACCAGTATAGACCCCTTTCTGAGCATTCCATTCCCATGGTATTATGTCATATTGGAGGTCAAGGGACATATATGAGAAGTTCAGTGAAAAATGTCAATAACTTGTGTATACTGCTCCCTGTCTGGCTTTTCCAAGAATTGCTGTACAATGTATGTTCATGTCACCCACATCCACATGAGTACTGACCTCTATAGTTAGTACTCGACCTCCAATATGATGTATTACCATGGGAACGGAATGCTCAGAAAGGATACTGTGTACCCTAATGGCTTTGGTGACAGCATAGCTCTGTCAAGGAGTGTTGTACTTCTTCTGTTGTGAGAGTTGTAAAATTGAGGAAGCGGGTGTGTGGTTTATCAGTCTCTATTCCATACTGCTGGCCTGGGAATGAGACCTTCATGTGTATTTATTCCACTCCAGTATTTCAATTCCAGAACCTGTCAGCTGGTTCTGGGTGCAGGTGCTGTGGATGTTGTCGGTTTGAAGACCATCACTGCAAGACATCTAGGTAAGAGTGGCTGTTCACAAGAGACCCTCAGCTCCCATATTAGCATCAAGAGCGCATAAGAACGGGCGGCTAGAGTAAGAGCGTGTAACTCCATAAATTTGAAACCGGTCAGAATTGTTGAACCATTACTAAATATAGTAACACATACTGCGCAGCTGCACGTAGACATAAGCCGTTGTTGCTAAGCATGTGCCGGGTGTTCTATTTTATAGTAACAGTTCAATAATTTTGACCGGACTATGGGCTTCTATTGGAGTTACACGCTCTTACTCTAGCCACCCGTTCTTATGCGCTCTTGTAGCATATCTACCTGCAGTGTATTTCCTGTGCAGTAGGTGACTTTGCGTGACATCTAGGCCTGCCTTTTTTCTGGGGAGATGTGGTTCACTGATTGTTCGTGATTAGAAGATTGATTTATTGCAGTAGCGGAATTGGTAACAATGGATTAAGGATATTCTGTTCATAGACCTTCCTCAACTGAACTGAACAAGTAAAGGAAATAAAAAGAATGACTCACGACGTCAAGTCACAAGCACATACGTGTTCTTTTGCAATCTTAGCCTTGTCCCTAGGCAAATGCACTTTTGATGATGCATAAAGTGATGACATAATGATTAAAAAATCCCGAGTTTGTTGTTGTCAATTCTGTTACGAGGAAGCAAATAAAAAAATAATTTGATAGATATCTTATGTAGCCATGAGTCCCTACAGCGTAGGAGAATATGCATACCTTATACCCATGGAACAAACTATTGCCATGCATGGTTCCCATTCCTCAGCGCTGGTGTCGCGGTGTCTTCAGGCCATGCTACTCCTCATTCCTG
Source organism: Agelas oroides (assembly GCA_949130485.1). Classification (NCBI taxonomy): domain Eukaryota; kingdom Metazoa; phylum Porifera; class Demospongiae; order Agelasida; family Agelasidae; genus Agelas; species Agelas oroides. Next base: position 1,081,270 of record OX422196.1, on the reverse strand, counting down.
CCATCAGGAGACATTTTCAGCTCCGACTGGCCACCAAACAACATATATTGCTTACACAGTTTGACCAGGTTACACAGGTAGGGGGAGGAGGGGAGAGAGGTGGAGGGGAGGGGAGGAGAGGGAAGGGAGTGGAGGGGAGGAGAGGGGAGGGAGTAGAGGGTAGGAGAGGGGAGGGAGGAAAGGGGAGGAAAGGGAAGTGGAGGGGAGGAGAGAGGAGGGAAGGGGAGGGAGAGGAAGGCTGGGTAGGTAAATGAATATGTGCATAGATCCCATGGGGCTGTGCAACAGGAAGTCAGCCAATCCTGTGCAGTAGGGCTTCAGTTACATCATACATTCACACCACAGTAATCAACCAAAAGTGGATGCCCGCATGACATCATCAGCATTAGTTTAATTAAAATTTTCATCATTAACATGAGTTTACAAAAACATTATAGTTGCCATTTCCTTTCAAGCATTGCTGTCCACACTATGTTGCGAATAATGGCACTATTCCAGATAATGGCACTATTCGTGCTATGGTATGTAGTCCCTGTCCAGGAGGTTGTGAACAGGTGGTCAAAACAGAGCCACACGTCATGCCAACTCCAGTCAGCAAACACAAAGCATGTCTCAGTACATGGGCTGTTATTACATTCCATGTGTGAATTACCGCTACCATGGGGCCATCGGGGCTGGGGGTTATTGTTGGTGCTGCTCCCAACTCTTGCAGGACTTCAGCTACCACTGCCGGGAGATCAACAGCAAAGTGATGAACATAATGGACGAACTCATAACAAAACAGCTAGCAAAGGTGCAAAGTGTATATCTACGTACCTCATTTTTAGGCTTTTCCACTATATATGCTTACAGTATGGCAAGACTGCAGAGTATAGCCTCATTCCCGGGCTCATTCCCAGGCTTATTTCTGGGCTCATTCCCAGCCTCATTCCCAGGCTCATTCCCAGCCTCATTCCCAGGCTCCGTCCCTCATTATGTGACTGAAAAGCTAGGGAATGAGGCTAACAGAGGATACATCAGCCTCATTTTTTTGGAACCCAGCTTTCAGATAGGAGAAGCCTGGGAATGAGGCTGGTACTATGCACTATGCTAATGATCAGATCAACACACAAAGATGATTTCCATTCCATTCCACCTCCATATCTCTATCTTCATTCTTCTTTGTCTATATTCCATTCTGCTAGTGGGAGGCCAAGTCTCCAACCCCCTCTCCATGTTTCAAGACACTCGTAAAGCAAGTTGTCAAACTGCACGAGAACTTGGTGGATATCCTACCTCAAGAACAGTTAGAGGTACATCCTGAGGGAAGGTGGGGGGTGGGGGAGGGTGGGGGAGGGTGGGGGAGGATGGGAGAGGGTGGGAAAGGGTGGGGTAGGTAGTGGGTACAATGATAGGTAAAAGGTTTTCACCTCCAAGCCCTTTCAGCTCCTGGAGTTGGTTTCCCAAGGGAAGGAGAATATATTTTACCAAGGGAGCAACTGTCAACCAGTGACTTTTTGTCCAAAGTTGAAACAATTTGGCCACAAGTCACAGCTAGACACAGCTTATTTCCTATTGTGCAGGAGGCTATTGCCATGTGCCATTGCCTGCCAACACAGCACAATGTCATACTTCTGATCATTAGCCAACAATTTTACATTACTTCTCTCTGTGTTACATTACTTCTCTCTGTGTTGCGTTACTTCTCTCTGTGTTACATTACTTCTCTCTGTGTCACGTTACTTCTCTCTGTGTCGCGTTACTACTCTCTGTGTTACGTTACTTCTCTCTGTATTGCGTTACTTCTCTCTGTGTTGCATTACTTCTCTCTGTGTCGCGTTACTTCTCTCATTACTTCTTTCTGTGTCGCGTTACTACTCTCTGTATCGCGTTACTTCACTCTGTTTTCCAGGGTATGTTTGGCAGTATCGAGCAGATATTTAGGACAAGATTACGAATGCAACTCATCAAGTTAGGAATCACTAACAACGGCAGCACGCAACATGGGTAAGACCATCTGTCACATCCTTCCTGATCTCTCCTACCCACATGGACAAAGGTCGAGTTAGGAATGCCCTAGTAATGACACTAAGACACCTTCACTTATCAGTGCAGCTGTGTGCATAGTCTCGTTCCCAGTCTAGGAGTGGTCTGGGAATGAGACTACTGTATATGAGCAGCAGCAATTTTAGTAGTTACAATCAAAAGTCGGTTCTGCTGCAGTATCTTTGGAACAGGATTTGGCAGCAGCAGTATCCTGTCGGTGCAATTTTTATTGGACGCTATTTTGGCCAGAATGCTGAAGTTTGGAAGCTGTTTATAGAAAAGTATTTGGGGGAACTTGGGAATTTCCTGAAATCAAAACTTTTGGCATTGATCAAGTTTGTTCTAGGTAGTGTCACATTTTTGCAAGTTAGTTGCTATAGAGACATAATATTGATCTAGAAGTAGCTGTTAATTATACACTTTTAGTGGTGGATATGTGAAAATGGTGTGTGAATTGCACTTGCCTTCATATGTGTGCACTTTGACCTTTTTAGGATTGTGAATTCTGAGCTGACTCACTTCAAGGGAGCACTTAGCTCACTGGAGAACATTACAGCTTTTGGAGGGACCCTCTTTGATGTGTGGACTGTCAACAGATAGCTGGGTCAATTTTTAATGTTTCTATTCAACTGTTCAACTGACCACTGCAATGTTTACTATAATGGAATAATCGGCTATTTATGTACTGTTATGGCTAGAGCTGGCTACATTCCAAGCCCTTTTGGTGATTGTCATAACAGGACAAGGTGTAGCCAATGTTCTCAGGCTCATGCACCTCATAGCTTCCTGGATCTGTGCTAGGGTCTTCATCACCCCCTCACTCACTCTACCCTTCAGCACCATGAGGAAGAGATGGACCATCATGAGGACGCTCTCTCTAAGATTGCCCCTTCCCTTCTCCCCTTCCTTTTCCCTCCCACTGTCTTTATCACCCACTCACTCACTCACTCTACCCTTCCATTAGTGTATAAATGAAGACCCTGGAAACCAAACCAATGCTACTTGGCAGATTGTAGTCTTAATTGTACATCAGGTACCATGCAGGCTAGGTGGATGGATGCTTCAGTCTATCAGAGGCTTTTGAGAGAGAAGTGTTTGCATGCATATAGCATGGCTTCTTTGCACTGCAAGCATATGGTCATTCAAATTAAGCCAGCGAGAGAGCTCAGCGTCAATGGTGTTATGCTTATATACAAAGTGTGACTAAAGCTGATTGATCTGTGAAACAATTTTCAGTGGATATGTAATGGCTTTAAAAAACAAATGCAAAATTGTACACCAAACCAAAAACCAAAAGGTGAAGAATAGAACAGCATACGTAGGTGGCCACCTCATTATGTTACAGAGTTACACCAAGTGGGCATAGAATGATACTCATTTCTTCTTGCCGCCTTGTCCGCGAGATGGACCACCAGCATTGAACAATTTCCTCTGGTTCGTTGCCGGCTTCAGGATTTGAAAGGAACACATGAGCGAGTCATCCACGCTCATCATTGCTCCAGCATTGTCAAATTCACCGCAGTAGTTGGGGGCTGAGAATAGTGTAACTAGCTGTCGTTTCGCAAAGAACTCGTAGCCATCTTCGACTACTTGGTGTGCTCGAGTGATGAGATCGAAATCATGCTTTGCAAGAAATTTTGAAACAATTTCTGGGCCAAATGTGAACGACACTCCTCTGTCATTCTCACCCCATCCCGACGCCTCCTTATCAGGGTCTGCCCACAGGAGGTCACACAGGAGGCCCTGGTCAGGCACATCCGTTGGCCGCATGATTCGTCTGACTTGCTCCATTGACTGCAGATCTGGCGACAAACCTCCATGACAACAGAAAATCTTCTCATCAACAATTGCAGCAACCGGGAGACAATTGAAACAGTCAGTGAATGTTTTCCATAACCGAATGTTGTACCGCCTTTTGCACTCATCGTAAAAGCCATAGATCCTATTAATACTTGCACACTCGTGATTGCCCCTCAGGAGGAAGAAATTCTCAGGATATTTGATCTTGTATGCCAAAAGAAGGCACACGGCCTCTAGTGACTGCTTCCCCCGGTCTACATAATCCCCAAGAAAAAGGTAGTTTGAATCAGGCGGAAACCCTCCGTACTCAAACAGGCGAAGAAGGTCGTAATACTGCCCGTGGATGTCTCCACAGATCTTTAGCGGAGCCTCCAGCTCCAGCAAAATAGGTTGACTAAGAAAGATTTCCCGCGACTTCAGACAAAGTCCCCTAATCTCTGCTTCTGTCAACTGCACGTTCTTTCCTGGCCTAGAGCCACGGACCTCTAGCAGTCTCTGGATGATACTGTCCATGTTCAGCTTGTCCGCATCTGACGCCATATTTCTTTCTCTACCTTCTATATTTATATAGGTTTTTCTTTCCAAAATGGCTTGTAGCTTGGTAACGCTTGTAGCGAGCGCGGTGTGGTGGAAGTAGTCCCCTGCTCGACGCTCACTGTTCAGAGCTATCCCAGGGCATGTAGGGGCACAATCTTTTGAAACCGCCGACCATAAAAGGAGTCTCGTAGTCCATAAACATTGCCGTAAACCTATTCCGGATAACATTGAATTACGGGGGTCAGTTTGCCATCTATGCGACCCCAAGATGTCGACACCTACATTTGAGTGTAAGCAAATATAGATGTTAAAACCTTCTTTGCTTTAGGCAATGGCTGCTGAAATGTGATGCTCCCATTTAAGCATAACACCTGGGGCGATAAACCTATTTACTATTACTACTCTATTTAATGCGCCTTCACATGTAAGTGGCGAAGTGCATGTCGTTTTGTTCCAAGTTGATCCCTTCAAGGTCGTTTAACTGACCTGGGAGGAACTAAGTAGAATGGAATTAACACTTTGTTTCTAAACACTGACAGGCACACTTGGAGATTTAGATCCCTGTCCAGGCCTTTACTGTGGTAGGATACCAAATGGGAGCTGTTACAGCAACTGCATGGTAAGTTGCTTCTTGGAATCTCTCTCCTACAAAAGTGGAAAGGGTCCTAACACATAATCATTTATATACCGTACTCAACACTTACAAGCATGGATTATCTGAGGTACACATATATAAGCAATGAGCATGCATGATAATCAATGAATCACATCTCTCGGAAAAAAGGCAGACCTAGATGTTGCGCAGATTCATCAACTGTGCATGACACATTTTTAGCCTCACTAGCTGCAGACTATGAGACCAGTGTCTACCTACCTGCTTCCCACCAGGCCTGCCCTTCTGGTTCTCGTGTCAACAGCAGCACGAGTGAGTGTGTTCAGTGTGAGGATGGCGCCCTGCTAAGAGACTATCTCTTCTTAGGGTTCGTGTGTCTTGTGTGCATCGCGGTTCGGCTGGCTATCATTCGTGCTACTAATGTTCACAAACCACCAAACTTGGCCAAGCTGTAAGTTGAGGATTTTTAACACATGTACACTGTTATGATGTAACCTACAGCATAACACCCCTGAATTAAGGACACCTCCCTTATTTGCCAAGGCTGTCCTATTAGAAAGAGTGATTTAGTGCGTGCAAGTAGCCAAAATTAATTTGGTGCAAACTAGAGTAGCTAGTTAGAACCTTGGTCTGTGAGCTGTTAGTTGTGTTTAGGAGGCTAGAAGAGGATAAAAAAAAGATAGCTTCTGTTCTGAATTTTGTCTCATAGTGGGAGAAAAAGAAAGCCTTTGTTCAAGGCTATGAAGATAGCTTGCTAGACTACTGTTGGTTTCAGAATGTTGCATATTTCCTCCTTCCATGTAGCCTGGGTATGAGGCTAGCATGTTTTATAATTTTCAAGAGGCTCTGCAAGTGAAAAGTAGTCACACGATTTCCATTAGCACTAATGCCATCGGTATGGTAACAGAGTAAGCAGTGTTTGAACAGAGCAGTAATTGCCATGTGATTGGTATTTGATAGAGAAGAAATATGATATATATCATTTTTCATTTTTTCATAGAGGAGTTATTGGGTTTACTGTGGCTGAGAATGGATTGGCGTTTCTGTTCACTCTGCTGGTTCTTCACCCTCAAGGTAGGTACACTCTGGGCCGTACTCTCTCAGGAATGTCACTTGCTTCATGAGTACCTTAGCACCTCGATTCTGCACTCTCTCCTCTATAAGACAGAAGTTAGTGTGAAGGAAGATCTAGTGTTGTTCTCTCAGGCTATTTCTTCAGATTTCGACTTTCTTGATAAATCGCATTGCTTACTGTGTGGTTAATTTCATACCTGATAGGTAACAATCTGGTTTCTGGTACTCTATTGTTAAAGCTCAATATTCAATGTGAGAATAATTGGAGTACGAAGCTGTCACTAAATTTGGTGGTGTTTTTCTTCTTAGGTTCTCTCTGGTTCTATGCTTGTCCTGTGATCCAAGTTAGTGACTTCTATTCCATCTTCTACAACCCCACTCGAGACTATGTCACTTCCATTTACTGTTCCTATGAGGTGCCATATCCACTGTAAGTTAAACTTTATCTTGCATGCATAAATGCCACATTTAAGTAGCTCTTTATCTTTCATGATTATGTATCCACAGCTACAGGATGGTCTTCATATTCTTTGCGTTCTCCTTCCTCCACCATCTTCTGCTCCTCCCACTGCAAATCCTGCTCTTTGTGAAGGCTAAAAAGTCTCGTCTGAGCCCTCTCCTGGAATTCAGCTGGCTGGTGGCCTTCCCAATCATTGTTGTCATGTTTGCTGTATTCACTGGCTTGCTATGTAAGTTTATCATTTGATCAACAGATGCTCTGATAGCTATTCAGCTATAGCCTCGTTCCCAGACCATGCCTGGGAATGAGGCTAATTCAACTATTAGACTAGAAAGCCAGTTTTAGTACTGCTACTTGGGGAAAAGAGCCGGAAAATTTAAAAAGTACAGTTGTGAAAAGGTGGGAAAGATTGCACATCTCTTGACTGGTGAAGCATAAAGTTCTTGCTGCTATGCCATAGCTCAGTTGCACAGAACTGTGTGCATTCATGTGTATTGTTTGGTAACAGGAATAGCGTATTTATTCGAATAAAACGCACGCAAATTAAATAATTTGAGTGGGCATGCGTTGAGTTAGATCCACCCATAAATTCCCAGAATTGAATTTCTTGTGCTAGATTGGATCATGCGTTTTATTTGAATAAATACGGTAGCTCCCTCCTTCAAGGTCAAGGATAATGTCCTCAACTTCTGTGGCTCCCTGTTTACTGTTTGAGATGAACTATTGCTACCTGAAATAACATGTTGGGTTTGTTGGTTCAATGAAGAGAAAGTTTTGAATACTCTGCAAATTATGGTTTCATTTTGACAGATTTCTCGTTTGACTACATCACCGTTATCATATCCCTTGGAAGCTTTGCCATTGTATCTACCATATATCAACTCAACACAGAGAACGCCTTTAAGGTAAGTTTGGGCTGTATAGGAAAAGATTGGTATCGGTATTAAGTGCTATTTGTGTGTGTGTTCTTAATATCCTCAGAACCCCCTCAAACTGTATAAATCAGTGGAACAGCTGGTGTTCACTGTTGTCTGTATGCTCTACCTGGCCTATGGAATCATCTCTCTCACGGGGGTCGCCACATTGGTGCTAAGAGCTGAGCTGCTGCCACTAGTTCTTGTCCCACCCATCCTCCACCCTCTCCTGAGCTACTTTGCCTCACCCCAACAGTATCTCAGCTCTTGGGGGCTACAGTCCTACAGGAACTTTTATGACTACTGATATTTTGTCTTGTCTGTGTACTAGTGAGCCTCTTCACCATGTTGATCGTTTCTGTGTCCCTGCTCGTGTATTCGGTTATCTACCACAATTTGTTATTGGTTATCTTGTGTGTTTTGATCTTTGGAAATTTATATCAATGATTGTTTTATTGGTTGGTGATTACACCTTTATTTCTATATGAACCAGCAGAAGGCAGGGCTTGGTGAAAATGCAATGTTTGAGTGTGATAACGATGAATTCACATCTTTGTACACGTTCCACAAAAACAACTAACTACATACACTGAATGCAATACATTAGTGCAATAGTGAAAGCACTTCTACACATGGTAAGTGCACCATGGCAACACAATATACTTAATTTGATTTTCATCGCTGTGTACTAGAGAGCTTCACAATTCACTGTTCTGCTTATGTAGTCTGTTATCTACCAACATTTGCATGTCTTGATCCTTGGCTATCAATATCCCAAACTCTGGTGTTGCACAATTTAGTTGCATGATTCAAGACTTGGTGAAAACACAATGATTGTGTTATAGCAGTGGCCCGAAAGTTTATACCTACAGCTACAGATTAATAATCCTCAACGTGGTAAGTGGACCATGGCACTAACAAGTACTCATACCAATCTTCTCCGTGGCTTGCTCTGGCCTAGCCTCAATTCCTACCAAGTGGCCTGGGTACAAAGCTACCTCTGGCCAAGGCAATTCACAACATGAATTGTTTTTGTTTTTGTTTTTTTTTTGCATGCAATGTCCATCTTTGAGGTATACCACAATGTTTGTTTTGGGTCAACTTGTGGACTTTTGTGAAATCCCCAACCTAGCTACAGGTTTCAACATTTAGATATGGAGATTCTGATGATGTCTGCTTGGCAATGACATCACCAAGAATCAAATTGCCACAGGTGGTGTATCTCAAGGTATATATGACGGGGCACAAGAGGCATGAGACACAGTGAGTATACTTTGATTGCCTCGTTGATTGCCTCGTTCACAAAGCTTCTCCACAGATAATAGTAGCTATGCTGGATCGAGGAGCCTGGGAATGAGGCAACTACTAGACCATGTTCAGAGTATAAGGCCAAAACAATTTCAGTTCTCGTATCAACTGTCAACACAGAGAAATGACGTGCTCTCGTTCTTGATGTCATGAGTCAGTCTTTTTAGCTATGATATTACACAGTTGTTTAGTATGTAAACACATTCCTGTCTAATGAGGTACTCAAATTGTTTGCACAGAGAAATGACACTCCCTAGTAGTGGGACAACACCCTTTTAATGTTTGTCTTACACTTGCACCTGCTCTCCAATTGCAAACCCAGAGACTGTGCATGACGTTGGATCTACACAGTTGTTTTGTACATAAACACCATTCCTATTGTTTGCAGAGAGAGAGAAATGGCAGGTACTATCTATTAGTGATACAGCATCCCATAACGTAGGTCTTATCTCCTACTTTCCAAACTTGGAGACTGTTTGTTTGTGTATGGTATTACGCAGTTGTTTTGCACGATACATCATCTGATCAATGCACATGTTTATGAACTACGTAGCTACAACTGCCTACACACTAATGCATAACTACCACACTGTAGCAGTAATCACATTTCTGGGAATTTCCTGCCCAATGAGGTGCTCAATAGGCATTTTCAGTTGTAGAGCTGCAAAAAGCCCCAAAGCAGAGTCTACATACCTGGATGGTGTACTAGCTTTTCAGTTCCAAGTGTGCAGTGAAGGTACACTGCTTTCCTTCTTGTAGTCAGTTTACTTTGCTGTGCTTAGCTAGCTAGATTGTTGACAGTTTTCAGTGTAACTAGCTTCCAGTTTCAAGTACTTAAAGCTGTATCTCTACAGGTTTGAAAGTGCAGTGAAGGTACTATGTCCATGTAAAGTTACTGCCTTCATCTCTACAGGTTTGAAAGTGCAGTGAAGGTACCATCATGGCATTGTGTCCATGTAAAGTTACTGCCTTCCTTCTTGCAGCAACATTAATTTGCTGTGTTTCTGCTGATGAAGAGGTTAATAGCACTGAGAACAAAGTGGTGGTTCATCTTCCCAGTGAGTCTGGAGATTGCACTGTACCAGGATCAAATGTGTCATGCCGTTCTTTGGAACACGTTGCAAGCAGTTTTGCAGACTATGTGGGTTCTGTTGAGATCATTATTCACAGTGTTGGACTATCCTTGAGTGAGCCAGTGATCTTCCATAATTTTAGTGAGATCACGATAGTGAGTAACACTACAGTCAACATAACATGTATTGGAAACAGTTTTGCTGGTCTTGTGTTTATTTCAGTCTCTAGGCTTTGTCTTGAGAATATAACTCTAGTGCAGTGTGGTGCCTTACAAAATTTCTCTGAGGAAACTGGTGAAAGAAAAGCTGTAATGTTCAGAAGTGCAGTTCACATAATCAGCTGTGGTGATGTTACTATAAGGAAGACGTCAGTTGTATCAAGCGAGGGAGCTGGAATTGCTCTTGTTGACAATCGAGGTGATGTAGTGAACGTCTCCCACTGCCACTTCATCAACAATTCAGTTCCACGGGAGGATCGTTACAGCTACAATGGTGGTGGTGGCATATATGTCCGCACACAACGACCTGACAGACCACACGAATACTTCTTCAACAGTTGTCGTTTTGTGCAAAATAGACGCAGCACTACAAGCGACTATGTGTTTGTCACCTCATTTGGAAGTATACTCAGAGGCACAGGAAGGGGAGGAGGGTTAGATATACTACTCAGGGGGTCATCGGCATTCAACAGAATAAAGATTTCAGGGTGTAACTTTACTGAGAATGCTGCTTTCTTAGGAGGTGGTCTGGCGATCCAAATAGAAGATCAGGCCCATAACAATTCTGCCTTTGTTGAAGACTCTAGATTTGAAAAAAATGGATGCCATTATACAACAGGATACTCACAAGCTGGAAGTGGCGGTGGGGCTCACTTGGGATACAGCCTTTACAGTAAGGCTACAGAACAAGCAAACGACAACCATTTCTCCATCATGAATGTGACTTTCAGGGAGAACTGTGCTGAGCTAGGAGGTGGTGCAACGTTCTTTTCCAGTCGTAGTTCCTATGCTGATTTCAACAACAGCATCAGTTTTGCCAACAGCACCTGGTTAAACAACTCGGCTCGTGTTGGGGCAGCAGTTGACATTTCTCCACATGTGTTTGAGAGACTGTCTGGAGGATTCCTCCCCACACCACTCTTCACAAACTGCTCCTTCATTAACAACACGGTCGTCTTCACAACTCAAGATATGCACCAAGCATACGGGACAGGAACATTGTTTTCTAGCCTGTTCAATGTTGTATTCAAATCTTCTGTCCATTTTGAAGGAAATTCTGGTTCAGCTTTTATCATTGTGAATGGAATTGCTAACTTTTCCACCTGCAATGCAACCTTTATCAACAACACTGGGCTTCAGGGAGGAGCGATAGCTCTGATCGGCATATCATCAATGCTCATTGGTCCAGGATACTATTACAGCTTCATTAACAACCAAGCAGCTGACAGAGGTGGTGCCATATACTCGCAACTCATTGACGATCACGACTTTGTCATTTCAAGAAGCTGTTTCATACGTTATTTAGACAAACCAGGAGTGACTACTCCACCACCAGAATGGGACACCACTCTTACTTTCATTGGAAACTCTGCCAACAAGTATGGTCGTGCCATCTTTGCCACCTCTCTCATACCATGTCAGCGAAGAGTGTCAAGTTCTTCTAACAACGGAAGTGCAACATGGTCTGCATCAGAAATCTTGCAATGGCCAGGTGTATTCATTTATGATAATGATAATTTCAGTAATCAGATTGCTACCGAAGGAGCACATTTCGATATCACAGGAAGCCTGCCATTTGAAATAGTTCCTGGAGAAGAGCACTCACTTGAGGTGGCAATTATAGACGATTTGGATCAGGCAGTTGACTTTACATTCAGAGGGACGATTATCGATGAGAACAGCACGATTTCAGTAGATGAAGCATTCACATGTGTAGTTGGCAATGTCATTCAGCTTCAAGGTAGAGAAGGGAACAGTGGCAATCTCCTACTCCAAACTGTGACCACACGAAAGAGTTCCATTATTGTGCAGGTGATACTTGCACCCTGTCCTCCAGGATTTACACTCGGAAACGATATGGAGTGCTTTTGTGATGCATTCTCCTATGTTGGAATCACTAGGTGCAGCCATAGTGATTTTCATGCCTACACCATAAAAGGATTCTGGGCAGGCTACATTGATTCCAAAGACAACCCATTTCAGTTTGTGACTGCTATTTGTCCCCTTGGGTTCTGCACTTACAATGGTTCTAATCTGAGTGATGACATTCCACTTCCAAACAACTACTCCATGCTGGATTCATTCATGTGTGGACCCAAAAGGACTGGTATCCTGTGTGGGAAATGCTCTCCGGGATACACCACCTACTACCACTCACCCTATTACAGCTGTGAAGAAGAGAAGCTGTGCTCACTGGGCTGGTTATTCTACATCCTCTCTGAAATTGTTCCTGTTACTTTGATCTTTATGCTCATCTTAACTTTGAACATCAGCTTTTCCTCGGGGGCGGTCAATGGATTTATTTTGTTCAGTCAACTGCTGGACACCTTACTGGTCAATGCTAGCGGAACACTTGAATTTCCCGAAGCAGTTGGCTATCTGACTGCAGGGTATCGCCTCATTTATGGGTTCTTCAATTTAGATTTATTCAATATCGATTTCTTTTCATTTTGCCTTTGGACGAATGCAACAGTTCTTGACGTCCTCGCTTTCAAATATGTCACAATCGTCTATGCTATGGTTTTGATCTTCAGTGTCATAGTGTTCATGAAGCACTGTGGTCACAGATGCTTGGGAAAGTATATCCGAATTACTACCCTCAAGAGTTCGATTATCCACGGGCTTTCAGCCTTCTTGGTTGTTTGCTATGCACAGTGCGTGAAGGTGTCTCTTACCCTCCTGCTACCAGAGACTCTAAAAGGAAGAAACGGAGAGAGATACCATCCCAGAAGAGTATGGTTCAATGGTGAAATTGAAGAGTTTAGCAAGGAACATCTGCGGTATGCAATTCCTGCCCTCCTCTGCCTGTTGACAATTGGTGTTGTCCCACCTCTTCTCCTCCTAGCTTACCCACTCACCAACAAGCTGCTAACTTTTGTTGGACTTGGTGAATCGAAGCTATCGACTATTCTCACCCCCAAAATAAGCAAACTCAAGCCACTTCTTGACTCATTTCAGGGCTGCTTTAAAAACGAACTTCGATTCTTTGCTGGACTCTATTTCCTGTATCGATGGATTGGCCTGGTTGTATACTCCATTGCTCCAAGTTTGAGTGCCTTCTATGCTGGAGCAGAAGGTGTTCTGATATTCATCTTGACAGTGCATGCTGTAGCCCAACCATATGAGAAACGATGGCACAACATTGTCGATGCTCTGCTGCTGGCAGATCTAGTTGCCATAAATGGACTCACTGTATATAACTACTACCACTACTCTCAGGCAACCACCAATATGATCACCAGTGATCTTCGCAACGCAGCTATGGGTTTACAGTTAGTGCTCATATACCTCCCGATCTTATACATGGCCACGTATGTGCTCATTGTGATCTGCAAGAAGTATCGCATCTGGAAGAAACAGCGGCTACAAGCGCCAGCGCGAGAGAATACTGAGCATTCGACTAGAAAGCCGTCTTCAAGTGAGCCTTCTTTTACTCCACTTGAGGAGTTTCCTCACAGACTGCTCGAAGACGTCGGTCACGAATACCATTGGCTTTCAGAAGGCCTTAAACAGTGATTGTCATGGAAACCAGCATGCACACAGCATTTGAACTTTAGATTTCTGTAGCATAGCATATTGTCATGTCCATGTAAGTTCTAAATATATAGCACACATAGCTGTTATATAAGTCCTGCAAGTTTTACCTTAAGTATTATCATAAAGATTATTTGTACAGCTTTTGTAGATGATAGTGATACTGAAAATGAAAATGATAACACATTCACTGAAACACACATACATGACACAAATGATAGATGCTGCATGCATATGTTACTGCAACTGTTGACATAATAATTATGAGACCAAAAACACAATATTTACTATGTAAAGAACTTCACATAAACTATAATACCAAGGATAATCAATTCCACAAATATAACTGCAATTAGAAATACCCGATTCTGAATTGTCCTGAGTGCAAAAGTGGAGAGGATGGGTGTGCCATAATCATTACAGATTCAAAAACACACAATTAGAAAGACAAAATTTACTCACTTTAACAGTATCTGTTCCCAGGCTCATCCCGGTTCAAAACTAAGAGCCTGTGAACGAGGCTACCATAGAGGTGCTTTTTATACACTGTGGTATAGCCTCATTCCCATACGAACCCATGGGAGGAGGAAAAGTGGCCTGGGTACGGGACTAGACCTCACACACTTACAGTATAAAATGTGGACATTTTGTACTGTAAAACAATGAATGCCATGTACGGGCTGGAAATAGGGCTACTATAGTGAGATATAGTCTCATTCCCAGACCCTGTGCTGATGGTCTGGGAACGAGACTAAGTGAGATGGAGCCCAAGTCTACCAACTTACTTGCAAGCAATAGTTCGGAGAAGTGACTTTGTCCGGTCCATTTCACTGTCTATGGTGCCCACCTTCGGGAGAGAAGAGTAAAAACATCACTGTGTTCAAGTAAGGAAGAAAATCTGGTTGTGTAGCACTTGAGTCATGTGACCACTACCGGTGACAACATTCCGTTTATTCATGATCTGTTAGTCACTTTATACTGTTTCAACCAGTGTCATGAACACATAGGTCTTTTTCATGGTATGCCCCCAGCTAGTACGTTGTCACACTCACATAGCATTGTACCATTCCAAGTTAATTACATTCCAATACTGGCCGCTTATATATGGTAACATTCCTTTTAATAGAATTCTCTCATGTGATGCCATCCCTTTTGACAGTACGAAGATAGAAGAAAGAAAACGGAAAACAGCTACCATATTGGTTTACAATGAAACCATAGCTTCTGTGATTATCTTCGCAAATAGAAAGAGGCGTTTTTAATAATACTTGTATGTGTTGAATTGGACAAAACTCAAACGACATACAAGTTTAGAAAACGTTTACCCACAGTGGGTTTATAATCATATACTACTAAATTGTATTAATCACATACTGTACACCAAGATGGCAGCTCAAGTTTTAGCACACTGAGTTGATCATGTGATGAAAATGTGCAGGTTATTAATGAACACATACGCATTGGCTTTATGACCTACTTTATCTTTTGTTCTGATCAGTGACGCTTTCTGGTCATCCAGGTCTTCCAAAATTCCAACTGCAATATCATCTGCAAGTAGAGCAAAAACATGATCACATGATATCTTGTGATCTCGAAAACATGATCACATGATATCTTGTGATCTTGAAAACATGATCACATGATACCTTGTGATCTCGGTTGGAAGCACGTACCTAGGCTCTTAGGAAGTGGGGAGAAACAAGAGTCTGATATGAAGGTTTGTGCTTGTTTTCTCAGAAAAAATCTTGGAAAATTATGAACTATCGTGTTATATCCATACAACTTAATGTCAAACTGTACTCTATGCTACACCATCTGAACTAACCCATCCCCTAAGAGCCTGGGTAGAAGGGTATACCTGTCTGTGCTGAAACCTGCTGTGCTCTGTGTAGACTCTTGGATGCACGTTGCAGAGTCTCAGTGTTCTTCAGAAGCACCTCACGCTCTCCTCTCCGAAGCTACAGAGGAAGAGCCGGCAGTCTATCGCTGCTTCTTTGTGATCAGGATAAAGTGTACTGTGAGGTGAACGACTCAGCCTAAAACTCACATCAACAATGTCTTCCTCTTCTTCTTCCTTTTGAAATAACTCTTCTCTCAAGCCATGACTAGTCTTGAGTAACAACGGAAGAAAGTTTATCACATTGTCACCTATTCATAAATTTAATGTCAGATACTCTATAATACAAAAGTTTCTATAAACCATGCCACTCCCAAATGAAGTTGAGGTCACTAAGCTAAAGGTCGTTGTAACGTGATCAGAGACATACAGTAGCAGCTGTTTAGAATGGCACAACTAATACTCACCAGCTGCCTCCTCAGTGATGCCAGGTCCCCCTTGTACCGTGCCACCCTGCCCAAGGCTTGCTGCTGGTAGCTCTTCGGGGCCTTCCAAAGTTCTGTCTGGATGTCACGGAGCTGCAAGAGCAAAGGGGAGGGAAATAAAAGTCCAATTCATCTATCAAAATTGGGCCACGCAGCCTAGTACATGTATCAGAATATTTTATCTGGAAAGAAACGGTTTCACACACTATTCCCATGTCTAAACATGCTCTTCTTTGTGAACTATACACACAGGCACCTACTATCTCGCTAGACACACCCCCTTACTAGATTCCTTCTCTCCTTATGTACAGAACAGCGTGTGATTTATTATAGCAAAGACTACTGGCTACGCTATACACAAACACACCTGTGTTTCTGCATTCTTTAACTTTCTTTCCACTGTTCTTAATGTTCTTCGTCTGTCCTCTGATATTTAGGGGAGCCACACAAGTCATGTGATCATAAGCATAGTGCGTAGACCCATAGATATATGACACAGACTATATCTATGGTAGATGTGCAGCCTTACCACCATCCTTTGTTGGTAGCTGATAAGAAACAGTGGTTTGCAGTTCTTTAAGAAGCTCCTTTAGCTCCTCTTCATATCCCTCCAGCCTTTCTGAAGACATCTTCAAGTGTATACGTACGTGTAGAACCTATACAGTTCCAATAAAAGCCCTCTCAGCTATGATGTAATTGTGTAATCATGCATGACGTCACATGACATGTTTGCACCGGATGTCGCATGTCATGTTACACCGGATGTCATGTTACACCGGAAGTAAAGTCATGTACTAAAAATAGCTCAAATGAGCCCCACCCTCGTCATGCTGATGCAGCAGACAGCTATTTTTAGCACAAGCTGGACAACAAAAACAGAGCGATCGGAGAAGGGACGACAAATAGTAATAATGGCAAGCCAAGAGTCGTATCCTCCTGTCTTCCAGCATCTGAAGCCCTCCCTGGCTGACTCGACAGCCGCCACATGTGAGGAATACCTGGGAGGGGTTGGTGTCATGGTACACAACGCACTCACCTCTGACGAGTGCAAAGCCATCATCGATACTAGTGAGAAGTTAGGATACCAAGATGCCAAGGAATACTGTTTCATGTACTTCAACAGACGGAATGACCGCTTCATGTCAGATGACCCAGAACTTGCTGCATTCCTGTGGAAAAGAGTTAAACAGTTTGTTCCAAAGCAAGTCGAAGCATTTGACAGGAAATGGGAAGTGGACGACCTGAATATTCGGTTCAGATTTTGCAAGTATATTGGAGGTCAGGGGCATTATTTTGGCCCCCACTATGATGGGGTCTATGCTGTGGACAATGATCACATGAGTCTGCTGACATGCATGTTTTACCTCAATGGGACAGACGACTTTGAAGGTGGCCGTACAAACTTTATAGACCATCGGACACACAAGTTGAACCACTCAGTGAAGCCAGAGCCAGGATTGTGTGTCATCTTCCGACAGAAGGATTTGAGATGCTACCACGAAGGGACGGAGGTGACCAAGGGGCTCAAGTACATCATGAGAACTGACATCATGTACCATGCAGTAGACTCATAAGATGTAATTTATTTTCATTCTTTGAAACTACGCAGTAATGGATCAGTGTATTATGTTTGTATAGCAACAATTTTTAATACAGTTACTCACATGAAGTTGTGGCTTCTGTTTCTAGGCTAGATCTACTATGCAATAGCCATGCATTACATACGTGAACTGTCCTGAGTAAACATAATGATTTTGACAGCATGACTCTATTTAAAGACACTACTAAAATCTAAAGACACAAAACAAAAACAAGAACAGAAAGTAATCTAACAGGTGTATGGTTGTATGCAGCTCATGTGTGAATCAGTATATTAAGGTCCTTCCCTAAGGTGGTCATAGTGTTCTATCCTCAGAGGCCGTGCATCCTCCCAGGCCAATCTCTCTTCCTCTGACAACAAGTAGTTCATCACCTCCCTCATAACTTGGTCACAGTCACCAAACACACGTGCCCCTGACTGCACCCCTCTTGCCTCCTTGTAACACAACCCATCTAGGTGGGTGGGTTGTCGGTTGACAATCACAAGTTGTAGTGGTTGCTTGCCCATCTCCACCAGCTCACAAGCTGGGGTGACCCGCATTGTTGTGCCAAGGCTGAGGCAGAGGCTAGACTGTTGAGCATGTCTCCTTGCACTTGCCAGAATGCTCTCCTCCAAATCATCACCAAAGTTAATGATGCTATCCTTAAGAAAGCCTTTGCAATTTTTCTGCTCACATTTGCGACCAGTACGATGGGTCAAGCCACATTGCTTACAATGGGATGCATGCTTGGGTTTTGCAATATTGGTGGTGCCATATTCTTCTAACTCTTCAAAGTATTGACCAGCATTGTCATCCATGACATAGAACGGTCGATAGTAGCGGTGATTGCACTTCTCACAGAGTTCAAGAAACACATTTCCATGCAACTCTGATAGGTGCTGTGGAGGTATGCCTGAAAGCACATGAAGACCATCTCCATTTTGTGAAATCACGTGCTTTAGAAACCCCATCTCGTGTAGTTTTGCAAGAGCTTCATGGGTGTATGTTGGCCGCAGCTGCTCATAAGGCACTTCATCACTATTTCCTTTGAGTTCTGAGGGGTCAGATGTTGTAGGGCTCTCTAATCCTGGTTCGTTACTGTCTTCGAGGTCATCAGCAACTAGTGCTGTGATGGCTTCTCTGTCCATTTCCGTCCACTTGCCTGCTTTCCCCCTGTAGTCACCAATACCTGCTGAAGTCGAGATACCAGCACCTGTAAAGGCAATGCAGTACTTTGCCTTTCTAACGAGAGTGGCAATCCTTGCCGCTTCTCTTTGAACTTGGCTGAATGAGTCGTGAAATTCAGCTGTCTTTGCAGCTTCCTTTATGAGAGCTTTCTCCGCTGGGGACAAGCTAATGGTGGCCCTCTTTGCATTCCGAACTCTAGCATTCCGAAGTACCTCCTTCCAGCAAGGGTCGTGAAAAACTGCTTCCCCAGATAGTCTCCAACTTATGGCAGACACACGACTGGCATGAGGTAGACCATTTTCTGGTAACCCAGCTTTGATCTCAACGTACTTTTCTGTTAAAGGTGCAACGAGTTTTGAACATTCCTTCAGGCTACAAACAAGACCGCCCTTCGTGGTGGGAAACTTTTGAGCTGCCGTTGGGAGGTTGGATTCACATCGTAGTCGTTTTGGGTTGGGAGCTTCGTCGTGCGAGGTGAGTGGTTTATTTCTGCCCTTCTTGCTAGTTTCTTCCCCATGATCTGCTGCTTCAAAACTCGCTCTATCAGGTAGCGTGGAAGCCTCGGCCATAATTCTGTAACAGGGCCGCAATCAAGGACCGACAAGATGGCGCCATTCAATGTGGGCGTGTCCATTGTTTGCTTACTCAGCAATTTTGTTGTTTTTCCGGTGCAAATTTCTGATATCCTAGGCAACCGGCGATACAAAAGATGGCGGACCTCTCGTAAAAGTATACAAACCAGCACAATCTAGAACCGGACGGAGGATGAAGATAGGAAACTCAGATCTTATTAAAAGACTGTGACTTGCTACCGTTATGCTACAAAGTAAGTCTCTGGCGAGAGCCATTGAAATTTGTTAATGTAGGGGCGGGCTTCGCTTCTATGGATACCGCTCGAGAAGCCACCAAACAACGAGTAAATAATGCGTACACCCACTCTCTGTACTCAAAAGCTGAAAGAAATGAAAAACAAAAGTGCTATTGTTGCCTGCTGTATGTAGCTATACTGAAGTTACAATGAATAACTGCTGGTAAATTTGGCAATATATTGTCAGGCACTGTATGCTCCCTCTGTTTTACCTTCCTTGCCTTCCACCTCTCTTTCTTCCCTTCTTTTCATCTTTCCTCGCTCTCCAACCTACTTTTTGCTATCCTCCCATACAGACTATCGGATAGTGGGTCGCCTTGGTGAAGGCACGTTCTCGGAGGTGCTCAAGTGTCAGAGTTTGGTGGACGGGAAACTTTATGCTTGCAAGAAGATGAAACAGAAGTATGACAGGTGAGGAGGAATGGCTGGAGTAGCATTTGACCAACTTGAGTGCGTGTTTGGTCAATGGAGTGATGACCTGTGAATGGCATATTCATGTATTGTATAATATGTTGAATGGTGGTGTGTGGCGAGTGAAAAATTAACATGTAAACCACTTAAAATAATGTGTGTTCTTTTTTGTGTATTTCCATTTACAACATAGTGGTAGAACACAGTGTAAATATGCCTACACTCGTGTTGTCCAGCTGTTCAACTACCTGTAATAAATCATTCACAGCACACATCGTTGTACATCTATTTCTCCCTAGCCTCGTTCCTAAACTGATTCTTACTGTGGATTGCAGTTGGATTCGAATATTCCATAGGAGTTCTATGTTCTCATGAGGCAGGGTTCATGCAAAGTGTTGATGTGGTTATAGAATCTCAGTGTTATCCAGCTCAAGTAGTTGGGATGAGGCCTCCCTTGCAGAGCATAGTTGCCATGAACCCCCACCGAATATGGAACATTCAATTGCACCTGCAATCCATGCAAAGAATAGCCTGAGTACAAACCTTTCCTCAATAAGTTATATGTTGAAACTGCTCTTTGCCATGTGCCGACCGAACCTCATAACTTTGGCTCCAGCCTTCTGACTACCATAGAACAGTCAGTGTCACTGTATAAAGTGTGGTTGGTTAAAGGCCATGTACCAGGCTCTCCCCCTCCTTAGCGGGGAGAGCCTGGGAACGAGGCTAGGTTAAGGCCATCACAGTGTGCAAAGTAATTAATGTTTACTGCTAATTGACAAGAGTACAATTACCTCCTCAAAGTCTCATTTAGCGCCTACTCTGGAAAGAATGCCAAAGTCCTCTGATTCTCCACCTCTGTCTTGTGTCTGTCCCCCCACCTCTGTCTTGTGTCTGCTCTCCACATGCAGCATTGAGCAGGTAAACAACCTGAGGGAGGTCCAGGCTCTCCGGAGACTCAACCCCCACCCACACATCATTGATCTAAAGGAGGTCATCCTGTAAGTGGCTAGACAACTTCCCTCTCTTCATGCTTCTACCATGGGAAAGCTTTGTGTGTGTTTGTGTTGTGCTTTTATATAACTTACATAATGACACCCAACTTTTGGATTGCTATGTGGTATTCTTACATTAAACATTGGTCGTCCGTGAAGTTTCAAATTGATTCGCCCATGTGTCTTTTGTGTGTGTTATGGATTCCACAATCAACTCGTACAAAGTAGCACATGTGAGCCAATCAGTTAACAAAATCACTCCAAATCTCACCTTGCAAAATGTTTAAATATTGAATCAGTGCATGCTACATACTGATAATATATGTAAGACACCAGATTTTCTATACAGAACCCTATCTTGTTCCCACCCTACGCATGCATGTATAATGAAAAGCTCAGTGGAGCCTGAAATTAGGTTACTATCCTCACGTACCTGTATTCCAAACTGTGTGAAGATTAGCCTACTTGTTGGAATTCCTATGAGCATACTCGCACATGCACACATATAGTAGCTATGTGGAAACAGTGCTAATTGCTGAAAATGCTCTGAAACTTTTAATGTTTTGTACCACGAATCCTTTGAGACCTATCTCCCTCCTCTCTCCTATAGTGACAGGAAGTCGGGAGTGCTAGCTCTTATCTGTGAGCTGATGGACATGAACATCTACGAGCTGATCAAAGGTATTGCATCAGTAATTGTGCTGGATTTACCACTTGGCCTTCAAACCCCTTGACTGGAGTATGGTTGGTAGTTTTGTGAAGAGTATCCATACACATGTATAGACCTTAGAAGGGTCTAAGATCTGGTGGAGTATCTATATGAAACTCAAATATTTTCCCCACCGAATTTGCTCTTGTACATACCTGAGACTGTGTGTACACTCATACAATTTTCTCCCCTCCCCTCCCCTCCCCTCCCCTCCCCTCCCCTCCCCTCCCCTCCCCTCCCCTCCCCTCCCCTCCCCTCCCCTCCCCTCCCCTCCCCTCCCCTCCCCTCCCCTCCCCTCCCCTCCGTTGTCATTTTACTTACTCCCTTGTGACTCTGCAGACCGCAAGACCTATCTGCCGGAACAGAGGGTCAAGCTGTACATGTACCAGCTGTGCAAGTCCATCTACCACATGCACAGAAACGGCATCTTCCACAGAGATGTGAAGCCAGAGAATATTCTAGTAAAGGTCAGTTTGAGCAAGACTGTCAGCTTGAAACAAGGGTTTGAATGCCCTCTCCCTCCTCCCATCCCTCCCTCCCTCCTCTCCTCTCCTCTTCCCTCCTTCCTTCCCCTTTCTCCCTAGGACAATGTGCTCAAGTTGGCAGACTTTGGATCATGTAAAAGTGTCTACTCCAAGCAACCGTACACGGAGTACATCTCCACAAGATGGTAAGTCTGTCTTCGCTGAGGTTCAAAGTTTGGTGAGATCCGAACAAGCATTGTGTCTTGTTAAGAGGTCTGCGGTCTGTCATTTCTAGGTATCGTGCTCCTGAGTGTCTGCTGACAGATGGGTTCTATGACTACAAGATGGACATGTGGAGTGTGGGCTGTGTCATGTTTGAAGCCATGTGGTGAGTGGGTCCATAACACTAACATGGATGAGTACTCTTCTGTGACACTAGTGCCATTTTGGGAGTATTGGCTATAATCATTAGTGTATGCACAATATTTTCTCCCTCCCCGCCCACACAGTCTTCGTCCTCTGTTCCCCGGATCAAATGAACTTGACCAGGTTGCAAGAATCCACGAGATTATTGGTTCCCCCTCTCCGCCTCTCCTTGAGAAGTTCAGAAAACAGTATGTCTCAAGATAGACTGTATCTAAGCCTCATTTCTAGGTGGTTGGTTTGCTTGCAGTACCAAAAGTGGAATGAGATACATGGAAATGAAGCTCGACTACTTGTGCTCTCTTCTTTTTGTATGTATAACTGAGGGATACGTTCCCTACTATACACCTATGAAGGAATGGTAATCTCATTCCCAGGCCTTCCTACCATCCAGTTTTTGATCGCTTGCAGTACGCAAAAACTGGACGGTAGGAAGGCCTGGGAACGAGGCTAAAGGAGTGGTATGAAGCTTTAATGCAACATACAGTACTAAGTGATGTTTTGGTCAATTGGCCATCATCGGGCTTGACAGAATCTGTACAGTAATGAGGATCCTATTACATACTTGTGTGTCATTTTCTGCCAACTGTCGGATTTGTTCTTTCAGCCAATCACGGCACATGGATTTCAACTTTCCCTACAAGTATGGTTTGGGCATCAGTTCACTGATGAAGCATGCTTCCAAGGGGTGTGCCGACCTTGTCATGCAGCTGTGTGCCTACGACCCAGACGAGAGACTCAGTGCCAAGCATGCTCTCAGACATCCATACTTCAAGGACATAAGGTGAGTATTGTAGAGTATTGTGGAGTAGCCTTTGGTGTTCATTGTTGAGATGGTTGTAAAGTGTGGGATGTACCCAGGGTCAGTTCCTCTTTCAATGTGCAGGAGGAAATGAGCCTGATTACTAAAAAGGCATGTCCTATACAACCTGAGGATCATGATGGTAGTGGTCATCTTCATTAGGCAAGAAAGCACTTTCTCTCTACATTGTTTTTTTTTTTTTGCTATGATGAATGTACGTACGAATATCAAACACAGGAAAAGCGTATACATCCTGATTAGCAAAGTAGTGTCACCCAATGTTAGAGAGAAAATAGTGTATTTAAAGAGGGGTTCCACTGTTGTACATCAGTACATGAATTCTCTTTCTATTCTACCTTGCAGAGATGCAGAGAGAAAAGCAAGGCAGTTGGCTACCAGCCCTTCCATTGCCAGCACCAGACTTCTAGCTATCAGCAAGAAGAAACACCATCACCACACCCATGACCAGGTGAGGGAGTCATGCAGTCGGGCTCACCCCTCTCACATGCACTCCCATTGTTCTGGATCTCCCTTCCATTGGATTGTAGTATCACCTCTCATGTTATCCTGTATTGCATCCCCACAGGTACAGAGAGCTCATCACAGACATCGCAGACAACATGTAAGCAGAGTTATCATATCTACGTCTGTCCTGTATTCATGTACGTCTGTAGGTCTGTCCATCTATCCACATTTTCCCCATGTTCCTGTATTGTTGATGACCCTTATTCCCCTCCCACAGCTGCCAGCAGTACCAGAGTACTATGCAGGTCCCCCAGGAGTGTCCTATGTTGGCAGGCAGCACCCTG
Organism: Agelas oroides; assembly: GCA_949130485.1. NCBI lineage: Eukaryota > Metazoa > Porifera > Demospongiae > Agelasida > Agelasidae > Agelas > Agelas oroides. The sequence continues at coordinate 1,057,146 of OX422196.1, read as the reverse complement.
CACACATTGGTGGAGGGGCGACCTTAACACTGCCCCAGATTGAGGCCAAGTCCTACCACCCCCACCCGTCACACCCTCACCTCAGCACCTTCCCCTCCGGACTAACCTCCATGGTTGTCTCAAACAAGAGCACCTCTCATGGTGCCTATCTGCCCACCATGTACGGTGAAAAGACTTCAGCAAAGGTAGGAAGGTGCTTAGAGTAGGTAAAGCTTGGCTCTTGACTTCAAAAAGATAGGACTTTAAGGATTGATTCTCAGAAGGTTTGTTTCCCAGCAGATGACTGTTGGAAATGTTTTTAAAAGTTGATTTCTTGAGAAATTCTCTCATACAATTATCCCCCCTCCAGGATGTACTCTATCCCCCTGGCCCCAGGCATCATCACCACCGTCACCACCGTCACCACCATCAGCACGTCCCCCCTGCACACCTCCCCACCATCACTAGCAGCAAACACCCACACCACACAAGAACAGGCGCAGGATAGCATCACTAGATCAATGCCTAGAACACTTTTCAAATTCTGATTTACCTCACAACATATTCCATGTCTATCTTCCACCAGTGGTATAATTATAATACATGCACAAAATGCAAATCAGATTCACTGTATATAGCAACACTCACTTTCTGTGTACAGCTTGCTATGTAATTGTTTTCATGTCTTGTCCAAGTCTAAAAACCTCATTGTTTGACTACACTCCAGTTATTCTACAACTACCTTGATCGATTATTTTGGGGCTGTGTTGAAGGGGAGGCCTATTAATCCCATACAACCTTTTACTGCCTATTGGGTACCTATTTCTAGCTTGTTGACAGCGACTGCAATGCTGCTGAATAAACAAGGCCCACATAATATATACTGCAATTCTGTGCTGTTGTCTAATTTGTCTGTTCTGGGGCATCTGAGTCAGGTGCAGGATTATCGGTCATGAATGGGATTTTTACAACCTCGTTAAAATGTTGCTTCTCTTCCTTGCTGTTGACAGTCCATGTGATTAGATATATGCCACGCATCTTCCATTTCCTCCAATCAATCCTAATCAGACAAAGCAATACAATCCGCATAGGACACATTCTTATCTTCCTCCCCCAACTCTCTCTCCATTTACCTGTCTCGGAGAATATCATTCTTATTTGGTAGCATTAGCCTGACGCCCTGCCACCTCCATAGCCATGTTCTGATGGCCCAAAACAAGATAACGTCAAGTGGGATAGCCAATAAGTGCTTCCACAGTTCTTTGTTCCTCCTTGAGCCATCAGGTTTTGTGGACAGAATATTACTGCGGTAAGTCTGACCACAGATGATATTCGGATTGGCATGTCGCAACTGGAGAGAAATTTGCAGCAGGATGTAGAAAATTTGAAATACGAGCATTGTACTAGCTCATTCCCTGGCCTTCTTCGTCTCTAGTTTTCAACTGCTTGCAGTAAGCAATCAAAAACTGGAGGAGCAAAATGTCTGGGATTGGGGTTGAGTTACATGGCCTGGGAACAACACCACACAGACTACTGGTATGTATACTTACGCTGTAGATAAAGTTAGGCCAGAAGCTGACAGCTGCTACCCTGGAGTACAGATGTGGTTGCTTCACAAACAGTTCCTTCAAAACTGGAAGTGCCTGCATTGACATACACAAGTTGATGATATGGGAGTTGACAGAGCTAGCGCTGTGAGATACATATTATACTCATCACAGCGTGCAAGAAATTGAAGTGACTTGTTCGCATGATTTGAGGTTGACTTAAGACACGCAATAGTTTACGTTTGCAGGATTCTTGACATCAATCATCAAGAGTAAGTCCAGCTCTTCACAGAGGTCAACAGTTTCATAGAGGGTGGGAATACGTTCACCAACAAACTCAGGGCTGGAACAACAACAACAACAACAACAACAACAACAACAACAACAACAACAGCAAATAAAACAGGAAAAAACATGGTGTAAAGTTGTAGGACTACTAGGATTCTACTCATGAATATTTCCAGAATATTTATATGCAACATCTTTTTAACCACAATAAAAAATGTCGGGACATACCCGTACTTGGATCCGAAGTCGAGTTTTTTGATCTCCTCTAGCGTCATGTCGGCTACCCGTCCGCTGCCGCTGCTGGTCCTGTCCACAGTGCTGTCGTGCAGCAGCACCGGGTGACCGTCCCCCGTGAACTCCAGGTCTACCTCTATGGTAGAGGCACCCTCCGCCTTTGCGCGTCTAAAAGCAGCAAGCGTGTTCTCTGGGCGTCCGCCTCGGTGCGCGATACCAGTACCCCTACTTACTCTCTCGATAAACGCCTTCATTTCCTTTTCAGACGATCTCGGCAGGACGAACGCCCTAGCAAAAACCTTGATTATGAAAGGCAAGATGAGAGTCAAGGCGACAGCTCCCGTGAAGCAGACGTATAAAAACGACATCATGATCTCCAACACAATGCACAGATCACACATGCGTACAGAGTGCACGGTGGAGGTCTCTGTACGCATGCGCGCCGGGTATCCCGAGGATATACACACTGTAGACTCTAGCTGTACGATCTGACATCTGTGCATTGTGGTGGAGATCATGATGTCGTGGCCCAACAGGTAGATGGTTAATATACGAGACACTCGAAGTGTAAATGTTTGCATCTCAGCCCATGCATACTGAAAGTGGGTACTGGGTACGGGGCCAGTGAAAGTGACTGAACAGGTAGTGGTCCTATTTCTTGCATCTCCAGCAATTTTGCATTATTGTGAGTCTCCAGATTGTTCCCCTACCCAGAAAGTCCACCGGGGTATGAGAGTGTGCGTTAAACCAGTCATGCTCTACATGTGCATGTGTAGACTGCTTTCAAGAAGAAAGTGTGTGTGCTCTACTGGCACTTTGTGAAACATGAAAGAGCAGAAGTTGAATCACTCTGCTAGAGGGTCTTTCAACCAGAGTTTTAGTCTGTATGCATCCACTCCATTGAGGTAGTACTGATGGAGATACTTGTCTCGGACAAAACCCAGGTTCTCGTAGAGGCTGAGAGCAGCCTGATTGGTCACTTCTGTCTCTAGAACAACCTAGGAGTAGGAAGTGAGTATTGATGATCTCCATTGAATCTTGGATCTGTTTTCTTAATGCAAATACTTATGAACAAAGATGCTAACATATGTATGTGCACAAGTAAGCACCAATATAAGCAGCCTTGCTGTGGTAAGGGAAATGAGTCTGGGTACAAGATGGTTTACCTCGTCACATCCATCTTCAACCATCTGTCTAATGCTTTTCTTCACTAATGTAGAGCCTGGGTGGCGACAGCAGACAAAACACAGTGAACATGCTTCAGTCACAATGCATCAGCTATAATGATGCAAATGCAGCAGGTTCACGGTTGAAACACATCATTTATATAGTAATGTGCCTATCAATTTTATGCCTCACTACTAGCCTCGTTCCCAGGCCTTGCCCTTCTTTGGTTCTTGGTTCAGTATAATACACGGAAGTGGAAGAACAAAAACGGGGGAGGCCTGGAAACGAGGGTACCCCACTACCACCTGTTCGGGGAGATGATGGGCATTATATTGGGGGTGTTGACCAAAATAGACTGCCCTTGTAGTTGGGAAATTTTAGCACTTCAGAAGGATGGTCAAATAGTCAAGACCCAACCAGGAGTCAAGTGTTCAATTGTACAGCAGCTGGCCCTGTATGCCATTTGAGAGCAACTCCCAATTCCTGACTACATAGTCTGGACCCCAGACCCTTTTGTACAAGGTCTGGGGTCCAGACTAATTCCTGACCTATTTTCCTCTTTCTGTAGTCCCTATCAACAGCCAGCATGGCGATATATCCCCTCCTTGTGTTGTAGTGGTGAGGCTCCAGCTTACACACAATGGCACCCACATACCGATCATCACACTGTGCCAGTATACACAGCCGAGGCCAGTTATGGATAAAATATCGGTAAGTGTATATGGAATACGGCTCAGATAGATCTGCCTTCATCAGTCTCATAATGTCTGGCATCTGTAGCTCTGATTCATACGGTACATAAACGACTTGTGATACTTCAGTACTATCATGGCTGCTCTCAACTGTTTCTGGCGCCTGGTGTTCTGGTTCTGTTTGGTGCCCATCACAGGGAGGGGGTCCTGGATGCTCTGTACACAAGCAGGCCACTGTCTCAACGTGAGCCATCGCGCGAGTCTAGACTTAGTCTGGCTACTCGAGACCAGCTGATAATCTGGGACTGGGACTGGGACGGCACGCGGCTGCTATACATGACGTAACACGTTGAATGGGGATTTCCCCTTTATTTGCTCGCGCTGTCTTCCTGTATACAGCTCATGACTTCCGCATGTTCTGTTGACGTTGACCGTAATATTCATAGTTTGTACTGGTGTGGCAGTGAAAGACTAAACTTGGAAGACTACTGACTAGCGAAGACAGGTGAAGACAGTGATTGAGGGCTCAGCCTTGATAGGTAGGGTATAAACTCAAGGTCTAGTTGAGGGAGGGGGGCGGGGATAAAGTGAATGAGCTCAAGTGGATTATCTAGCCCTCTGGCCCTCTTGGGGTACCGTTTTTGACTCTCCAGAATATTTGCAAAGGTGGGCTGGACTATAAACTAAAATTATGGGGAATTTCTAGGACCTTGTCTGTACCTTCTGTGCAGGATTCAAAGTTGCAAACAAAAAAATAAGTAACAATCTGCCTTAATGTTACTGGTTGTAAAATCGAGTATACTTTATGAAGTGACAGTCAAGGATAATTTATTGCTCATTGTGTTGTTAGGTTTCTCACTTGAGTCCAAACTTACTTAATTTCATTGCATTCAGTTTCAGATGGCAGAAGGGGAAAACCTTGAGGCTCCCTTGCCTCCAAGTGATGGACGCATTTCCCCCCTGGCCGATGCCGTGTTCAAAACATGTGCTGATTCTGGTAAGCAGTCCCATACCCATACATCTAGACCTTCCACAATGTAGAGGTGAAGACAGCTTGGAGAGTGTGGCTAGTACTGTTCTGGAATCTGCGAAAGCGACCTTTCCATGATCAGGAGTGATCTTGTTTCCAGATGTCATCTAGTGCTTTCAGTATAACGTGTGAGGAATTTATACTGAAAGCAATTCGTGCCAGGGGTGGCTTTGGACCAAGTGTAGATCAGGAACTAGCGTGTTGGTTCATAAGCTCATGGTGTATGATAGTGATGATGGTGTTTGTCTTGTGTGTGCAGGGAGGAAGAGGTCTTTGCGGTCGCTGGAGATTCCCCTGGAGAACCTACTCAGTGGCATTGTCTTCCTCTCAGGTGAGTGTTGAGTACTAGACTGGTCTCTAGCCTCCAGGTCTCTCCTGTTTTGTTTTCTCTCTTTGAAGGCACATAATGACATTATATTTAATAAAAATGACATCATCATCATGCATTCTTGGTTTACGTTGAGCTCTTTGCCTGTGTATTTTTGTCAATGCAAATTGAACAACAACAACAAAAACAAAAACAAACAAACAAAGAAAAAACAAACAAACAGCAAAAATGGGAGACCTGGGGTTCCCCGGATCTTGCTATGTGGAGAATATGTTGGGAAGAAAGCTGCGGGAGTGAGGCTGTCAACCAGTCTCATCTCCCACTCCTGATTGAGTCTCATTCCCATGTTCTAATGTATGTATACGTGTTACCAGACTCTTCACTGTCCAAAGTTTTAGCCTCGTTCCCAGGCCGTTCCCGGCTCCAGTTTTGATCGCTTGCAGTATAAAAACGGAGGGGAAGGCCTGGGAGAAAGAGTCACGTGCGTGACGTCAGATAGACGTGAGGGGGGCCCGGGCTGGGGCGGTGCCCGATCGTTGTAACTCACAAACTTTGCGTTGATCAGCCTCGAGTCTACCAAACAACGAGCTGTATTGACGCTGTATTTCGAATGTTACAGTCTCAAGTTCTTGGACAAGATATTACAGGAAGGACCTCGAGATTCTTCGTCGGGCACCGCCCCCCCTCACGTCTACCCTCACGTCTACCTGACGTCACGCACGTGACTCTTTCTCCCAGGCCTTCCCCTCCGTTTTTATACTGCAAGCGATCAAAACTGGAGCCGGGAACGGCCTGGGAACGAGGCTACCAAAGTTTCATCATGGTTTAGGGTAACCTCATTCCCAGGCCTGTTCAAAGATCCGATGTTTTGAACGGACCAGGCCTTGGAACGAGGCTAGGCTTAGCAGGTGCACTGCCTAATATCAGCTGCATTCATCTGTTGATGTTGCTATAGCCTCATTTCCAGTCCCTGGGAACGAGGCTAATGTTGCTATGCCTACAGTCATAACAAGAAATGTACTGTTAGCCAACACAAGCCTGTTACCACAGTTTGTGTTCACCCTAGACATAGCGTGTATAGTCCCACTCACAGTGTGTGCCTAGCTTGTTACCCTGGAGACTACATTCTGTTGCATAAAGACTCAGAATGGCGGGTCCTTGTTTGTACATAGATTGATACCCCCTTGCATCACACCTAGCAATGCCTCCCTCCTCATGTGGGCATGCAAATTCGTACCCTTTGCCTTAAACCAGCTGTATTGCAACCTCCTTGTTAATTAGAACTGTCAGAGCATGTATCACTTCCTCTCTCACCTCTCCTCCCCCTCCTCCTCTTGCCCCTCTGTTCACTTCCTTTCCTCCTCTCCTCCTTCTGCCCTTAGGTGGTCGTGACCGACGTGGTGGTGCAGTGCTGTCACTGACACAGCCAGAGGATCATCAAGTGGAGATGTTGATGGAGGTCACCACTGAAGATCTTTGTGACATGCTCACCTACTTCACTGCCGTCCCACGGTGAGCACTATCATGTGCTGTAGTGATCATGTGATGCAGTGTAGTGATCATGTGATGCAGTGTAGTGATCATGTGATGCAGTGTAGTGATCATGTGATGCAGTGTAGTGATCATGTGATGTAGTGTAGTGATCATGTGATGCAGTGTAGTGATCATGTGATGCAGTGTAGTGATCATGTGATGCAATATAGTGATCATGTGATGTAGTGTAGTGATCATGTGATGTAGTGTAGTGATCATGTGATGTAGTGTAGTGATCATGTGATGCAATATAGTGATCATGTGATGCAGTGTAGTGATCATGTGAGGTAGTGTAGTGATCATGTGATGTAGTGTAGTGATCATGTGATGTAGTGTAGTGGTCATATGATACAATATAGTGATCATGTGATGTACAAAAGGAATTGCAACCTTGAAGCTCTGATCCCAGTTGTATGTTAGTGACTGACGTTTCAGGGGGTTCATTTCTTGTAGGGCTAACATCCACTTATAATTAGAATCACAAAGACACCTGACTGAATAATGTTGAACCATTCTGATTACGTGTTATGTGCCCGATTTGCAGGGAGGAGGTTCGATCAAAGGGATTTGCTGTGATTGTGGACGCAGACGTCATTCATGACTTTCTTCTGCGAACTATGATCAAAGCCCTCAATACCTGCCATGTAAGCCTTCAGTCATATAGTAAACAAGCGAACATGGAGGGATGATGGCTGTGAAAGTGTAACTCGAGCCATTTATGCTAGACAGCTGTGTTATTATAGGGTATGATCTATACATTAATGATGCTGTATATGCATGTGTATCTGTGTGACCTTGCCTGTAGACAACTTTTGCCTTATGTAGAGCTAAGTTACATCCGTCCGGTCCCCCTCCCTTCCCACCCTCACCCTACCCCCCCCACCCCCCGCCCCCTCCAGCATGAGGAAGACGAGCTGTTCCACACTGTCTACTTTATATCCAGCTCGAGGGATTGCTCTGCTATCATGTTGTGGAACAAGGAGAATGGAGAAGAGATAGACCTTCCCGTGAGACCCAGCTCTGTACTTACGATCAAACGTGTGAGTCATTGTCTTCCTTTCTTCCCTCCCTTCCCCTCTTTTGTCCCTTCCTCTCCTTCCTCTCCTCCTCCCTCCCCCTTCCTCCCTCTCCCTTCCTCCCTCTCCTCCTCCCTCTCCCCTCCCCCCCATCCAGTTTCACCAACTACGTGACTACTCTGAGTTAGAGGAGTTCATTGCGAAGGAAGATCTCACCCCGGAATTTGGTGGCACCATGGAATACAACCACCGAGAATGGGTTCGATTCAGGATGGTGAGTGACTTCTTAATATGGTAGTTCAAGTTAACAATAGCAGGATGTTGTACCATTCATCAAGAAGCCTTGTTCCAGCATTGTAGCTACTTTGGTGGTCAGTGTAGAGAAGAGTACCTCTAGCTGCATTGTGTTGGATGGCTTTAAGGAACTCATCAGCATTGTAGCTATCTCAATCATGATGAGTGCAGAGGAGATTTGTTTCTGTGCTGCATTGTGCTAGAAAATTGTTACACCAGTAGCTGTCTGGCAGGAACAACATCAGCAGGCTTCATGATCTAAGAAGAGCTCATCTGACCACAAGCTTAATGAGCCCCTTGATTCTAGTTCTTGTAGATGTTCAGTGTGGTGTTAATTTTGATCTGACGATAATTTCTGTTTGACAGTCTGATAAAACTGTGACCTTTGGACTTTGACCTTTAGTGTACTCTTGTCTTCCACAGCAAGTGGAGCCATTTATATGTGACTGCATCAGTGTCTCAAAGCACCTGGCCAACGCCATAGAGCCATTCACACAGGAAGATGTCCCGGAAAGCATCCAGGAAGCGGAGGACAGTCTGAATATACACAAGCTGACCCGCCAGAAAACGCTTGATAGTCTCCACATCGAGGATCTCACCTTGGAGGGAGAGAAGATCAACGACCGCATGAAGCAGAGTGTGTGTCAGACCGTACAGGCGAACCCAGACTTTGAGAGCACGTTGGCTACCATACAGAAACTTCTCTCTCAGATTGATATGGTGAAGGGAAGGCTGGAGACACTCTGGGAAACACGCCACTGTAAACTGGAAGTCAACCTGCAGCAGCGCGTTTTTGAGAAGGAAGCTAAGCAGGTTTGTCCCTCCCTTTCCCCTCCATTTCTCTTCCCTCTCCTTGCTTCCATCTCCCTCTCCTCCACCCCCCTCTCCTTCACCCCCTTTCCCCTCCCATCTTCTTCTCTTTGCCTCCCTCCGATCTCCTCCTCCCAGTATGTATGAACACTTGGAGAGAACCTTATAACATTGACAAAAGAGTATATACATGCATACATAACACTTCAGGTAATTGAGTGGTTTGAAGAGTATGCGGAAGAGTTCTTTCAAACTCACACAGAACTGGGAGAGTCTCTTGAAGTGGCAGAGGCTCTTGTTTCAGAAGTGCAGCAGTTTGAGATGTCCACAAAGGTGAGAGGTGGTGAGGACAAGGGTGACTAGCAGTTATATTATAGTCAGTAAATTTATGTGTGTTTTTTAGCAGCTTTGTTTTAGAACTCCTTTCATTCTCTTCTTTTAAATACCCCAATGCTAAAGTATATACTGTAGCTAACATTATGATGCAGGGGGCTAGCTAAACAAAGAGTTGGCATTTCCCGTGGGTCTTGTCATGGAGTCTACACACACACACACACACACACACACACACACACACACACACACACACAGCAAATCATAGACCGCACAGGCCAGCTGATGGAGAGTGGCAGTGATCTGGAGTCGCACCCTAACGCTGACCAGCAGGTAGTCCAAGGGTTCATGGGGAAGATCAGAAAGCTCATGACAGACTTTGATGTTCGCCTTGGCGAGAGGAAGGCGATGTTGGATGAGTCTGTCCAGCTGCACAGACTCACTGAGGCAGTAAGTTCATTTCCTCCCTCCATTTCTTCCTCAATCACAACTCCAATTACTTCCCCAATTCCATTCTACATTTCTCCTGTATTTGCCTTTCAGATGGTCACAGGTTTTTTGTCTTCCACACACATACCACACACACACATGCACGCATGCACACACACACACACACATGCACACATGCACACACACACAGGCACTAGACTGGTGTATTGTAAGCGCTGACTTACTCTCAGAACACGATCTTCTGGCTGCCGACCCAGCCGGTCTAGATGCAGAACACATCAAGCAAGAGTTTGACCAGTTTCTCACGGAATACCCCCCTCCTAGCCAAGACGACCTCCAACAACTCACGGAGCTGACAGAATCCATAGAAAGTGTGTGGATAAAAGAGAACGCTGTCTTTGCCTACAACCGTGTACTCGAAATCAAGGAGCGCTTTCAGTACTACTACAAGATCTTGGAGGAACAGATTGCCGAGAAGAAAGAGGAGGAGAGGAAGGAGGAGGAAAAGAGGAAAGAGCTGATGGTGAAGGAGTCTAGGAAGGTTGTTGAAGCAGTTGACAGTCTTCTGACCAAAGTTTCCGGAGACGGAGAAGGGGAGAGTGACGATGTCTTTCCTGAGACACAAGAGGTCATAGTGGACATGGGTCACACGACACCTGACCCAGTTGAATTGCCAGATGGGGACAGGAAGCCTGAGCCGGTGAAGACAGACTCTCAGGGGAGCCTGCGCTATGATGCTGGTATTGATGAAGCTCTCAGGCTCCTGGAGTCCACCGCACAGAGTATGCTCAGCCAGCAAGCTACAACACCTTCAAGTAAGAGAGTGTCTTCATGTATTGAGAATACAGGAGACCCCAACATTGCTTGCAGTCGTGCTGATCTACTGCCCAGCTTTGCCAGCTTGTTGTTCTTGAGTGGGAACCTGGGAATGGGGCTGCAACTAGCATTTCTTAGTCATCATCACCAGACAAGTTCATTCTTAGTTTACTCTCCCTCCCTTCTGGACCTTCTCCAAACTTTGTTACTCAGCTGTGTGTATGTTTGTTCCAGCCTGTGCACTGCTAGCTACACATGTAAATGAAAGGTGACACAGGTAGAATTTCAAGTAGACAGGCGTGGCGTGTGATCCCTCTCTGGTTCTTCTAGCTGAGACAACTGTCTTGCTCTTGATCCTCACACACACTTGTTACCGACACGGTAGGTACCAGAGAGTCAACTGACTATGGTGGCACAAGGCTAACTCCACAGCCTCTAGAAGAGCAAAACAAGGAAGAACCACATAGAGTAAGCCATCCTCCTCCTTCCTTCTCCATCACACTCCCTTCACTAGTTGTCAACTGAGTGCAGTTGTTCTATCCTCTCCTCAAGAAGCACTCGTAGAAAAATCAGCATAACTTGCATGTCACTGCCTTCCTTGCACACCCACCCCCTTTGCCTTCCTGGTGGACAGCACTACATGTGTGTATGTTTACAGAGAAAGCATTTATGTGTTTCTACAGCTCTCAAAGCAGGATATCTCAAGTCCCACTGGAACCGTTGGAACACTGTTTACAGAGCAAATGGCAGCTGAGGAGGAACCAGACATGGATGTTGATAGAAGGGTAGGCTACGTAGTTTTAGCACTTGGAAAGAGACTGCTCTTTATGACAGTGCCTCCTCTTCTCTCTCAGTTCTCTTGCCCCGAGCCAGAGGAAGGTTTGGCTGAACAGACCAAGCACGCCAAGCACAGAAAGTAATTACACATAAAATTATTCATAGCCTCTTAATTGCACTATAATGATATTCACGACTACCGCTGAAACCCATACTTATTTGGCGCCCAAAATATAGCACTATAAAAGGGAGGGTGCGACTGTTGTCTAGTGGAAGTGAGCGTTAGGCGGGCACTTCATTGGCATTGATCCGTTCTCCGTGGGCTGATCTGTTGGTGGGTGTCTAGTCCGTGTTTCTGTGCGCTCCTTTCGTGTCTCCTAGGTCACTCCCTGATGCCTCGCGCTCGGTGAGGGACTGCTCTCTGTCTGGGTGTATGTAGCTGTATCTACCTTCTCTCTGTAGGCTCTCTCTTGGGCTGGGGTTAGGTGGTGCAACTCATTCTCTGTTCTCTGGATTTCCAGTCACTTCCACTGGCGCTACCAGAGTGTAGCTTGCCATTCTTTTTCTCTTTTGGATCGATTGTCTTTTGCTTCTGTGGAGCTTGTCTTGCCTACCAGCTTTCGCTTGTTACGATGGCTCACTGTAGGAAAGTTCTTTTTTATTGGGTGTATGTAGCTGTATCTACCTTCTCTCTGTAGGCTCTCTCTTGGGCTAGGGTTAGGTGGTGCAACTCATTCTCTGTTCTCTGGATTTCCAGTCACTTCCACTGGCGCTACCAGAGTGTAGCTTGCCATTCTTTTTCTCTTTTGGATCGATTGTCTTTTGCTTCTGTGGAGCTTGTCTTGCCTACCAGCTTTCGCTTGTTACGATGGCTCACTGTAGGAAAGTTCTTTTTTATTGGGTGTATGTAGCTGTATCTACCTTCTCTCTGTAGGCTCTCTCTTGGGCTGGGGTTAGGTGGTGCAACTCATTCTCTGTTCTCTGGATTTCCAGTCACTTCCACTGGCGCTACCAGAGTGTAGCTTGCCATTCTTTTTCTCTTTTGGATCAATTGTCTTTTGCTTCTGTGGAGCTTGTCTTGCCTACCAGCTTTCGCTTGTTACGATGGCTCACTGTAGGAAAGTTCTTTTTTATTGGGTGTATGTAGCTGTATCTACCTTCTCTCTGTAGGCTCTCTCTTGGGCTGGGGTTAGGTGGTGCAACTCATTCTCTGTTCTCTGGATTTCCAGTCACTTCCACTGGCGCTACCAGAGTGTAGCTTGCCATTCTTTTTCTCTTTTGGATCGATCATCCTTTGCTTCTGTGGAGCTTGTCTTGCCTACCAGCTTTCGCTTGTTACAATGGCTCACTGTAGGAAAGTTCTTTTTTATTTAAATGGATGTGGCCCGAGCCTTGTTTCTAGTCAAGAATGTCTTTGCTAGAAGGAAAATAACTGGCGTCCTTACTCTGGACTACAATTTAGAACATATTCGTAGTGGAAAGTGTATATTTTGGCCTGAGATATCTGCGGTAGTTTGGAGTGCAACTGCTTTTGTTTGTGTAACTGTAGGAAGTTGATGGAGGAGCTGATTTCAACTGAAGAGAACTATATTAGACACATGCAGTTGGTGGTTGAAGTAAGTTCTGAAGACTAATGTCCACTTTGAGTACAGTTTTCTATTGTTCCTCGCTCCCCACACATCCAACACACATGAACGAACACACGCCCACTCTCCAACACACACACACACGCACACATACAGCATTACATGCCTGCAATGGACAATATCGCTGAATTGCCAAGAAACCTGACTGGCAGAAAGAACGTTATATTTGCAAACATCCAACAGCTCTTGGAGTTCAACAGACAGTAAGTAGCTGTGTTTCTAGTCTGCTCTGGTGGGAGCCATGTTTATGTAAATCTTTATCGCATATACTACAAAGTGGCAAAAATTGACATATTTCACAGCCATCATCCCTCTCCTTTTTAACTGAGTAATGAGCTGCTAGACGCTTCCATGTGTCTCAATAATAAAGGAAGAAGACCTATCACCATGGCGATGGCTGCCAAATAAACATTGAGGGCCATTGTATTCTCTCTCTGTGTAGGGTCATTCTCCCCCAGCTGCATGCCAGTAGGAAAAGTCCCACCAAGCTTGGACAGATCTTCCTCGGGTATGAGGAGGTGAGCTGATAGGGGTGATCTCGGTGTGAAAATTTTGGTTACCCTCCCCCACCCCCCCTACACACACACACCAACACACACACACACACACACTCTCTTTCACTCATCAGGAATTTCTAAACTATTCCATGTACTTTAAGAACATGCCGCAACAGACCAAGCTAATGGAGGAGGGAGGAATTGAATTCTTTGCTGTAAGTCATGTTTATACATCAGCTTCACCTAGCTGATTGAGTAAACTGCAGTGATAATAATTCTGCTGAGTTAACGTTTGCTTCTGCTCCTCCCTCACTCCCTCCCTCTTGTTCTCTCTGCATCCCTCCCTTTCTACCTCTTTACCTCCCCTTCCTTTCTCCCTTTCTTTCCCTCTCCCTCCTCATCTCTCTCCCGGCAGGCAGTCCAACATAGGCTAGGAGACAGGTTCACTCTGGGGTCTTACCTCATCAAGCCCTTCCAAAGGATTACAAAATACAGGCTCTTTCTGGAGGTGGGCACCCAGGGTTTCATATAGAGGGGAGGGCACACTGGAATTCCTCCCCCCCCCAGAAATTTGAAAATGATGATGTAATAATTACCTCAACAGCTACAGTAGGGTAACAACACAATAACAAAGGACAGCTTAATGTATTATAGCTGAATACAACGATTCTTGTCCTTAAATAAAAAACCCTAGTGGGTGCACTGACACATGCATGTGCCCTTCGCATGCCCCCCCCCCCCCAGGAAAAAAATGTGTATGAAACCCTGGCATCTGTCTGGTCATGTTTGTCAATGATGTATCTTGTGTTCCTTGCAGGACATGATCAAGCACTCGAAGCCAAGCCAGAAGGGGAAGATGAAGTCAGACCAGAAGGGGAATAAGAAGGACTACTATGACAGTCTTAAGGTCAGTCATGGACTACCTCCTTCCCTCACGGATTGTGGCACTCTCGTCTCAAGTTTTGATCACTTACTGCATGGCGTAAACTGTATGCACACAAGATTATGACTGTGCTATACTAGGAGCCTTCTCTCCTGACCCCCTCACAGGAAGCTCATAAGATGGTGGATTTTGTCCTACGCCATGGCAATGACCTTCTGGCTGTAGAGTCTCTCAGAGGGTTTGAAGTAAGCCAGCTGATTCAGCAAGTGAACTCATGGACATGACTAGCCTGGTGCCCAGGGCCCCACCCAGCTTTCATTTGCTTTCAGTAGAGCTGGGGCAGGTGCCTGGGAATGAGGCTAAGCATTAACTCGACTCTACTCTCTTTCTCTCTCCCTCTCTCCCTCACAGGGTAGCATCAAGGAGCAGGGTAAGATCCTGCGCCAGGGGGACCTCATCCTTGTGGAGCACGGAAAGCACCACCGTCGCGTGTTCCTCTTTGAGGACACCATCATATTTACCAAGAAGAAGAAGCTCAGGCACCACCATGACGTGCCTGGGTCAGAAATATTCGAGTTCCGATCTGCCTACAAGGTGAGAGAGACAGAATGTGGGTAGTACGATGATTTTACATGTGTTGTAAATGTGTATGTTTTTACTCACATCACATGGTCTCCTTAGCCTTGTGACTCCTCCCCAGCTATTGTCACACACTGTATGAAAGCTGGGAAGGAGCCTGGAAAATGAAGCTAATTTTCTTTTTGCTGACAGACCAGTGACTTTGGGCTCCGTGAGAACATTTCTGGCCATCCTACCAGATTTGAGCTGTGGAAAAAGAACAGAGAGTCCATCGTCCTCCAGGTACTGGCCATGCTAGTCTCTCCTGTATACTTCTATATAGCCACAGTGAATCCTCATCAAAGTCACACTCTCTTTAGCTGTGGGTCTAGACTTTGTGTCTGCAAATGACATTGATTTCATAACTAGATACTACTTTTTGGTTCCAGTTAAAAGTTTGGGATGGAATGGGGGCAAGAGAGATGTCTGAGCGTTGATGCGTGCCTCCCCACAGGCTGATACTGAGGAGATAAAAAACGTGTGGGTACAAGACATATGGGATCTTTACTTCAGCCACATGCTCCAACTGAAAGGTACATAAATATACAGGTCCTCTCTATTTATACAAACTGTATGGTGTGCACATATGTAGCCTCATTCCCAGGCCCCTACCCAGCTTTCTGTCATTCCGTACTGCAAGCGACGGAAAGCTGAGTTCAGGAATGAGGCTACACATATGCAGTAGCTTGTTTGCCAGAACCAACACACTTTCCACAATGCAGTCTTGTTCCCAGCCCCCCACCAAGTGACAAAAAAGCTGGAACAAATTAATCTCATTTCCAAGCCTTTTGTAAATTTGAGCTACATGTATAAGTATGTATAGTCTCATTCTCACTTCTGAATTGGTGCAGTGTGAGGGAATTTTCTGTCTCCCCTTCCACCAAACTGCAAATGATCAAAGATTGAAAGTGGAGTTACCTATTTTGACTCTCCCCCCCATCTCCCTTCACTGTACTCAGATCTAAACCTGGAAGCCCATGGTTCTCGACCTCTGACCTCTCTCACAAACTCTGGGATGGCTGCTCTGACAAGGGGTAGAGCGTTTGGTCACTCATTGCGAACATCAATTCGCTACAGCACAGGTCGCATTTCTCGCACCAGTCGGGAATTACGTTCAAGACCTCCCTCCCAATCCAGCAACTTTTCAGGAGGTTCTAGAACAAGCATGGACGATCCCTTAGCTACATTGAGACCTGGTCGACACACTTATACACCCTCTAGCCCTCGGTATTCAGGTACATTTGTTGACCTTCGTCCTCATCGTTACTCCGCAGTATCTGCCGACACGGAAGCATCTGGGATTTCATCAAATCGCAGCAGCATTATCAGTACCACATCTACAAGCACTATCACAAGTCTTAACGTCAGTAGCAACAACAGTAATTCGGACCTGAAGCCATCGCAGCTTGTTTCGGACATCAGAAAGACTGCAGAAGAGGGTGGAATCACTGGAAAGATTACACCCATAGCTGAGAACCCGGAGGACTCCCCTACACCACCTATGAGCCCAGAGCCAGATCCTGAAGCCACCATCTTCGACACACCTGTGTAAGAAGTAGCTATGTTCTTGGCTAGAGTTTTACAACACATTGTACGGCTTTATACAATCCAGGGTTGTTTTAGTTTCATGTCAGAATAGCAGTTTAGTTTCAGTTTAAACCCTGCCTTACTAAATTATATTTTAGTTTTTGGTTAACTAAAACAACATTGCATATATTACAATCATGGTGTTTTCCCCTCTGATTTCTACAGCTAATTGGACTCTTCTTCTAGTGATGTTTATTTGGGTAATAATGTTGTTTCTGTGTACAATTTTGAGTGATAATACAGATCATCAAATTTTTATATAGAAAATCATAATTTTGTCTACATAATTATACAAGATCACAGCCCTAGGCTAGGTCTCTTAAACTTGTCAAACCAGATAAACGAGAAACACAGGCCTGTTGACTTGGGCTTGCTTGTATCAAACATCATCTCCATGGCCTCACTCAGTGGCAAGTGGACCACTTCAATCCTCTCTCCTTCATAAAGATTTCCTCCTCCTCCACTAACTCTCATCTCGTCGGTCACTTCACAGTAGAACGTGGACTGTAGCGTCCCACCCGTACCTATACTAGAGTAGTAAGAATTAACAAACTCTATCTTCTCCGGAGCCACTTTATAGCCTGTCTCCTCCAAGATTTCCTCACTGGCAATTTGTTCCAGTGAGGCTTTCTTGTCAACTAGCCCTGCACAGAGTTCGTATGTGAAACCCATGGAGCCTGGTCCATACTCAGTCGGTGGATTTTCGGTTGATAATTCGGTTGTAGCTCTTTTCGGTGGGGGTGGATCACTAGCGTTCGAAGGTTTCTCACTCAGAGGAGAAGTGAAGATGTCGGAGTTCTCCCATAGTGGCTTGTGCTTAGACATGTAAACAGCTATATAAGGAAGTGCAGAAGCATGCTGATATCACACAGTTCTCATGGATCAGAATGTGTGTGTGTGTGGGGGGGGGGGGGGGGGGGAGGGGGAGAGGGTGTGGTGGGGGTCTGGGGACGAGACTAGGGGGGATGGTACCTGGTCTGAACTGTCTCACAAGTACAAATGCCTCTTTGGTCTTGTTGAAGATGAGGACAGCTATGCTGTAGAAATAAGATTTTGGAACCATAGCATAAGGTGAAGCCAAACTCTTCTGTAAAGGCCAGCCTGTTGACCCTTGCTGAATCACTGGCTAACTCTAGCCTCAAGAGCCTGGGAACGAGGCTAGGCTAACTCCACATATGGAAGAAATACCAAACTAGTATCCATATCAGAATAGCCTTGCTTTACCTCACTGATGGAACTCACCTGTCATGCATTTTAATGCAATCCCAGAGCTTCTGTTGACCGTTCTGTGCATGCATGTGAACACAAAGAGGAGAAAAAGCAACTAAACAATTTGCTGCTTTTGCAATAGCTCAGAGCTAACCTGTTTATACTTCACTCGATAGGGCTGGATAAATTTGGAATTGGTGCATGGCTCTATGCTAACATCTTCTATCTGCTCCATCCTTCGGACTCTCAAAGCAGTCACCAAGAATCTCAGCTGCCCCGCCCAATATGACGTCACAGTGCGAGTAAGCGCGGTTACTATCCGCATACTGCTCCGGAAATGTTCAGTATACTACAAACAATGGGTGGGCAGCCATTTTCTTCTTCTGCCAATTTCAAGATGGCGGACTCAGATGTGGAAATCAATGTTGATGACGTTTGCGACAGTATGGCCGCCGATCATGGCGTAGAGGTGCAAACTATCATCCAGGGTCAGGCTCCCATAGCCGGGCAGGCGGACGACCTCGACTTTATGGTCCAGGAGGAGGTGGAAACTACGATAGACGACGATACGCTCACGGTTGAACTCGACCCCGTCGATAACGTCATCATCGCGTTGCAAAATACCGAGGGGCTGCAGCCTGGCAGCCATTTTGAGGACCAAAATGGCGGTGGTGATATCGAGGACTCGGGGCCAAGTGTCGCAGTGGGCAAGAAGCGACGGTTGGCTACCAGGGGCAACAAAGTGCGGGGTGTCACCTCCAAGAGGAAGAGGAGACAGAAGAAAGGTTCGGTGCGCTTCGTCAATAGGCAGATTCCCGTTGCTCTGACAACGGCCTCCGTCGCGAAAGAAGCGAAGGAGGCGAATGAGGCTAGTTTTGACCCTGAAAAGCACCCCAGAAAGTGGAAGAGGCGAAAACTGCCCGTGAAAACGTTGGACGGCCAGTTCGCAGTCAGCATGTGGTGCACTGGTACGTGTGGGTGAATTCGTGCTCAGGGTTTGTCCCTGGTTATAATGGTCATGAGAAAGTTATTCCAAGTACAAGTGTTGCTCCTTAGTTTTAATGCTTTAGTGTTCTATTTTGTCCTGAGAGTAGTGCATGTGTCATGAATTCACCCACTGTACCATAGCCTAAAATAGATTGAGACGCTATTTTCCTCATTTAGGGCATTTATTTTCCGTACTATCTGATACTGCCAGCTCAAACCATATTTGTTTTACTGTTGCTTTCACTCTGCACAGCACTCCTCACTACTTTTGGTGTTTTCCTTGCAGATGAGAGGAAGCAAGTGTCGGAAGAATCCGAGGATTTCTTTGAGTACACCCGAGGCAAGAAGATTCCTCCAGAAGGGATCCCAGGATTCGATTTCTCAGACCCCGAATCCATTGTGGAATTTACCAAGTATGTTGTGTGTATGCACCTGAGGAGAGACTTAAATTTCACAATGTACAAGACTTTGTCAATCCATAAACTTAAAGCTCATATTTTTCACATGATAAATTTATTCTCTCCTGTATATAGACGAACTAAAATGCAAAAACGAAGAGATGCAGATGGCATGGAAAGGACTATACCGTGTCCACACAAGGTCAGTGGGCCTACTGAGATTGGCCTTGATGGGGAACAATGTTATTGCCTACCTGACATCCTTTATCATCCTCTTCTCTCTCCTAGGGCTGCAGCAAGATGTTCCGTGATAATGCTGCCATGCGTAAGCATCTTCATACACATGGACCTCGTGTGCATGTCTGTGCTGAGTGTGGAAAAGCATTTGTGGAGAGCTCTAAACTAAAGAGACACCAGCTGGTGCACACGGGAGAAAAACCCTTCCAGGTGTGTGTGTGGTTTTGTTGCTATGACTGAGGACAAGTGTTCGTCATATATACGCCCTTTTGCCCACTGCATGCATAATTACAAAACACTCAACTTGTTTTATTTGGTGATCTGCTTCATATTAATTTTGTCCTATGATTTTCTTACCAGTGCACATTTGAGGGGTGTGGCAAGAGGTTCTCCCTCGACTTCAATCTGCGTACCCACATCCGTATCCACACAGGAGACAGGCCATATGTCTGCCCCTTTGACAATTGCAGCAAACGCTTTGCCCAGTCTACCAATCTCAAGTCACACATGCTCTCACATGCCAAGCAGGCCAAAGGCTCTCAGGTTAGCTTGGTGGTGTTGATGTGTTTAAAACCTAAAACCGAACAAACCTCATTGTGGAAATGGCTGTGTAATCCTGAGCATGAGCTCTAAATGTGGCAGTCCCATATAGAAACTGAAAATTATTATGTTGCATGTTTTGGTCTCATCGCCATGTTCAAAGTGACATATTGCTGAACGTTTGCTATGGGTGGGACGCATGTGTGCTTCTAAGTGCATTAGATAGTCATGCACCTTCAAAGTGCATGTGAGAACTAGTAACGATGTGGTCGAAATACACCATTCTTTGGTTTCTACATGAGACCGTCACAAATGTATCAGGGCATTACCATGAACATGAGCTTGACATGTGTCTCTGTAATTCTAACTTACTGGAGCTGCTGGTCGGCTTGGGTACTACACTGTACCAAGGAGACCCAACACCTGGCTCTCAGACACATATCTGTTTGATGATTTCTTATATATTTCTCTCTCCACTCAGAAAAACAGTGGTAGCAGCACCCCCAGTACCACACCCATCTCCTCTTCCCCTGTCCCGCTCGCTGCAGCTGTCTCTCCTGTAAAATCTCTCCTCTCTCCTACCCATCAGGGTGCCATCACGGCTACCCCTACCCCCACCACCACAGGATCCATCATCTCAGGTGAGGAGGACCAAGAACATGAATCTAACCAGCTCTGAGAACAGGATACATTTTCATGTCACGAGTTAGCATGTACTAGTGATGAAAGATGTTTGTTTGCTTAACAGCTGAGCATAGCATGGGTCTTTCCCTCAACCATAGTCCAATCATTGTAGGTCGAAGAATGTGACACATCTCTCAATATGTTCCATTTTTAACTTTACTGGGCTGTTGCGAAAGAAATACTGTAGCTAAGAGTCAGTGTAACATTTTCTCAGAATGTGTGTATGTTAGCCTCATAATGGTGGTTAGTCACTACCAGAGTTAGTAATTTTACACACAGTGCACTCTCTCCTCTTCTTACTGTAGCCGCCACCATCCACCTGCCTATTCTCTCTACCCTCGCTCCCACCTCTTCAAGAGAAACACAGGAGCTGAAGGAGCTTGAGGTGGTACCTAACATTACGTCAGAGGGTGACGGCATGCCAACCCTAGGTGACATTGTCACCACATACACCATTTCTGACACCATCCCCCCTTCTCTCGCCTCTCTCACCACCCTCACAACAAGCAGCACCCTCGAGTCTGTCTTCAACGAACCAATCATGAGCGTTGCGGTCACTGATTCAGAGACAAATGCCGATATAAGCTCAGTTCTCCAGAGCTAGCAAATTATTTTAATTTTGAAGGGTGTGTCTTTTTTTTTTTGAGCGGGTGTTAATTTTCTATTTTAGGGACAATTTTTCATCAGTAATTCTAACCACATGTACTACACATAATTTCTTTCATTTCCTTAAGAATGGGAAATGTACGTGTAGCACAGTGTAACACAAAGCTGTAACTGTAACGTGGTGTTATGCATTTAATGCAGTGAAATGTACGTATTGTACGAGCAACAGCTATAATAGTTTTGTGAGTCAAACTTATCAGAGGGTCTCTCTTAAGTGTTGCCAGCTATTTTTTCTTTGTCTCGGACAAATTTTAAGTTCTCGTTACAAAACAGCAAGCGAATGTCTGCACACTATTACAAAGATGTGCATGAACAAGTGAATTACTTCCATCCTATCCAGCTACCAATCCATTTGGTCATTGACCATGATGACGACTCGGAATTTGAAGTGTCTTCTTGCGGTAGAGAGTTGATAGTGGCAAATGGAATCTGAGGAGGGGGAATTCAGTGATGAAAGTGGGCACATATGAACACAATCTACCGGTACATACATCAGGTGATGGACTTGAATCTTGTTCCATTTCCGTATGACTTGATCTGGAGAACGTCCGAAGTGAGAACGTTGGTATGGCTCCCCCGATGGTTTGCTGGGTATCCCTGTGTGTCATCCTCTCCCTCTCTGCTCTCATTCTCTCCTCCTCTTCCCTCAGCTTTGCTTGGTTGGCCTTAAACGTCCCCAGGATGTTCTTTTCCCCCCGGGACTTGTAGAAGTCCAACACTGGCCTCACATCATCCACTTCATTGGCTGCAATGGCTAGTTGTGTGTGTGTGTGTGTGTGTGTGTGTGTGTGTGTGTGTGTGTGTGTGTGTGTGTGTGTGTGTGTGTGTGTGTGTGTGTGTGTGTGTGTGTGTGTGTGTGTGTGTGTGTGTGTGTGTGTGTGTGTGTGTGTGTGTGTGTGTGTGTGTGTGTGTGTGTGTGTGTGTGTGTGTGTGTGCATCCATGCACATGTGCATGCATATGGACAGAGAACTTCATTTCCATACAAGTAGCTACCTTGTTTACCCATGCATGATGTTAGTTATACATGCTAGATGAAAAGGTCAGGGTGTTACAGTATGACATTTGGTGGGGAGTTAGGCCACAGTCTTTCCGTCTGAAAGTTGGTCTTGCAGCTTTGGAGACAAATCTTGGACCAGGAAGCTTGAGTTCTATTAGTATACATTGTCAGAACACTGGGCATACTTTGCAGAAAGGGTATCAGTTCCCAGAGTGTTCTGTCGTGAATGTCCCCTGTCCATTTGTCCAGGATGATACTGTTCTCACGGTGGAACTGGACAGACTTGGGGTCTGTGTCAATGATGATCACCTTACTGAGGGGCCTGTTCAGGTGGGTAAGATCCTGGGAGAGGAGAGAGTCAGGAAGTGCATAGGGTAGAGGAGTAAGACGGAGAGAGGTATGCAAGAAAATGGGTTGGAGGAAGAGAGGCAAGGGAGGGAGGGGAAGAAGAGTGCTATAGCTAGTGTATTCAAGCTAGACTGGCTTCAGGTGAGTGAGAGAAAACAGTCTAGTGTGACGGACTTCACCTTGACATGGTGTCCTTTGATGTATTTAGTGGAGTCTCTGTACAGGTGGTAGAGGATGAGTTGGTTTGGGTCCATTGCAGCCACCAGCGGGTTCGCTGTCTGCAAGGGACAGAAGATTGTCAAGTTGAAAATTGAAGTCCACCACAAGGTGGCAAGGGGCAACTGTCACTGGCTTTGTACCTGATCTTGATGCACATGAACTTATGATTTTATCTTTAACCCTTTATACTTCTCACAAGAGCTCAGGATTTTAAGCCATGCAGAGGACAGCAATGTTAAGACTTTAGCCACGTGGGTACAACTTACAAAGGCACTTTCAGAAGTGAACACAACAAATTCATAAAAATCAAACAACTGCATGAGCAGTGCATCCAAGCCTGGTCGCTTCTGGTATTTCCACCCAACTGTTCGCTACAGAGAGAATGTATGTATATATGTATGTATGTATGTATCAAGAGCGCATAAGAACGGGCGGCTAGAGTAAGAGCGTGTAACCCCGTAAATTTTGAAACCGGTTGGAATTTACCGCCAGTACTAAAAATAGTAACACGTATTGGGCATGCTGCGTAGACATAAGGCATTGTTGCTAAGCATGTGACCAGGTGTTCTATTTTTAGGATGGTTCAATAATTTTGACCGGACTACAGGCTTCTATTGGAGTTACACACACTTACTCAAGCCACCCGTTCTTATGCACTCTTGATGTATGTATGTATGTATGTATGTATGTATGTATGTATGTATGTATGTACAGTATGTATGTATGTATGTATGTATGTATGTATGTATGTACAGTATGTATGTATGTATGTATGTATGCACTAGAAGTTAGTTTCGTTCCCAGGCTCTGTGCTTGTGAGGAGAGCCTGGGAACAAATATCTCTCTACTGAATGCATAGCATGCCAGCTTGTTAAAGGTTGGAGTCAAGCTCTTACATCGTACTCGCTGTGAAGAAGCACATCATTCAACTCCAGCACAATAGTGTATGGCCGTTGGTAGGGAGGGGGAAGGAAGTCTGGGAGGAGTTTTTCACTGGAGGGATCTGCAAACATCTTAACAAAACATTGGAAACAAGTTACTCTTCAGGCACGATCAGTATTCATCTCTGAATGTGATTGTGTAGTGGCAGTAAGGCTGTCTCAAGGTAAATCTAGCCTCGTACCCAGGAGCCTGGGTACTAGTCTCGGAACCAGACCCTCGAAAAATCGAAAAGGAGGGTCTGGTAAACAGGGCAGAGTGGAAGTGTACACTGCGGAATGTTAGGAATTTTATTAATTGTTAATTCTTCCATAGCCAGTAGAGCTTTCTGAAGAACCAGACACTCACAGAAGCGTTCTAATCTTACCCGCTTGGTTTTACAGCTTTCTAAAATGAAGCAAAACGCGAAGACGGCTCTCGTGAGGTTAGTATTTCTAATAAATGCACATCAGAATGCTAATCAAAAGCCAATCGGAAGTGCACCTGCATACCGGGCGCAGTGTACACTTCCACCCCAGCTGATTTACCAGACCCTCCTTTTCGATTTTTCGAGGGTCTGGTTCCGAAACTACCTGGGTATGAGGCTAACACAGAATCCATTTCTGAACAGGGTCTGGGCATGAGACTAGGTTATAACCACTTACTCTTCTGAATTCTTTGATACGGTTCCATGCTCTGTAGAGATAGGCCTTAATGACATTTTCTGTGATGGGCAAGAAAAACAATGTTTACATACATTAATAAAGTGGACATAGAAAGCCAATGAGTACTAGCCTCGTTCCCAGGCTCTTTCCTCCCGTGTGCGGAAGAGGAAATGAGCCTGGGAACGAGGGTAAATGAATACTGCCAGGGATAGAAAGAGGGAGCATTGGAAAGGACATTGCACACCAAAAGGCAAAAAAGCACCATACATGGGATCATATGTATGCTGATAACACAGGCCCATTTTGTCTGTGCATATTTCACAACAAAAAATACTTTGGGTTTTTTCGACATGAAATATCCTCACCATTAGCATAGATATCAGGCTCCTGAAGAAAGAAAGGGTCAGAAGGTCAATAATGATATTTGCACACAATTAATTGCAACATGCTGGGCACATGCAACAATGCTAAACGTACATGCAAACTATTACCGTTTCTAATCCTTCGATGCTTTCTTCAGGACGCCCTACAGTGAAAGAACAGCACTATCATTGATTTCCAGCAGTCCTGCCCCAACCCAGTCCCCCCAATTGCTGCCCACCCAGCAAGTAAACTCCAGTCCCAATCAGAGTAGTCGTAACGCCGGCGAACGCCAGCCATGCCTGCGTGGAAGTTTCTTTTCGTTTCTTAGGCCTCACATAGTAGTATGCTACCCTCTGGTGTATATTAGACGGCCGCAGGCGTATGCACACGGCATGAAGTAGCCTCCGGGAGCTCGCAACTACCTGGGGTAGCATGTCTTGTTGATAGCGCGTACACACGTGTACGTTCTCGATCGTACCAAAAGGGTTATTTAGCCATGTAGTCTCGTTCCGGTTCCACGCCTTACCGTGTGTTTTGGGAACGAGGCTACTACGTAATACACAAGAAGGACTGGGAACGAGACTGGGTGCGGCTACTAGTACTACGCACTGATAAAACAGATTGGCAGATACAGCGATCGAATTCACTAAGCTGAGGTTTGAGGAGGCGAGTAAACATGTCCTCTTCGTACGACGGCTATCTACCGCTCTTGGAGACATCACCTAGGCCTCCAGTGCCTCCCAAACCGAAAGCAATTCTGCAGAGATTGACCTCCGCACCCGCCCGAGTGGATTCGACCACGTCCGATCGCCCTAACAACGGCCTGTTTACCACTCCAACGAAGCATCGCCAGCTCAGTACAAGTGGTAATGGTTCATCAGTGGCCTCCGCTGCTGCCGGCGCTGCCCTGGCGCGGCCCTTCTCCGTGAGCACTGCAAGACCAGCAACCGGCTCGCCCAAAGCTGGCAAACCACTCCCCATTCCCCCCACAAAACTCGCCATGGTTTCTGAAGAAGTTGCATCATACAAATCGCAACAGTCAGTCCAACCATCTCGAGTTCCTCCCCAAAAACCCAGTGACTACCTGGTGTGCATGCCATCCAATTCCGCCCCTAGTTTTAGCACAAACTCTGGTTCTTCATCAACGGCAAGCAGTCCACAGGACTTTGTACCCCTTACCCACCATAAGCCACAACAACCAGTTACGTTTGCCACACCTCCACCGAGAGAAATGGAACATGTTGAGAGAGAACACCCTAGAAACGCATTCGAGTACATGGACCAAATGCGTGAACGTGGAGATCTCTGTGATGTCACATTTGTGGTTGACTCGACAGAGATCAAAGCCCACAAAGTTGTCCTAGCTGCTTGCAGCCAGTATTTTGAATCCATGTTCATTGGTGAGTTTGCAGAGCCTGAGGGAGAGTCTATTGCAATCGATGAAGTCAATGAAGATGCTTTGATTGCATTGGTTGATTTTGCGTACACTTCTCGGATAAAACTCACCGACCGCAACATTTACTCGCTTTTTGAGGCAGCCGATCTTCTTCAGTTTCCTGGAGTCAAGAGTGCCTGCTTCAAATTTTTCAAGCAGCAGATAAACAAGTCCAACTGCATTAGAACTTGGCTGTTTGCAGAGGGCCACAATTGCACGGAACTAATGGAGGCGTCTGTCAAGTACATTGAGTGCAACTTTCTTGATATTGTGAGAGGGAGGGAGTTTCTGAACCTTGAGCAGCCAGACATTGTTGCAAAACTTGTACAGCTAGAAGACCTGGCTATTACATCAGAAGAGCAAGTGTATGAGGCAGTGTTGGGCTGGTTGCAGCACGACCCTGAAAAAAGAAAAGAGCATGCACCGATTGTGTTCAAACATGTCCGATTTGCAAGCATGTCCAGGGACTACCTGCTGCACATAGTTGACCACGAGCCCTTCATCAAGGAGGACCCTGACTGTCTTCAACAGGTAAACAGAGATTTCCCATGAGATTTTCACTCCTCATACCTGCCTTCATCTCTCCTCCCTCACTCCTCTCTCTTCCTCCCTCCTCACTTCCTTTCTATATAGCTAATCGATGCTCTGGAGTCTCATGTGTCGAACCTACGGACCACAATGAGGAGAAAGCTGTTGAAGCAGGGCAGATCTACCAGCTGTAGCAGCAGCATCAAGCCCAGACCTGCATCCATGGCCGTGGAGGTGAGAGAGAGTGGGAGGGGAGGAAGAAGAGGAGGGTATCTTGCGAGTGACAGAGAAAGGATAGCTTTGAACCTGGTGTATTGAGGGAGGTTCTAGGAATGAAAAGTTGTTGTCTTTCTCCTACTCTGAGGGTGGGCGAGTGGGTAAAACTAGTGTGCATGAATAATCAGTGAACCACAGCTTCCTGTAGAAAGCGAAGGTCAAGGATGATTGCATTGAAGACAGTTTTTTTCCCCACAAAGTTGAGTTTGTTGTTCACTGTAGTCATAACAATCCCCCATACCCCACCTGCACACATCATGTTTTGGTCCATTTTTGTCCATCAAACTGCCACTCTGTGGGAGAGTGGGCAAGTTGTTGTTAATGCACCACTACATAAATGGGATCAGCAGCTGTTGGGCTTCTAGTAGTCTAGACCTCGTGACCAGACTCTTGGACGAAGATTGTATGGGTATGTTAGTTGTTGGGTAGCCTTCCTCTTGTTTCTGTTAGCGTACATATTGGTACACAGTGTGTTGATGGTAGGAACAAAGTACACTGTCATTTAGTCTCTGTTTCTCTCATGAGTATTCCATTGTGTTGGAACACTTGGTACATATATGGGTCTACAAAGCAGAGGGGTATTCACAGTGGAGTATACACGCTGTGGCAATTAACTCTCTCCTACACATGCACACACACACACACACACACACACACACACACACACACACACACACACAGGTTGTAAAGATCTATCGTGAGAACAGAATCCTCGGTCTGCGGATCATGGGTGGCTCTGACAGACCCATGCACATCTTTAGGCAGGGAGACAAACCTGGCATCTTCATCCTGAAGGTCAGCTGAAGTAGCTTACACTCAGTACTCACCTGGTTGTATGTGTGTTTTTTTTGTTTTTAATACAAAACGTGTACACATGGGCTTAGCAAGCCAAGTGACTTTGTCTCCTGTGTTGTCATGTCCAGGTGACTCCGGACGGTGTTGCTGCTAGGGTGGGTAAACTGAGGCCTGGGGATCGCATCCTCAGTGTGAGTGGAGGCCATCTCATTAGCGTTTGAACCGCTTGTATAAATGTTTTCACACACACACAGGTGAATGATATTGATGCGAGTAATGTGACACACGAACAAGCCATCCGACTTCTCACAACTAGCCCAGATCCCCTCACTTTGCTGGTCAGACATGAACCTCCACCACATGGACTAAATGTATGCATGTGTGTGTGTGTGGGGGGGGGGGGGGGGGGGGGGAATAATCTACATGTGAATCTCTCTTGTATGCAACACACACACACACACACACACACACACACACACACACACACACACACACACACACACACACACACACGTACACACACACACACACACACACACACACACACACACACACGTACACACACACACACACACACACACACTGCTCAGGAGCTGACACTGGTCACCAAACATGGGGAGGGGTTTGGGTTTGCCATCAGTGGGGGGGTCAATGGTTACCCAGGCAACCCCCTGGATGAAACAGACGAGGGCATCTTCATCTCCCAGGTGTGTACATATTCCTCTACCGCCTATAGTCTAGTCTGGACCCTGACCCTTACAAGAAAGGTTTTAGGGTGACTTCTACTATGGTTAGCAGCACTCGCCCACAATAGTGTCACATACCCATGTTCCCAGACCACACCCACCATAGTTTCAGCATGAGCATGCTAGCACTGCTAGTGGCCTGTTGAGCTCTTATGTGGTGAAAACTTTATATCAGAAGTTGAAGTGTCGTTTGCTGGAGATCTTCAGTGAGGCTGTTATTATGCTAGATTGGTGATTGATGGTGTAATGCATGATGTATGTACGCACTGACAATTAATATGGAGACAGTGGTTTTCAGACATTTTGTTTGCCACTCAAGAAGTTCGTAATTCGTTTCAGTGCTGTAGATATGGGTATGTGTAGATCATTTCATATTCTGAGTGCTTGTCGTTGGTTTCAGATTGTTCCTGGTGGTGCATCACAGCAGGACGGGCGGCTGTCAGTGGGGATGAGAATCCTGCAGGTCAACTCTGTCAGCATGCTTGGGAAGACACAAGAAGAAGCAATGAAGATATTGCAAGGGGTGGTGGACAGAATAAACCTGCTGGTGTGCCATGGCTACGACCCGAGTGTCCTGCAGCTGCCAACCTTCAGCACCGAGTGGGAGGGAGAGGAGGAGGAACTTGGTTATGAGTCACTGTACGAGAAAACTATTTTTGGAGGGGAAAATGGACATTTGAGTAGCAAATCAAGA
The DNA here is from genome assembly GCA_949130485.1 of Agelas oroides. Taxonomy (NCBI): domain Eukaryota; kingdom Metazoa; phylum Porifera; class Demospongiae; order Agelasida; family Agelasidae; genus Agelas; species Agelas oroides. The sequence goes on along the minus strand of OX422196.1, from coordinate 1,027,915 downwards.
TGACCATATTTTTTTGTAACAGCCTATTTTTTTTTGTATCGTGTATAAATGTGTACCATCCGTCATGCATATCCAGCTGATCAGACTGTGCCGTAAATGTGAATTGTCTAATTATAGGACTAGAATGGCTATAAAAAGATTATGACGTAATGCACAACTTGCAAAATTGAAAATGGCGAGCAAAGTGAACCGAGAACTAGCGGCCGTCTCTTCGGCTATGCTACCTCAGAAACTGCGTGCATTCTTCTCCAACGCTGCGTGCAAGGTGTTCAGCGATTTCTCTGACCCTTACTCTCCTCCTGAAGAGAGCGCGGTTCAACAGCACCTTGTGGAGCCGTTACAATGGCTACTGTGTGGGGGGGACCCAGGCGTCGTGTTGGCGAGCCTGGACGAACACAAGGCCCCGTCTAACTTCTGCGGAAAAGTTTTCAAAAGTGGAGAACCTGCCTATTTCTGCAAGTGAGTGGGGGGTGGAGCAGGGAGCGAAATTGAGGGGGTTCCCCTGGGGGACACCGCAGGGGCGACCATAAAGGGTGCTGTGTTCTTGATAGTGTCCGCGATGTGTCCTGAACATGGGGCTAGCACAGCTGTACCACCACCACCAAGTCACGGTTACTTGGAACTTTGCCAAGACTCAGCTTTCTGGCACATGTTGCGTATACACTAGTGTACGAAGATGCTACGAAAACGCTACTCCACAGAGATGTTACTAGTCACCTGGCTGCTTTCTTTTAGCAATTTCTATCTCTCAGTCACCCCAAGCATCACTGATGAAGCCTGTTAGTGTCCAAAACGTGTCCTGTGGTGACTCTACATGTTCCTAGTCACATCTGCAAGGGATGTGCTTATTGTTTATGACATACCATTATATGTTCCTGTGCAGGGATTGCCAAACAGACCCCACTTGTTGTCTGTGTATGGAGTGCTTTGAACACAGTGGCCATAAGGGTCACAGATATAGGGTATGATGTAATTATGATGTAATCCTTGTTCTAATTTTAGCACAATAGTGTTGTAACACATGGGCAGCTCAGCTTACACACTGTGTGTGTGTGTGTGTGTGTGTGTGTGTGTGTGCACTGGAATTTCTGTATGTATTTGTACACTCAAACATACCACAAACTTGACCATTCTGTATTACATATACATGTTACACAACCAGCCTACATGTACATGTAACAATGTTTAATTAGGGGATGCATTTTTACTCAAAACTAGCCACATTGTAAATCACTTTCAGTGTCATGCATGCTATACCTAACTGGATGAGGTCTGGAAACAAGACTATGGTTTACTGGAAACAAGACTATAGTTTACACATAATAGTTTACTGTGGTGTGGTACAATGATTCTAGTATGACAGAGCTAAAGTAATATCTTGCTGTCTTTTTCCCCCAGCTGTTTGCATCGGGAGGAGGGGGCTGCTGTGACTGTGGAGATCCAGAGGCTTGGACCTCATGTGTGCACTGTGACCTGCACAAACCAACCGAACAAAACGAAGACGAGGTAGCCCGTGGGTTTATTGCAGCCACAGTGCCACTTGTTAATATGAAATGGTGGTCTTTTCTTCCCTCCCTCCTCTTCTCTCTCTTCCTCCCCCTCCATCCTCCTCCTTCCCTCTTTCTCCTTCTGTACTGTTCTCCTCTCCACCCTATTTCCTTCCCTCCTACCATCCTCATTCCACCCTTCCTCTCTCCTCTTCTCCGTCATCTTCCTCCCTTCCCCTCCCCCTCCCCTCCCCTCACACCAGGTGGATCCTGTGGAGGTGTTATCATCTGACCTGGCGGACCGTGCACATGTGTTCTTCTCCACTCTGCTCTGGTACTGCCTGGACATTCTCTGCTGGCAGGAGACCAAGGCCTTGCCAGCGGAGGTCATGAAAGGCAGGAGCGCTGAAAGGTAATACCCTGTTCTGGAAAGTTGGGGCTTCATCAGGGGATTCTGAGGGTATTGAGTGATTTTGTGAGACCCTAGTCTCGTTCCTAAACCTTCACTGCCTCTTGTTTGTGATTGCTTCTACAACATCTCTCAAATGTCTTCCTCTGTATATACACATTTGGAAGTGATTGAGGTGATGAAGACCTGGAAACGAAGCATGTATGACCTTGTCCTAGAGAATGGGAGACTTTGTAGGCTTTTCCTGGTATCAGGAACAGCACTAGCCGCTGTTGTGGGTCATCTAGTGCCTCTGTCGAGTTTCAGGATGGAAGTGAAATCACCATAAATGTGTGTTTAAGATCTTTTTCTCTTACAGTTTGCAGGAGGAGTCATTTCTGACCTTTCTCTACAACGATGAGGTGCACTCTTACGATGAGGTATGACAAGCGTTGCTTACTGGTGGTAGGTAGCCGTTAGCAACAACTATTAATAATTCATCGCGAGAAGATGTGTCACATTGTTACTTCAACACAAGAGCACACAACTGACGTTTACTGTGCGCTCTCGTTCAACATTACCAAGGTAGAAGATTACTGTTGCAGGTTTGCTGAGTGTACTGACTCAGCCGTGCAAGTACGCCCTTGGTTAAATATGCAGCTGTGTATTGACTCAACAGTGCTTTGCAGTGTCAGCAGTATTCATTATGTAATTCATTGCCGCTGTGTACAGCTCAGCTGTTCTGACAAATTATTCCTTTTATGGTCATTGTGTGTGGAACATGGTACAGCTGTTGTAAATGGTAGAGAATCCTAATGCAAATACACCTGTGCATGGGCAATTTACATGTACCACAAATCTTGCTCTCCCGACTACTGTCAGTTGTTACTGCGCTGTTCTTCCCTGTGCACAGGTGATCTACACCCTGACACACAACATCAAGCTGACCCACACTGAAGCTGTTGCTATGGCAACATATGTGGACAGAAAAGTAAGGAAGTATATTTACTACCAGTTGGAGCTTTTGAGAGGCTGTTAATTAAACTCTGTGTCTCTCTCTCTCCCCCTTTCTCCCTGTCCTTCTTTCTCTCTCCTTTCCTCCAAGGGTCGGGCGGTGATCAAATCTGGTAGTGAGGAGGACTGTCTACGATGCAAGGAACTGATCAATGTAAACTGTGTTCCATTCCATGCCAATGATTGTGAGGTGGCCTCGTTCCCATGCCAGTGATGTAATGTGGCCTCATTCCTATGCCAATGATTGTGAGGTGGCCTCGTTCCCATGCCAGTGATGTAATGTGGCCTCATTCCTATGCCAATGATTGTAAGGTGGCCTCATTCCCATACCAGTGGTTGTAAGGTGGCCTCATTCCCATGCTGAGGAATGATGGGGGGAGTGGAAACAAGCAAAGGAATAGTTAATCAGTTCCACTTGTTCTGTTTCTGTTCTGAAAACTGAGAGTGTAGTTGGGAAAGTCTTCGTGGTTGTTACAGGGCTTTGTGTTGTACAGCAAGGGTCACCTATTAACCGAGACATCATTATGGCCTTTGCTCATTTGTTCCTCCTCCTCTTGTCCTGTCTTCCAGACTGGTTTGGTGAGCACAGAACCATTGAAAGTCATAGTGTACCACAAAGCGGTGGCTGCCCACCACAGCACCGCCATTCTCTGCCTCTCACTTCTCAAGGAGCTGGCCGAGAAGTCAGGTAAAGTTGTGGTGTGTGTGTGTGTGTGTGTGTGTGAAGGAGAGGGGTGGGGCTATGAGAGGGGAAACGGCAAGACGCACTATAGAGGGCAACCTTCATTTCTTCTCCTTCCTCTTTCCTCTTTACCCTCCTCCCTTCATCTCCTCTAGCTGCTTTCCGTCGTCTCATCTCGATGGCACTGGTGGAGAGGTCTCCACGGACAGCAGGATGCTGTGTACTGGACAAGTTCTTCCTCAACGACAGCAACATGTGGATCAGTGAGTGAAGCTACCTCATCATTCTCAGCAGTATCCCATTGCTGTAGTGTGGACACTTATTGCTTCCCTTTTTCTCTTTCTCCCCTCCCTCCTCTCCCTCCCTCTCCTCCCTCCCTCCTCTCCCTCCCTCTCCTCCCTCTCTCCTCTCCCTCCCTTTCTCCTCTCCCTTCTTTCCCCCCCCCCCCCTCCTCCCTCACACACACACACGCACACACCACACACACCTGTTTCATAACAGCTGCACGAATCAACTGGCAAAGACTGGTGATGAGCTCGTAAGTAGTGGAGTTTGTAAAGTTGCTATCCACTGCTTCAGCACTCCTTGTTGCTCCCCTCCCCTCCCCTCCCCTCCCCTCCCCTTCCCTCCCCTCCCCTCCCAGGATTTACATGGACCCAGTATACAAGAAGGAAATGGCCATCAATCTGACCAGAAACTACTTTGAACTGCAGAAGAACTTTGTGCGGGACTCACACAACCATGACGTCTGTGTATGTGCTAGACTTGTTTCCTCTTGTGTGGTGGTCTCTGTCATCCAGCCTGTATCTTGTCTCACTACAGGCCAGCAACATGACCGTCCAAATGTTCACCGTGCCTTCACTGGTATGTTGCTATCTCGGATCATGATGGAGACACTGTGCAGCCATATTGCCACCACCCATTTTACTTACCTTGTGCCTCTTGTCCCTCTTGTGTCTCTTCCCTTCACCCCTTCTCTCTCGCCCCTTCTCCCTCCTTCTTTCTTCCCTTTTTCGCTCCATTCTCCCTCCCTCCCTCCCTCCCCTCCTTCCCCCAGAATCGCATGTTGGTGGCAGAGCATAGCTTGCTGGAGAAGATCATTGGGACGCTGCTGGAGTTACTAGAACCATGTGTGGACCCCACCTCTCAGACCTACAAACTGAGGTCCAGCAACTACAAACATTCAAGGCTGGCATACATCATGTATGACTTGAGGTGGGTGGAGTCCTTGGTCATGTGACCATCACGTGATTAACCTCTTTAGTCATGTGACTAAATGGGTGTGTTCAAACTGCTGTGTACCACTGAACCACTGTTACACTTTTGTTGGGCTGAGCTGGATTGAGCAGGGTAACTTGTAACCTCATTCCCAGCCTTGTTTTTGAAGCTGGGAGAGCCTGGGAATGAGGCTAAGATACTGAACATACTAGGACCAAATGTTTGGCAGATTTAATGCATGGCAAAGAATACCGTTCATATAGAGGGCTGAGGGAGGATTCAGATGAGTGGTTTCCTACTGTGTTTGAATGTTGTGGTACTGTCGTCTCACGTTTGCCACATGGCCTTACCAGGTATGTGCTGCGCAGCAAGCCAGAGGTGTGGACGGACCAGATTAGGACCAAGGTTCTGGCAGCGTTCTCCCTCTTACTGGACCTGCTGGGGAAGCTCCAGGTACGTACATGTGTGAGGACACTACAGTTTAACACCAAGTTTTAACTGCCCTCAAATAAAGATGCCTGGACACTTTATTTTGGTCTTAAGTTTGCCCCTTGTGGAGGTGTCATTCTCATACAAATAAAAGTCATTTCTTTGCATGTGTTGTGTGTGCATGTTACAGACTTGGGTCATGTTTTTCAACTTTGTAAAATAGCTTTGAGGTGTATGAATTGAGTTTGAAGTTATATACCATAAGACAGGAAATTTTCGCTACATTTGCGGTTGGACTCATACAATGAAACTATTATTTGCGAAATAATCATTACTACACTGCGTGCACGCCCGTCATGTGACCAGCGTCCATGAAAATTTAATCCGTGAATTATTTCACTAATACATTGCAATGGTGCATCCACAAATATTTTCGACCACGAAAATTTCCTGTCCTTCTGTAAGTGTTTACAGGAAAGTATGCTAATAGTACCACACTGTACAAGTGAGATAATGGTGATTTCGATCACATGATCCCTGCTGTTGTGTGTGTGTGTGCTCTATAGAATGTGGACCCAGTGAAGCGTCAGCGAGGATTTCATGTGGAGAGGGAGGAACCGTGGGAACACACTTTCAACTTTAGCATCGTCCTGCAGCCAGCCGTCCTCCTGTTTGCAGACTGGTGCACCTCAGATGTGAGTGCTGTCACTTTGTCGTCCAGCTCTCTTTCTTGAAGTGGTCTATCCTGTTGTCATTCATGTGTCTTTTTACCACAGCGATCCCTCTTGTGTGAAGCGGTGAAAGCAGCTGTGCAGAAGTACGAGAGTGTCGCCCAGAGATCTAAACTGCCCTTCAAGAACCACAGTATGTTTACAAGCTAACTGCTACCTTTCATGATTATTTATTTTGTGTGGTGTTTCGTTTTCCTGCTGTCCTCTCCCTTTCTCCTCCTCCCTCTTCCCTTCTCCCTCTCCCCCCTCCTCTTCTCTCCCCTCCTCTTCTTTCCCCTCCTCTTCTTTCCCCTCCTCCCTCTTCCCTTCTCCCTCTCCCCCCTCCCTCTCCCCTCCTCCTCTTCTCTCCCCTCCTCCTCTTCTCTCCCCTCCTCCTCTCTTCCTTCCTCCCTCTCCCATCCTTCCTCTCCCCTCCTCCCCCTCCTCCCCCCCCTCCCAAGGCGTGGACCCAAAGCTGGTTGACAAAAAGCACATAGAACTGATCCTATTTGACATTCTGAAGGACCACGTCTCTATCCACCAACCTCTTCCCAGACTCATTGCAAGTCAGTTCCACTTACGTTTCTACAACAGTTTATTCATAAACTTCAGTAGCTTCTCAGCTGGTTTCTGCTTAGAATGGAAGTTCTTTGTTACAAACGACCAGAATTTCTTTATAGCTCGTTCAAGAAGGAGAATAGCTCATAAGAGTTGGGCAAGTGTCCTGATCAATCGTAACTTACCTTGGGGTTCCTTTGAGAGGGGTTCCATTGTGATACACAACCGGTGTCTCTCTCTGTAGGTCTCCTGGTCGGAGCTAGCATGCAGAAGCTGACTCTGCCTCATTTGCTGCAGATCTCTCCAACAGTAAGCTGGCTGTCCATCACCCTTTTTTGCATCACACACCTACAAACCATCCCTCCATCTCTCCCTCTTTCCCTTCCTCCCTCCCTCTCCTCCCTCCCTTCCTCCCTTCCTCCCTCCCTTTTTCCCTCTCTCCCTTTTTCCCTCCCTCCCTTTTTCCCTCCCTCCCTTCCTCTCTCCCTTTTTCCCTCCCTCCCTTTTTCCCTCCCTCCCTTCCTCTCTCCCTTTTTCCCTCCCTCCCTTTTTCCCTCCCTCCCTTTTCCCCTCCCTCCCTTTTTCCCTCCCTTTTTCCCTCCCTTTTTCCCTCCCTCCCTCCCTCCCTCCCTTCCTTCCTGCCCCCCTTACTCCCTCACCAGGATACGCGGACCCCTCTCTTCCTGATGGAGCATTGCTCACAGGTGATTGTAATGGCAGTCCAGGTGTTGGCTGGAATGTGGAAGCGTAACGGCTACTCGGTGGTCAACCAGGTCATCAACTACCAGTTCCACTACAGCAAGGAGGTCATGTTTGACAAAGACATCATCATGTTGCAAGTAGGAAACCACCCAGGTCTCCTCCACCCTTCTCCTCTCCTCCTACATTTCCTCTTCCCTTCCTCCCTTCTCCCTCCTTCCCCCTTCCACATGTCATTTAGACTTGTGAAAGCCTGCACAGTCTGAGCATAAGTAACTAAGCTGAATAAGACAAGAATGCTTCCTTCAAATGATCAATTCCTTTTCCCCTCCATAGTCTCTCTCTTACTTCCTCTTTCTCCCCCCTCTAAAGCCTCCTCCGTCTCTTCTCTCTCCTTCCTCCTTCCCTACCCTCCTCCACATACATTAACCACACCCTTACCTTCCATTCCCTGTACAGGCCATGGCAGCCATTCTGGACCCTGACGTCTTCATGTATGCTCTGATCTACAAGTTTCGTCTGGAGAAATGGCTCACATGGTTAGTGACCTTACAACCCAACTCTCTCTACCCTGGTCACTTACCATAGGTACAGCGTACGTTCTAGCTGAAATGTGGAAGCACAGCCTGTGTGGTTCCATGCAAACCCAGGGGGAGGGTAGCCTCGTACCCAGGCTCTTTCTCGTGTGCGGAAAGAGGAAATGAGCCTGGGGACGAGGCTAGGGGGAGGGAAGGAGAGGAATGTTGGGTTTACCGTGGTTCCATGCACAGTACTAGCAAGCACAGATGTGCACTTGTTGATTCAGTAGTTAATGTCTTCAGAACATGATGTCCCGCTTTCACCAGCATTTATCTCAGGCTACAAGGAAGCTATACATCAGAACATGATGCCCCGCTTTCACCAGCATTTATCTCAGGCTACAAGGAAGCTATACATCAGAACATGATGCCCCGCTTTCACCAGCATTTATCTCAGGCTACAAGGAAGCTATACATCAGAACATGTGCCATATGTTGATGGGCAGAGTTTCAACGACAGTTGATTGATTGCCAAATGTATCTGCATGGGACATGCTGACGAGGCATCTTTAAATGGCTGGCTGATTGATAAACAGTTAGATTACTGTTGGGTTTCATCTCTCCTCCTCCCTCACAGCCCAGAGAGCGATCCAGTCAAGAGGGGTGAGGGTACGGAGGATGCTCTGCGCTTCTTCATCAGTGAAGCGGAGGATTTCCTCTTCCTGCTCATCATTGTGTTCTGTGAGTGAAGAAATCACACAAAGGTCAAAGTGCAAAGCAGTAGTAGCTGCTGTAGAATGATAAAATCAAGCTAACCCGTTGTACTGTGTGCATAAAATCATGTTAGTTTGTCAGGTTGACTCTTCCTTCGTCTCCCCCCTCCTCCTCATTTCAGCGGAGCGTTACACACAAGGGGTTGGTGAGGGGGTGGTAGCCACTGATACTTTACGGAGGGAGATCATCCACCGCCTGTACATCTCTCCTCTTTCCCACAGCGAGCTACTCAAGCAGTTCAGGGTGAGAGGCATTAGAGGGTAGAGGAGAGGACAGGGGGGATGGTGTTCAGTACACATACATAATGTTGTGCAAAAAAATATCAATGTTTCTCTTCTGCAGTTGAACGAGAATGAAAATGAAATTGACCGACTGCTGAAAGAAGTAGCAACCCTCAGGTCGGGGCTCTTCTTCCTCCACCTCTTTCCCTCCTTCTCCCTCCTTCTTCTCCCTCCTCCTTTCTCACACTCTTCAATTACTCCAAATATACATCTTGTGACTGTAGACGTGCAGGTATTGGAGGCAAGTCTGTCTTTGAGCTAAAGCAGAATTGTGAAGAAGAGTACAGCCCTTTCTTCTACCATTACAACAGGACAGATCAGTCCAAGGTATATGACTAGAGCATGTGAATACAGCTGCACAACAGTCATGTGACCTCCATGTGACCTTGCTATTGAAGATCATGTGACTTCCATGTGATCTTGTTATTGAAGATCATGTGACTTCCATGTGACCTTGCTATTGAAGATCATGTGACTTCCATGTGACCTTGCTATTGAAGATCATGTGACTTCCATGTGACCTTGCTATTGAAGGTCATGTGACTTCCATGTGACCTTGCTATTGAAGATCATGTGACTTCCATGTGACCTTGCTATTGAAGGTCATGTGACTTCCATGTGACCTTGCTATTGAAGATCATGTGACTTCCATGTGACCCTGTTGGGAATCATGTGGTTTAGAGAACTGATTTCCACTCTACACATAGGCAGAGGATGTACACAGAAAGAAAATCAGGGCTGCTGGCATTCAGAATCAAGCTGCACGTAAGTTGAAAGTACATGTATCTGCATTTTCTCATCCTATACTTCTTTTCTCCTTCCCACTCCTGCCCTCCCCTCACACCCACACACACACACACACACACATCTTCATCCTCCCTCCCTCCTCTCCCTCCCTCACAGCTGCACCTCCAAAACACCCTCCTCCCTTCTGTGAGCCGTTTTGGGGTGTGATGCGACTCACCTGCTGCCCTGTCCTTCACCGTGTGATGCACTGCGTGTTCAAACAAGCCTCCTCCCCAGAGTCAAAGTTCTGGTCTGACAAACTTTTGCATGAGGTAAACATCCATCCTTTGATCCAGCAATAGTCAGAAAACTCCTCATCCAATATCACACAAAATTTGACAGTAGTTCTGCGGTTGAGTACTATAGAGAGTTATTGGAAGGTGGATGGTAGCTAGCCTCATTCCCAGGCCACTCACAGATTTTATCTCGCAGCCGTGGAGAAAAATCGACTGCGAGATAAAATCTGGGAGTGGCCTGGTAATGAGGCTAAATGGTAGCCTCTTCTTAGCAACTAGTCTGAGGTACATGTAGGTAGCATACCCCGGACAATAGCCTCCCATGCATAGTTTGGAAACGTTTCAAAACTATCCCCTGCCTGACCCTTGTTTCGGAAACAGCAAAGCTGTATGTATCTTGTCGGAGAATTGCACATTCCCAGGCCTTTGGCTTGGCAGTGTTTTTTGCGAAATTCACACTTCTGTGCATGTTTCATACTACTGGCATACTGTTCTCCCGTATATGGTGATGTAGTCTCGAATCCAGACCCCCCTGGGAGTCTGGGTTCAGGAGTAATGATGATAAAGCGATAATGGTTGTCAAGTGGTCCATCTCTCCCTTAGGCACTGCACTTGTGTGCACTGATGCTATCAGAAGAAACTCCCACTGACCCCAGATCACTGTGCAACGCTGCCATTGGGAAATTCGGAGGTATTGTTGGTTACTTGGATGTAGCTACACAGTTCAAAGTTGGTACACGTCAGACAGCCTTGTGTTCTTTTTGGTGACGTGTGAGGGCTTGGTAGCCTCATACCCAGGCCACTTGCCTGGGTATGAGGCTAAGGGCTTGGCAGCCTAGCCTTGTTCCCAGACTCCCCCTGTCTGGCCTGGAAATGAGGCTAAGAAAAACCCTGTTATCAGGCTCCAACTTTCCTGTTGCAAAGTACATGTGAAGTAATGGAAGCTGTTCCCTAACAATATGTGTGCTTATTTTCCTGACTGCAGACAATGGTTTTCTGGACTGTCTTGAGTCTCTGTTGACCAACCGCAGAGCAGAAGAACACCACACACTGCTCACATGGACAGTACAAGTGAGAACATTAGAATACCACTTAGTTTACTGTGTGTGTACTATAGTTTACTGTGTGTTTACTATAGTTTACTGTGTGTGTACTATAGTTTACTGTGTGTACTATAGTTTACTGTGTGTGTACTATAGTTTACTGTGTGTGTACTATAGTTTACTGTGTGTGTACTATAGTTTACTGTGTGTGCACTATAGTTTACTGTGTGCACTATAGTTTACTGTGTGTGTACTATAGTTTACTGTGTGTACTATAGTTTACTGTGTGTGCACTATAGTTTACTGTGTGCACTATAGTTTACTGTGTGTGTACTATAGTTTACTGTGTGTGTACTATAGTTTACTGTGTGTGTACTATAGTTTACTGTGTGCACTATAGTTTACTGTGTGTGTACTATAGTTTACTGTGTGTGTACTATAGTTTACTGTGTGTGTACTATAGTTTACTGTGTGTGTACTATAGTTTACTGTGTGTGCACTATAGTTTACTGTGTGCACTATAGTTTACTGTGTGTGTACTATAGTTTACTGTGTGTACTATAGTTTACTGTGTGTGCACTATAGTTTACTGTGTGTACTATAGTTTACTGTGTGTGTACTATAGTTTACTGTGTGTGTACTATAGTTTACTGTGTGTGCACTATAGTTTACTGTGTGTGCACTATAGTTTACTGTGTGTGTACTATAGTTTACTGTGTGTGTACTATAGTTTACTGTGTGTGTACTATAGTTTACTGTGTGCACTATAGTTTACTGTGTGTGTACTATAGTTTACTGTGTGTACTATAGTTTACTGTGTGTGCACTATAGTTTACTGTGTGTGTACTATAGTTTACTGTGTGCACTATAGTTTACTGTGTGCACTATAGTTTACTGTGTGCACTATAGTTTACTGTGTGTGTACTATAGTTTACTGTGTGTGTACTATAGTTTACTGTGTGTGTACTATAGTTTACTGTGTGTACTATAGTTTACTGTGTGTGTACTATAGTTTACTGTGTGTGTACTATAGTTTACTGTGTGTGTACTATAGTTTACTGTGTGCACTATAGTTTACTGTGTGTGCACTATAGTTTACTGTGTGTGTACTATAGTTTACTGTGTGTGTACTATAGTTTACTGTGTGCACTATAGTTTACTGTGTGCACTATAGTTTACTGTGTGCACTATAGTTTACTGTGTGTGTACTATAGTTTACTGTGTGTGTACTATAGTTTACTGTGTGTGTACTATAGTTTACTGTGTGTGTACTATAGTTTACTGTGTGCACTATAGTTTACTGTGTGCACTATAGTTTACTGTGTGCACTATAGTTTACTGTGTGTGTACTATAGTTTACTGTGTGTGTACTATAGTTTACTGTGTGCACTATAGTTTACTGTGTGTGTACTATAGTTTACTGTGTGTACTATAGTTTACTGTGTGTGCACTATAGTTTACTGTGTGTGTACTATAGTTTACTGTGTGCACTATAGTTTACTGTGTGCACTATAGTTTACTGTGTGCACTATAGTTTACTGTGTGTGTACTATAGTTTACTGTGTGTGTACTATAGTTTACTGTGTGTGTACTATAGTTTACTGTGTGTACTATAGTTTACTGTGTGTGTACTATAGTTTACTGTGTGTACTATAGTTTACTGTGTGTGCACTATAGTTTACTGTGTGCACTATAGTTTACTGTGTGTGCACTATAGTTTACTGTGTGTGTACTATAGTTTACTGTGTGTGTACTATAGTTTACTGTGTGTGCACTATAGTTTACTGTGTGTGTACTATAGTTTACTGTGTGTGTACTATAGTTTACTGTGTGCACTATAGTTTACTGTGTGTGTACTATAGTTTACTGTGTGTACTATAGTTTACTGTGTGTACTATAGTTTACTGTGTGTGCACTATAGTTTACTGTGTGTGTACTATAGTTTACTGTGTGTACTATAGTTTACTGTGTGCACTATAGTTTACTGTGTGTACTATAGTTTACTGTGTGTACTATAGTTTACTGTGTGTGCACTATAGTTTACTGTGTGTGTACTATAGTTTACTGTGTGTACTATAGTTTACTGTGTGTGCACTATAGTTTACTGTGTGTGCACTATAGTTTACTGTGTGTGCACTATAGTTTACTGTGTGTACTATAGTTTACTGTGTGTGCACTATAGTTTACTGTGTGTTTACTATAGTTTACTGTGTGTGTACTATAGTTTACTGTGTGTACTATAGTTTACTGTGTGTGTACTATAGTTTACTGTGTGCACTATAGTTTACTGTGTGCACTATAGTTTACTGTGTGCACTATAGTTTACTGTGTGTACTATAGTTTACTGTGTGTACTATAGTTTACTGTGTGTGTACTATAGTTTACTGTGTGTTTACTATAGTTTACTGTGTGTGTACTATAGTTTACTGTGTGTACTATAGTTTACTGTGTGTGTACTATAGTTTACTGTGTGCACTATAGTTTACTGTGTGCACTATAGTTTACTGTGTGTGTACTATAGTTTACTGTGTGCACTATAGTTTACTGTGTGTGTACTATAGTTTACTGTGTGTACTATAGTTTACTGTGTGTGCACTATAGTTTACTGTGTGCACTATAGTTTACTGTGTGTGTACTATAGTTTACTGTGTGTACTATAGTTTACTGTGTGTTTACTATAGTTTACTGTGTGTGCACTATAGTTTACTGTGTGTGCACTATAGTTTACTGTGTGTGTACTATAGTTTACTGTGTGTACTATAGTTTACTGTGTGTGCACTATAGTTTACTGTGTGTGCACTATAGTTTACTGTGTGTGTACTATAGTTTACTGTGTGTTTACTATAGTTTACTGTGTGTGCACTATAGTTTACTGTGTGTGTACTATAGTTTACTGTGTGTGCACTATAGTTTACTGTGTGTGTACTATAGTTTACTGTGTGTACTATAGTTTACTGTGTGTGCACTATAGTTTACTGTGTGTTTACTATAGTTTACTGTGTGTGCACTATAGTTTACTGTGTGTGTACTATAGTTTACTGTGTGTGTACTATAGTTTACTGTGTGTGTACTATAGTTTACTGTGTGTGTACTATAGTTTACTGTGTGTGTACTATAGTTTACTGTGTGTGCACTATAGTTTACTGTGTGTGTACTATAGTTTACTGTGTGTGTACTATAGTTTACTGTGTGTACTATAGTTTACTGTGTGTGTACTATAGTTTACTGTGTGTGCACTATAGTTTACTGTGTGTGCACTATAGTTTACTGTGTGTACTATAGTTTACTGTGTGTACTATAGTTTACTGTGTGTGCACTATAGTTTACTGTGTGTGCACTATAGTTTACTGTGTGTGCACTATAGTTTACTGTGTGTTTACTATAGTTTACTGTGTGTGTACTATAGTTTACTGTGTGTGTACTATAGTTTACTGTGTGTACTATAGTTTACTGTGTGTGTACTATAGTTTACTGTGTGTGTACTATAGTTTACTGTGTGTACTATAGTTTACTGTGTGTGTACTATAGTTTACTGTGTGTGTACTATAGTTTACTGTGTGCACTATAGTTTACTGTGTGTGTACTATAGTTTACTGTGTGTGTACTATAGTTTACTGTGTGTGTACTATAGTTTACTGTGTGTACTATAGTTTACTGTGTGTGTACTATAGTTTACTGTGTGTACTATAGTTTACTGTGTGTGTACTATAGCCGTGGGTATTAGTTCTTGAGTACTGCCCAACTTCTCTTCTTTTCTTCTTCTTTTCTTCATCATAGTATCTCAGACGATGTCGTGACAACGGTCCAGGTTCTCCCAAGATGGAGGACTTCCCCGCCCCCCTGAAAGAGAACCGCGAGGAGGAGCCACCACCATCACAAGACGCCGCCGCATCCAAGAGAGAGATGGCAAAGATGCGGCGTGACAGACTGATGGCGCAGATGTCTGCAATGCAGCGGAAGTTTCTGGAGGACCACAAGAAGGAGATTGAGGGTGTGGATTCCTCAGGGATAGAGGAAGTGTGAGTTGGAACACCACGCTTATCACAAGAACATGTACTGTACACAAGATGTGTGCACCTGTCGATTCTCTGCCGTACTCAGCTACACTCTTCCATGTATACTTCCGTATGAGTCATACTGAGTCATACTCATATTGGTATGTCTATCTGCTCAGTGATGCAGGTCAAGTTGACAAGACCCAACCCCCTTCCGGTGAGGTGGGTGTGTTCTCCCTACTGGGCCACGCCCCCTCCCCCATGGAAATCACTTGTATCCTCTGCCAAGAGGAGACGAAGGATTTCGCCTCACAGGAGCGGACATTCGTCCAGGCTGTCCATGTGCAACAATCATGTGTATTGAGAAAGTGCCCGCCTGGCAATACAAGCACAGGTATAGTATACATGTACACACAATGGGCATCGTTTAGAGTAAATATTTGAAGTCTAATAAATTTTCTTTGGGAAGTATGAAGGTACGTAGCCTCATTCCTGGGCTCCAACCCACCCCACCCACATTTGTACTGCAAGCTGGGTAGGGGCATGGGAATGAGGCTAATATGAAGTGGGTATCAATTAGAATAAGCAGCTAGGGGCCTATTGATTTAATTGCTATTGCAGCTGACTTGGACTTCCTGAGCGCGAGGGCTGACATTCCTCGGGGGACGTATACTAGTGGGTGTGGCCACCACATGCATGCCGAGTGCTGGAAGAGGTGGGTTATGTGTATGTTTGTGTGTTTAGGGTTAGAAAATGGTGGTTATGACTAGGAAAGGTTTGGTGAGGAAGGTGGTTGCTGCTTCATCTTTCTGCCCCCCTTGCTCATACGTACAGCTTTCTTGACAGCAAGCAACAGGAACATGGCCGGCGTCACTTCTTCCCGCTGCCAGGCCAGTCGGTGCAGTGGCACACGGGCGAGTTCCTCTGTCCTCTCTGCCAGTGCTACAGCAATACAGTTCTCCCTCTCCTCCCTCACCTGAGATGCCACAAGGAGGCACACCCCCCCTCACATGACATCAGTCTTCAGGAGTGGAGGGAGCTAGTGAGCATGGCTGTCGAACTTGGCAAGACCGCAGTGGACGAAGGAGGAGAAGTGATGGATCAAGGTAGCTAATGTGTGTAAAGTGTCAATCATCCACCATGGGCCAGAGAATGGCTACCTCCTGGGTATTGTCCGACTTAGCCTCGTTCCCAGGCCCTTGTTTGCAGTGCGGAAAGTGGTTAGCACGTGGAGAAGGCTTGGGAGCAAGGATAAGCATGACTGGCTGTTGATTTCTCCTCTCCCTCCCTCCCTCTCCCTCCCTCTCCCTCCCTCTCCCTCCCTCTCCCTCTCCCTCTCCCTCCCTCCCTCTCCCTCCCTCTCCCTCCCTCTCCCTCCCTCTCCCTCCCTCTCCCTCTCCCTCTCCCTCCCTCTCCCTCCCTCTCCCTCCCTCTCCCTCTCCCTCCCTCTCCCTCCCTCTCCCTCCCTCTCCCTCCCTCTCCCTCTCCCTCCCTCTCCCTCCCTCTCCCTCTCCCTCCCTCTCCCTCCCTCTCCCTCCCTCTCCCTCCCTCTCCCTCCCTCTCCCTCCCTCTCCCTCTCCCTCCCTCTCCCTCCCTCTCCCTCCCTCTCCCTCCCTCTCCCTCTCCCTCCCTCTCCCTCCCTCTCCCTCTCCCTCCCTCTCCCTCCCTCTCCCTCCCTCTCCCTCCCTCTCCCTCCCTCTCCCTCCCTCTCCCTCCCTCTCCCTCCCTCTCCCTCCCTCTCCCTCCCTCTCCCTCCCTCTCCCTCCCTCTCCCTCCCTCTCCCTCCCTCTCCCTCCCTCTCCCTCTCCCTCTCCCTCCCTCTCCCTCCCTCTCCCTCCCTCTCCCTCCCTCTCCCTCCCTCTCCCTCCCTCTCCCTCCCTCTCCCTCCCTCTCCCTCTCCCTCTCCCTCCCTCTCCCTCCCTCTCCCTCCCTCTCCCTCCCTCTCCCCTCTCCCTCTCCCTCCCTCTCCCTCCCTCTCCCTCTCCCTCTCCCTCCCTCTCCCTCCCTCTCCCTCCCTCTCCCTCTCCCTCTCCCTCCCTCTCCCTCCCTCTCCCTCCCTCTCCCTCCCTCTCCCTCCCTCTCCCTCTCCCTCCCTCTCCCTCCCTCTCCCTCCCTCTCCCTCCCTCTCCCTCCCTCTCCCTCCCTCTCCCTCCCTCTCCCTCCCTCTCCCTCCCTCTCCCTCTCCCTCTCCCTCCCTCTCCCTCCCTCTCCCTCCCTCTCCCTCCCTCTCCCTCCCTCTCCCTCCCTCTCCCTCCCTCTCCCTCCCTCTCCCTCTCCCTCTCCCTCCCTCTCCCTCCCTCTCCCTCCCTCTCCCTCCCTCTCCCTCTCCCTCTCCCTCCCTCTCCCTCCCTCTCCCTCTCCCTCTCCCTCCCTCTCCCTCCCTCTCCCTCCCTCTCCCTCTCCCTCTCCCTCCCTCTCCCTCCCTCTCCCTCCCTCTCCCTCCCTCTCCCTCCCTCTCCCTCTCCCTCCCTCTCCCTCTCCCTCCCTCTCCCTCCCTCTCCCTCCCTCTCCCTCTCCCTCCCTCTCCCTCCCTCTCCCTCCCTCTCCCTCTCCCTCCCTCTCCCTCCCTCTCCCTCCCTCTCCCTCCCTCTCCCTCCCTCTCCCTCCCTCCCCCTCCCTCTCCCTCCCTCTCCCTCCCTCTCCCTCCCTCTCCCTCCCTCTCCCTCCCTCTCCCTCCCTCTCCCTCCCTCTCCCTCTCCCTCCCTCTCCCTCCCTCTCCCTCCCTCTCCCTCCCTCTCCCTCTCCCTCCCTCTCCCTCCCTCTCCCTCTCCCTCTCCCTCCCTCTCCCTCTCCCTCTCCCTCCCTCTCCCTCCCTCTCCCTCCCTCTCCCTCCCTCTCCCTCCCTCTCCCTCCCTCTCCCTCCCTCTCCCTCTCCCTCTCCCTCCCTCTCCCTCCCTCTCCCTCCCTCTCCCTCCCTCTCCCTCTCCCTCCCTCTCCCTCCCTGTCCCTCCCTCTCCCTCCCTCTCCCTCTCCCTCCCTCTCCCTCCCTCTCCCTCCCTCTCCCTCCCTCTCCCTCCCTCTCCCTCCCTCTCCCTCCCTCTCCCTCCCTCTCCCTCCCTCTCCCTCCCTCTCCCTCCCTCTCCCTCCCTCTCCCTCCCTCTCCCTCCCTCTCCCTCCCTTTTTTTTTTTTTTTTTTTTTGAAAACATCTCCTTTTATTGCATGTACGAGAGTACAAAACAGCAGGAGGCCTAGGTTGCCAGACCTGTCAATACATGTTGAGCTATTACATGGCACAGGATTATGCTCTGGACCTAGGGGCAACTAAGATTGTATAACTGATAACTAAATACATAGTGGAGGTATATGAACTAAGTTATAATGTTCCTCGTAGTCCAGATTCTTTGTGATTGGAGTATAGTTATTCTGCAGATGGTCTTTAAGAAGTTCCACGTGTTTTTCCGGGGACATCTTGTTAGTGTTTGAAAAAGAGCTTTAAATCCCTGGAGGTTCAGAAAGCCCCGGCTTCCAACTTCAAGTGTGATAACTTCCATGGTGAACCCATTGGCCTCCCCTGCATCAACCAGGTCCTGGTATTTATCCGACTTGCGAGTTTGTGCCTGAACGTAGTTGGTCTCGTAGCAGACAGTCAGTTCTACCAGGGTGGCTAATTGCAGAGTCTGGCTCCATAGTACAATGTCTGGTCGCAGGTCAGTAGGGGTGATCATGAGAGGAAAGTTGTAGGGGAGGTCAGGGAGGTCAGCACTCATCTCGAAAGACTCGGGGAGGTGGTCTCTCACAAAGTCAGCAATCACTTGCAGCACACTGTCATGTCTAGTATTGTACCTCCGAAGCTCTAGTGCAGCTTTACAGTGATTGAGAACATGCAAGAGGGTCTGCCTGCCTCCACAGAGTTTGCACTGGCTTGACAGACCTTCCTTCCTCCTCCAAACTGCCAGGTTAGCATTGTGTGGGAGGGTATCTTGGGCAGAATTTAAGGCAAACTTGAGGCAATCTGGTGGTAGCTGCTGCACTGTTTCAGACCATAAGGTCGCTGCATCATTTTCCACAAGATGGTGGAGTTCACCCTGGCTTGACAGACCCTTGGCATGATCTAGTCGCTCTGCCATTTCTACAGCTTTCACTGCTTTCTTCACTTGGCCTGTAAGGGCTTTCCTGCTAGCACCAGGGTCGGCTACCATGACCTCTCGAGCCACAAGCATGGGCTTAAACTGCAGCCTTTGCTGGTTCTCTTCCTTCTGTATCCTGAGTTTGGCTACGTGCTGGGTGATTGGATCTTGGGAGGTTAAGAGCTGGCAGGCATGGCTGACGTGGATCTTCTGGTAGAGGCCAGAGATTGATGGTAGGTCCAAGCCTCCATTTGGTTTCGGCAAGTAAAGTCGGGATGGGTCTGCAGAGCGTGCCAGTCCTGACCACCTCTTGAGGTAGCGTGTAGCAGTTGCCTCAAGACAGGACTTAATCCATGAGATGGGGAGGTCTGAAATTCCCAAGTCCCAGAGAATTCTGGGACATATGGCGGCTCTGTACAGCAACAACTTCTGGTTACGGGTGACTGGGACAGTGTCCACCTTGTCCAGGAGCGAGGTTAGCTTCAAACGGAGATCCTCCCTGGTTTGGTTGGAGTTCTTGGGGACTTGGATGAATGCTCCGAGGAACTTGATGGCATTGTTCCCAATGGAGGGGATGCGTTCTCCTTGCAACATAAGGGATGGGTCGTATGTTTTCCCAGATGAGGCTTGGATTGCAAGTGAGTGACACTTTGGCACTTTTGCTTTCATGCCAGACCACTGGAGCCACCTTTCCACACAGTTGAGGAGCTGTTGGCAACTGGAGGGGCCGTCGGCAATGAGGCATGTATCATCTGCATACTGCAGGATGTTGGTGGACCGAGAGCTCTTGGAGAACTTGTAGCCCAGATGTTGCTGGTGGTCGATAGAATCAGCAAGGGTGGCCATCACTGTGTTGAAGATTATAACAGACAGGGGGTCTCCCTGGTATACTCCAATCTGGAGTGGGATAGGGTTGGTTGTCCAGGATTGTGTGGTGACAACTGCACTTAGGTTGGAGTACAGGCTGGCTACCACATCTCTGAAACAAGAGGGGGCATGGTAATGCTGGAGGGTGAAATCTATCAAATCGTGGTGGACGCTACCATAAGCATTGGCTAGGTCCAGCCAGCAGACGGTGATGGATTTGTGCTTTTGTTTGGATTCTTGTATGGCTCCTAGCAGCTTGTAAAACTGTTCTGTGCAGCCAGGTATGTTCCTCATGAAGGCTTTCTGAATGTTGGTATTGAGGAAGCGATTCGCAAGCATGTATTCCAGCCACCTGTTCTTCAGGATTGATGTGAACACCTTACCCACACAGGAGGTGAGGGCAATTGGCCGGAAATTTCCAGGCTCTTCAGGTTTACTCAAAGCAGCCTCCTTGGGGATAAGCCGCACTATCCCCTGTTTCCAGGCGGAAGGGACTGTGGCTGATACCCAACAGGAGTTGTAGAGCTCTGTCAGAGTGGCAAGTAGAGATGGGCATTTCTTCAACACTCTGTAGGAGACTTGGTCAATTGGGCTGGGGGGAAGATGAGCTTCTGGTGTTTTTGATGACCCGCAGCACTTCCTCAGTTGCAATTGGCTCATCATCAAACTCATAGGCTGGGGCTGGAGGATCTGGGAGCCACTCAGGGCGCTGAAAGGATTTAGGGGCACTACTATAGACGTTTGTGAAGAAGCTTTCTGCTGTCTGGGAGCTGAAGGCTGGAGTAGTGTTAGTGGGTCTGTCATCATCTAGGATCTTGGCTGCAAATCGCCACAATGACTTGGCACATTCGCTTCGGGCTTTTCTGGCTTCCAGGTTAGCTCTGGACCTTAGAGACACCTTCTGTGCCTTGCTGTGCATCCTGATAAGCTTGTGGAATTGCTTAGCTATCTCCTGGATCACTAGCTCATCCTGGCCTTCTCTCCTTGCTCTTCTGAGGTCCCTCCTGGCCTCATTTCTCATCCTCTTCAGCTTCTTGAGGGATCGGTTGTGACTTCTGGGTTTGGGTTGTTTGGAACGTTTGGCCTTATCCATTACACCATACTTGGAGGCAAAGTGGTTGTAGATGCCTTCACACAGGATCCTGCTCTTGTCATCCACGCTCTGTGCTTCAGCAACTGCTGGAATGATGGATTCAGCCAATTGAGAGTCATCATCTCTCCACTCTTCATCAGTTTTGGGAGTCTTGAAAGGAGGAAGTAGCTCAAATACTGGCAGTTGGTTGTCCAAGACAGAGGTGTGAATTTCCTGACTACTTCTGGTCTCTTCTGTTTGGTTGAAATCTGGAGGCTGGAACTGGTTAGCTTGCATAGGCTGGAGTAGAATGCTGCTCTTGCAGGTGGCACTGTTCTTAAGGTGAGTGTCCAATCTGATAAACAGTTTGCCACAACTAGGGCAAGGTTTCTTCCTGGAGTTGCTAGCTCTGTTGTTGAGGGTCTTCTGGGAGAGATAGATGGTATAATCTCTTCCAGCTCTCTGTGGACAGCGTGGCAGGTGGTTGCCAACTCTCTTGAAGGAACAGTGACAGAAAGGGCAGCAGTTCTGGGAAGATGGATGAGGGTCTTCAGGGCTGGCTGGCATCTTGAGGTGTGAGGCAGTCTGGAACTCGCAAAGTAGTACAGCTATTGAGCTAGGGCTTGTCCAGGTTATTCTCTACCACTAGCACAGCTGCTACAACTAGGCAATAACAGGTTATAAAGCCTAGTGGCTAGACTATCCTCCTTTCAAGAGCAGAGCAACTTTTCTAGACTTCAATTATATTTTCACACCTCTCTCTCCCTCTCCCTCCCTCTCCCTCCCTCTCCCTCCCTCTCCCTCCCTCTCCCTCCCTCTCCCTCCCTCTCCCTCCCTCTCCCTCCCTCTCCCTCCCTCTCCCTCCCTCTCCCTCCCTCTCCCTCCCTCTCCCTCCCTCTCCCTCCCTCTCCCTCCCTCTCCCTCCCTCTCCCTCCCTCTCCCTCCCTCTCCCTCCCTCTCCCTCCCTCTCCCTCCCTCTCCCTCCCTCTCCCTCCCTCTCCCTCCCTCTCCCTCCCTCTCCCTCCCTCTCCCTCCCTCTCCCTACCTCTCCCCACCTCTCCCTCCCTCTCCCTCCCTCTCTCTCTCCCTCCCTCTTCCTCTCTCTCCCTCCCTTTTCCTCAGGTTCGAGTGTGGACCCAACATTCCTGGACAGAATAAAGGATCTTTTCCCAAACTACAGGAAACCCACCTGTTACTATAGTCAAAGGTAACTTGGTACCCTCTCTCTGCCATGAAGTCCTGGCTGTTCTTTATTGCTTTCCTCGCTAACAGTCCCATCCTTACAACTAAATGGGGTAGGCCTGAGATAGAACTTGTAGGTAGCAAACCACGTTGTCTGCTTCCCCCTGCAGTGATTCAAGTGGAGACAAAAAGATGAACGTTGCCATTGGCTTGTTCTCTCAGGCAGTATACATGGTACACAGAATACCCCTCCACACACACACACAGACACACGCATGCACACACACACACGCACGTGCACACGCACACGCACGCACACACACACACACACACACACACACACGTACACACGCACACGCACGCGCGTACGCACACACACACACACACACGCACACACTACTAATGTACATGTTGTGTCCACTATCATCTGCACTGGTTGTCTTGTTTCCATGGCAACAGAGGGCCTACAGTGCAGACCCCAATGAAACCAGTGAGAAGGTGTGTGTGGCTGAGTGGAACAACTGTGCCTACACCATTGCAAGCCTAGGTGAGCCTCAGTTGCAAGCTAGCCTCGTTCCCAGGGTCTCGTGCATGGGAATGAGACCTGCCTGTATCTCGCTTGTTTACAGAAGTCAACGCCAGATCGCAGGACAAGTTCCTCCTTGGAAGTTTGTCTTCTCGACAGGTAAGAATAAGAACACTTCCCCACGTATGGCAATGTTCTTCTCTCCCTTCTCTGTCCTTTCTCTCTCCCTTACCTTCCTCCTCCTTCTCCTCCCCCCTTCCTCCTCTCCTTTCCTCTTTCTTTCCTCCCCCTCCTCTCCTGCTCTTCCTCCTCTTCACCCTTTCCACCCTCTCCATCCTTTCCTCGCACTCATCCCTCTCCTCCTTTAGATGGACGCTCTTCGCTCTCTCGTGAGGCTTGGCAGTGAGGGAAAGGTTCGACCAAGGGTCAGAATCTTGGCCAAGTATGCACAGGATCTCATCAACTGTAAGGGACACAGAACTGTGGCTGTCTGGCTGCGTTATCTTGTGTTAGCAGTGCATGTGGTTGAGATACCTGTCTTCCAGTTTAGTAGTTGAAATGTTGATGTTACGAGTCCTTTCTGAATGTATTATCAGACCCTCTGTTTTTGACCTGTAGCATTCTTATTGGATTCACTACCGTTCACTGAGCTGCCAAATATTCTAGAGGTGGATACATTTGCAATGCTGGTGCGTGTGACCCCACCCCCTCTCCCACCCCTCTCTCTTTTCTCCCCTCCTCCACATACATGTATTGTCATGACCCCTTTCCTTCCCTTACATATCGTCATATTGTGTCTGACCCCCCTCCCCCCTCCTTACATATCGTCATATTGTGTCTGACCCCCCTCCCCCCTCCTTACATATCATCATATTGTGTCTGACCCCCCTCCCCCCTCCTTACATATCGTCATATTGTGTCTGACCCCCCTCCCCCCTCCTTACATATCGTCATATTGTGTCTGACCCCCCCTCCCCCCTCCTTACGTATCATGTTTTTGATATGTTCTACTGCACACATAGCTTACTCACCCAACTTCCCTCTGCCCTTCCTCTCCCTCACATATCCCCTCCTCCCCCACTTTACTTCCACCAATGCACATGCACACACACACACACACACACACACACACACACACACACACACACACACACACACACACACACACACACACACACACACACACATACACACACACACAGATCAATCTTCACTTTACTCTGGTCTCGCTATTTGCCAGCCTGAGCGATGCGACTGGCTCCCTGGACAACAACCTTGTGATCCCCTCCCTCCTCGGACTGACGGACCAGTACCTCATGAAGATAGTCACCGCTGCTCACGTCTTACAGTACCTGCTGACAACCCCGCCTGCAATGGACGTGGACACACCCTGTGAGTGCAGTCAAACTTTTAACACATAGTGTGTTTATGTTTTTGTTTTTGTTTTTGTTTTTGTTTCTGTTTTTGTTTTTGTTTACTTTACTTGCAAAAAGAAGAAGCAATAATTACACACTGACTGTTATACTTTGTGAAAAGCTGAGGGAGAAGGGAAAAGTTATACTCACATTTGAGATTATAAAATTAGTCAGCAAATTTCCAAGATTTCTCGTGTGTAAATACTGTAGCATTCTTGACTTTGTTCCCGAGCCTCTGCCACGCTTTTTGTCACTTGTGACAGAAGGCTGGGTGGGACCCCACCTAGAAACATTACAGTATATGTAGTCTTGTTTCTGTACTTTGACCTTTTCACTTCTCCACTTCCCAGCCTCCAGTGACCAAGCTGGCTCCTCTGCAGAGGATCTAGCTGCTGGGAAGGCTCTTCAGCAGCTGTGGGCCCAGTTCAGGGAGGTAGCCGGGTAAGTCACACTGACAAAGGATTCCATCTCCTCTTTACTGTCTCCCCTCCCTCTCCCCCCATCCTTTAAGCCTTCCAGCCGACACCCCTCCCAGCCCCTGCAGTCTCTACACAGGGCTGCAAGAACACCTCTACCCTCTCCTACACTGTGCAACCCTCTTCTTCCACTGTCTCTCTGGAATCAACTTCCCTCACTCCTCTGGTCAGTAGCTTCGCAAAATTATCATCAGTGAAAAATTACCTCTAAAAAGACGGTGCATGTAGCTATATCACCAAGAACTATATTTGAATGTGAGAACAACTAAGGTATATTGATGTGGAAATAATCTCGCTTTACAGGTGTTTTGTTTTTCTGTACATCCGTTTGAGATAATTGTACACAGACCTGTTCCTTGGCCTTCCTACCATCCAGATTTCACAGTAGACAAAAGCAAAGAAGGAAGGCCTGGTGCAGGTCTAGCCTTGAGCTCAGACTTTCTGTTCCGGATTTGTTTCACAGCTAAATCTGGAATAGAAACCCTGGGTTCAAGGCTACACTACACGTCTTACCACGTGTTTTAGGGGAACTTTTCTTTCTCTTCAGGTCCTCTTACCACCCGATTCAGTGACATGTGTCAGTACCTCACCCTTCCCCCTGCCATGCACACTCTCTTTGACTCTTCACCAAGCGCCTCAAAGCACTGCTCCATTGCCAACCTCACACAGCAGTAAGAACAGCTGAACTCTGTGATGTGATAATGAACTCTTACACTTACAGTCCAATACTAATATCGTCTCCTAAGGGCCCTAAGAACAGGGCTAATAGTAGCCTCATACCCAGGCCTCTCTCCTCCCATGCGGCCTGGGTACGCGGCTAGGCTTTTACACTTCAAGTCTAGTACTGTTTCAACTGTCTTCTCCCATGATTGTAGTGGAGCCTCTATGGAGCCTCTCTGTATCTCTGTAGTGGACACATTTGGACCATCAACAGGGTTTCATACAGAAGGGAGGGGGGGAGGGGGGGGGCACTGGGATTCTTCCCGCCCCCCCCCCCCCCCAGGAATTTGAAAGTCATAATTGCCTCAACAGCTACAATAGGGAGCATAATTATAGACTTAATGTATTATAGCTAGAATCTGACATTTCTTGTCCTTAAACATGTCCAGAATTTCATTAAAATGTAGCGGATGCACCGACACGTGCATGCACCCTTTGCATGCATCTACATCTCCCCTCCCCCCAGGAAAAAATCCTGTATGAACCCAATGTTGTCCTTAATATCGAGGTGTCCTTATTTCTGCAGTTGAATAGTTATATACTTACTAAAAATCCTGTATGAACCCATAAGTTCAATGTTGTCGAGGTGTCAGTTGAATAGTTACTTACTAAAAATCCTGTATGAACCCATAAGTTCAATGTTGTCCTTAATATCGAGGTGTCAGTTGAATAGTTACTTACTAAAAAATTATAAGGTCTTTATGAAAGGTGTATTGCTGTGTTTTTCTGTAGGTGGTGTCGCCACCCTCGAATAGCTGATCTGGTGAATAGTTCCACCCCACCCCTCGTCCTAGTGTCGCCACGGCAACTGATTGATCTGCCTAATGACTTCTCAGATCTTGTGAAGAAGGCTTCTGCCTTTCAGTGAGTGTGCGCAACAACTCGATCAGAATCTGTGACAGTGTGTGTACTATGTGTTGTGAGTGAAGGGGAGTTAAAGGAGGAGACATTAGGTCTAACATACATGGATGGTTTTCATGGTGTGGCGCTTTACTTCCGGAGGGCAAGAGTTAGGTGTGTGTTTGGTGCAGTTGTGTGCAAAATACAGGCAAGGAAGCGCTACATCGAGTCCTTACCATTAGTTCCAAAAGATAAAAGAAGCTGCTTTTCTCAAGGTGAAAGGTCAGCTGTACAGCTGCATTTTTGTTATGTGTTTGTCCTCCGGAAGTAGGACGCTTTAAGGAACATTAGTAAACCATCTATACGACGAATGCAAAGTTGATAATAAATGCATATTTGATGGTTTGAGGTAAAATGGAGGAAAGTGAAAAGCCAGGAATTGAACCCAGGGTCCCTAGCTTGGTTGCCAGTGCCCTGACCACTGAGCTGCAACCACCGGGCGACCACCAGCCCTCACAATCCTCTACATGTAGGCAAGTACCAGCTTTCCTACCACAACATATTGCATACACTCTCATGCACACACACACACTGTCTGCCTCCTCACCCCTTCACATTTCTCCCTCTCCCTGCACACTGTATCACCTGCACCCCTCACACAGATGTCCAAACAGTATAGCGGACAGTGAGTATGGTGAGGAAGGTCAGGCGGCCATGTTGTGCCTGGTGTGTGGAGAGATGCTGTGTACCAACTCTTACTGCTGCCAGAAGGCCGTGGAGGGGATGGGTGAGGGGGTGAATGCCACTCGGATAGGAGGGTTCACACAGCACACTCAGAGGTCAGCACACAGCCTCGTTCCCAAGTACTCTTTCTAGTGAGAGCCAGGCTATCCCACCTCCCCCCTCCCCCCTTCCTCCCTCCCCCCTTCCCCCCTCCCTCCCCCCTTTCCCCCTTTCCCCCTCCCTCCCCCCTTTCCCCCTTTCCCCCTCCCTCCCCCCTTTCCCCCTCCCTCCCCCCTTCCCCCCTCCCTCCTCCTCCCTCCCTCCCCCCTCCCTCCCCCCTTCCCCCTTCCCCCCTCCCTCCCTCCCTTTCCCCCTCCCTCCCTCCCCCCTCCCCCCAACAAAAAGAGAGGGAGGAAATGATTGCCAAAAAAGTTGGTGGTTATCACCACATACACACACACACATACACACACACACACACTCACACACACACACACACACACACACACACACACACACACACACACACACACACACACACACACACACACACACAGCTGTGGTGTTGGTATGGGGATGGCACTATGGATACTGGAGGCACATATTGTACTCTTGGACACCACAGACCTGGCTAACGTGAAGGGGTGCACCGTCACACCGCCATATCTGGATGAGTATGGGGAGCCTGACCCTGGACTGAGGTACACACACACACCTCACACACACACCTCACACACACACCTCACACACACCTCACACACACACACATACCTCACACATACACATACCTCACACACACACACACACACACACACACACACACACACACACACACACACACACACACACACACACACACACACACACACACACACACACACACACACACACAGACGAGGCAACCCCCTCAAGCTAAATGAAGAGAGCTACCAAGAACTCAGGCAGCTATGGTTCCAGCACCGTATCCCTGAGAGGATCTGCAAGGAGATGGAGGGCAACCGTGGCCTCATGAGAGTCAACTGGTCCAAAATGTGATGTAACGGTTTCCCACTGTGCACATAGGTGGGTGTGGAGCAGATACTGGGACCCAAATGCAATGTTGTACGTGTGTGTGTATACACTCACAACACTTTGTGTTGTTAAATATTTGCTACTGAGTTGCATGTAAACCATGACTGTACAAAATTAATAGTTATTAGTTAATGATTAATTATCTGCTACTAAGAACTGTGAGCTTTTTGGGGGTGTGGTTTCACTTGGTATGATTATACCTAGCCTCGTACCCAGGCCGCGTGGGTACGAGGCTAGATTATACCCAGAGTGTACTGTCGTCTGCATCTAAGTTTCCAGCAGGGTCATAGTACTCGATCGGTAGTTTCCCTGCATGACTACTTGCGCTTATCTTAGCTCATATAGCCTCATGTACATAGCTCTAGCTTTGTTGCTCAAACGCTCGTGTTGTACAGAAATCTGAAACTACCCAGAAGCAACTTTTGTGAGGAACGCTGCAGAGTTTATTATAACCACCATTTTTATTGTGCACAATTAGTCTCGTATCCAGGCCGATCATCTCATGCATTCTTGTTTATATCGAAAGTGGTACAGAGCTGGCCTTGTACCTCGTAGAAACTGAGCTGTGTGTAGCCTCGTACCCATTTATTATAACCACCATTTTTATTGTGCACAATTAGTCTCGTGTCCAGGCAGATCATCTCATGCATTCTTGTTCATATCGAAAGTGGTGCAGCTATACACCAGAGCTGGCCTTGAACCTCGTAGAAACTGAGCTGTGTGTAGCCTCGTACCCAGGCTCCTCCCTGTTTTTCTGGGGAGGAGCCTGGGTACGAGGCTACACCAAAGCTACACCAATACCATATCATTGAACCAATTCTCTATACATATTGTAGTGTAAAAGTGCAATCAGAATATTTGAAGCTGGACACACAAACACAACCACGGGACTGGTGGTCTAGTCTAAGTCCAACCATTTGGGTATGTTTGGGTTCAAAGGTCACAATCATTTGGCTATGTTTGGGTTTAGGATCTCAATCCAGTACCCGTCAGGGTCAGTGATGAATGCAATGCCCTTCATTTTGCCTGCAGAAAAATGGAGAACAAAACAGAGCAGCAGAAATTTAGTAGCAAGTATATACAAGGACTTCCTGGTTGATTGATATTGCTATAGCCTTGTACCTGGGTCATGGGTATGAGGCTAGTTAATATTACTGCTACTTACCACCATCTGGTTTCTTCACGAAGTTGACCCCTAGCTTTTCAAACCTCTCACAAGCCTTGTAGACATCTGGCACACATATGCCAATGTGGCCTATACACAAAAAGTAAGAGACAGCAAACCTTATTCCTGCCTCATTCCCAAACAGGTCGTTGCTATCACAACAAGGGTCATTTGGGGGTTGTTCCTAGCCTCATTCCCAGGCCACGCTTCCTCCTCCTACATGGCCTGGGAATGAGGCTAGGATGCTCAAATGAAGGTCAACCAAGAATTGGTCTACTTTTTTTCTTTTGGATTTGTCAAATCTAAGCAAGGATTGTCAAATGGTAAAATCAAGTCAGGATTGTCAAGTGGCTATTGTGGGAAGGTGGGATGGGCTGAAAACAAGCCTGGTACACTGACATTCCGGTCACATTTTATTTGTGCAAGTATAGAACCACCACATGGTGGTATAGTACAATGTAAGTAATGTAGCATTGTACAGTACCGAAGCCCTTTGGGTCTTTATTCCCATTGTGGTAGCTGAAGTCGGGATCATCCTCTGTCCCCCAGTTGCTACATGTACAGGAGAGAAGCGAACAGTGTTACAACATGTAGCAGTGTCCTTGTGGTTAATATGTGACTATTTTCAGAGTTACTGAGTTTGAAGGGTCTGCTAGATCATCAGCAGAAATCCTTACATAAAATCAACACTGAAATGTAAAGTTCTACACAGATTATGTAAAGATGTGTTGTGGTTGGCTCCTCAACTGATGACTACTCACTGTGTGAGTTCAACAGTAGCTTTCCTTGTAAACATCCACCGTGTCCTCTCGGTCTCATCAGATGGGATGTCCTCCACCTTTTCATAGCCCATGAAGTAGAGGGTGAATGTCATCGAGGGAAAGTCCAGTCGCTTTAGCAACCTGCACAAGAGAAAGACCAATACCGTAATCTCCCCAAAATATGCCCATTGGTGATGAACTTAAGTGGCTCCTCCAAGAGGGGGGTGGACATGACTGTTTTAATTTTCTAGAGTTATATTTCTCTCGAAAACACACCCACCTCACATGTAGCCCGTACTTATTCTGCAATGCTCTCTTGCAACACACCCACCTCACATGTAGCCCTATAGATGTACTTATTCTGCAATGCTCCCTTGCAACACACCCACCTCACATGTAGCCCTATAGATGTACTTATTCTGCAATGCTCCCTTGCAACACACCCACCTCACATGTAGCCCTATAGATGTACTTATTCTGCAATGCTCTCTTGCCATGTGTTTGCTTTAAAACAACACCAAATGATTTGTTAGTCCTCCTGTTGAAAACGGCTTCTTCAGTGCTTCTTGCTCAACATAACTACTGCATGTACTACAGTTAATTGGTGGGTGTACTTTTGAGAGAAAAGCAACTATTGCCATTAAAAAGGAGGTGGGGGTGCTTACAGCATTATCACCGCAAGTGGCTTTCTAAAGCTGGAGACAGGGGGCATAGGGTGGTCTACCTGGTTTGACAAGCTTACCTCATTCCCAAGACCCTGGTGTAGAAGTCCAGGGATCGCTTTGGGTCCTTGATACGCATCATCGTCTGCTGCATGATAAAGTCCTTGCAACTTTCGTCCGGTTCCACCAGGTAGGACTCATAGTCCGCGCAAGGTAGCTGCTGCTGCTCTGCCATAGCTGTAGCTGCAAGTGAACCGATTCCGAGACGATTCCAAGACCCTGAATCTGAGAATGAGAAATGGAATTGTCAAACTCAGCCCCACACCGATAGCCAGATGTTACATCTGCAACGCCAATGTTACACCAGACTGCTGAGAAGACTTGGCGTGGGTAAGCAAGCAATCGTATTTAGGCTCCAGCAACCTAGGATCATGGCGTCACGCCTCAAGAGTGAGGTGGCGGAAAAGTTGGACCTTTCCGTCATCAGGTACAGCCGCGTGTGGGAGGACCACCGCACCCTCTCCAGGGCCCTGCAGATCCAGGAAGATCGAGATGTGGTCCTCTCCATTACCGGGTAGGTCAGTGAGGGAACAGTTTCGCTCTTAACTTGCGATCCAAGGAGAACTGCGGCTTGCTTAATTTCTCTCCACCTGCAGTTCTGGGGATAATACGCTCCATCTTCTGCTGGATCGACCCAAAACAATTAGTACGGAACTTGTGTGTTGCCTCTCTCCCCTAGCCTAGAGCCTGGGAGTGAGGGTGATCTACTACTAGTGCATTATCTAGATTTCACCCTAACCACAAGAGCTATGCAGACTCAACCAACCACATTGCATGCAGATCGTTTGTGCTGCATACTGAAAGCAGTCAGTGTTGGGTCTTGCATGCAAGACTATGAACACTTGTTCACTGCAAAAAGAAATAGCCAGTACCTAGGGGGGTTATTCGTTAGCCTCACTCCTTCACCACAGCTTTTGTTGCTTGCAGTCACCTTCAAGTTTCGTACCCCATATCCATAATTTGAAAAAATGGCAGAGTCCTGGAAAGATTAACGATGCTAGCTACTTTCTATGATATTAATTTTTGTGGTATGATGAGATGCACTGTGAACAATTTTGACATGCAGTTGCTGTAGACATGAGTCCGGCACAGAATGCTCTCATGGAGCTGAAGCTGGTTGCAATTGCACACCTGAGCTACGAAGACTTTCTCTGTGTGCTTGGAGAGACGGATGACAGTAACAGCAGAAGGTAGAACTAAACAAACTGAACTCCTTTCCAACTCTATCAGTGTAATACAGTACAGTAGTGAAGTATAAGATGGACGATTCTTGCTTTCCAGGTTGGGAATTTACCATGAGATAAAGGACTACTTGCCCACATCTGCACAAGTATGTATTCCCCAGTGGTCCAGGTCATGCAATGTTACCCGTTGCTGTAATGTTTTCACTAAACAGTAAACATACATTGTCAATATTCTACATGACATGCTTTTTGTTACCTAGGAGTATTGGGACTCCCACTCAGAGATACTGGGTGTTGGTGTGTGGAGCTGTAGTCGGCTGGAGAAGTACATTGCTACGTACCACAATGAACACCTCTCGAAGGTGGTTAGTGTGGAGGAGATTGATGGTTTCTTAGCTGCCAAGTCTCTGGAAGAGCAGAGAAGCTTGTTTCAGAAGCTACCACTTGACAAGATTGGAGAAATTCACCGGTAAAGAAATATTGTTTGAGCTAGTCTGCTTGCCTGTAATGTCTCTACATATCCCCTCCCTCTTTCTCTCCCTGCATGCACACGCACATACACACACATCACACATACGCATGCACAAACACACACACACACACACACACACACACACACACACACACACACACACACACACACACACACACACACACACACACACACACACACACACACACACACACACACACACACACACACACACACACACATGCACACACACACACTGCAGATGGTATACAGGAAAGGAATACCAAACCGTGGGAAGATCTGTAGCCCAGCTGAAGTATGTTGACATGTCAAATGAAAGTGTGAGTGCTTTGACATGGAGAAGGTTCTCAGAGGTCTGCCAAACAGTCCCTGTACATGACAACTTTTATTTGAGCTGGTGGCTCAGGGGAAGAAGAGGATTCAACCCTGCCTCCAACCCAACACTGGCCCCACCCTTCCTAACCCGAGATGGCTTCTCAAAACTTAAAGTGAGATTGTGGAATGGATCGAATTCATGAATTGGATCAGTATATTATAGCCCCACTCCCAGCCTCTTTCCTCTGCACAAACCAAAGATCTAGAGCTAGGTGGACCTGGGAATGAGGCTTTGATGGCAAAAAATCAATTTTGGAATGTTATTTGCAGGGTCTTGTGGGCAGAGTGCAAGTCTACACAGGGACTCTAGAAGATTACCTTGGCCAGTCAAACCTTCCCAGTATCAACAAGGTATATATCAATAATTCACTATCTATGCTGGATATAGTTCTACATCAAGAGTGCATGATGACATCATTTTGCAGTGCAGGGCCCGGGAGGAATTATTATGATGTCGTCATGCGCTCTTGTACATGTATGGGCAAAGTGAAAAGCCAGCTCATATATGAAGGGCTGAGAAGCAGAGTGGTCTAACCCACAAATGTTGAGTTAGTCCCCCCTAACATGGGAATACTCTTAAAATGCATTTCAGAAGCTGCCGAACATTTAGGAATTTGAAATTTCTGACCACATGTTCATATGGTACATATGTTTTTTATTGCATATTTGCACAATTCATACAATTTCCAGTACTTGATTTTGGGTTAGACCACTATGCTTCTCAGCCCTTCATATAGTGATAGATAAGTAACAGACTAGATTTTAAACCAGCCTCACTCTCCCCATACCAGTATACATACATAGCATGTCACATGGCAACACTCTTTCCACCCAGGCTAACCTGTCTGACTTGTTTGAGTACATGAGTAGTGAGGCTTCTGAAGCTGTGTTTGCTGCCCTGGCAGACAAGATGGCAGTGGGAGGGAGGTTAGCATACTGGAACCTCTTCACACCTCGCCATCCCTCCCCTGCACTGCAGCCAAAGTTGACCCACCTGAAGCAGCTGTCTGCTGACCTCCACAAAACAGACAGAGTGTTCTACTACTCTGAGTTCTGTGTTGTTCAGGTCAATTGAACAAAGCAAAGCCTTTGTCCCTCACCTTGTGTTCTCAAACCCTTCAATATCAGTCATCATGCACTATACATCAGTAATGAAGAAGATTTAATGTGATAATGAGCATTGTCATGGTGTCATGCCCACATGTCACTGTTGCCTGCTTCACTCCAGTTTTCTTTACAGTTTGACTTAACTGGCAATTCTCTGAATCCTTGAAACACAGTGGCAAGTTGAAACCAGATGTAGTCATCTTTCTGCCCTTCTCCTTCATCCAGTGAAAGTGCTTGCATCAAACATGACAGGTCAAGTTTTGCCTCTGTTACAGCTTCCTCTCTATGCAGAGCTTCTTCTTGCAAATCTCCAGCCAGTCCATCACCAATCTTGACTCTCCTCCCACTCTGTTCTGGATCCTGTGTCACTCGGCAATAATTATTAATATTGCCATCTTTACTGTTAATACTGCCGTCTAAATTTAAGCATAAACAAACATGGCTTCCCCTTGGCACAACCTTGAATGACATCCTTGGAAATGCAGCTGTACCAAATTTGGATGAGCGTGGTGCAAAGAAAAGGACAAAGCAGTTTGTGGGGGAGATGGAATGTGCATTGGCCTCAAGTCCAATGCTAACAAGGCTCCTCACCACATATCTTGTGAGGTTATCCTGGGCCAGCACAGCTGCAGGTCCAGTTACAAGGCCACGCTCAATTTTCACTCTATAGACCTCCTTAGGGCTCACGAGAGTTGATCCAAGGATCACTACCATTTCTTGAATGGAGGAGCCGGCATCTAGGCACATTGATTGGATACATGATATGTGTTGCTGGAGTTTCTTGACTCTGTCCTGGAGCCTCTTTGCCTGTCCAGAGATCACTGGCGGCTTCCTGTCTCCATCTTCCTGCAGTGAGGCAGCTGCTTTCCGAGTTGGTTCTTGCAAAAGTTTATCCTTCACTAGCTGGTCATAAGGTAGAGGAATTTGGCTCTTGGTGTAGAGAACATACTTCACAATTTCACTAAGACAGGTTGCAAGATTTTTTGGGTGCAGAATTTGCTTAAAAGTCACCGTCACTTCTTTCGCCATAGTAGTTTCACACGTTGGTGTGTTGGGAACTAGACACAAGTAGTCTGGGGATCCGGTACGAAGCGGAGCTCACTGACCACACCTCCTGATCAAATCAACAACGGCTATGAAGGATGTACGATCAAGACTCTCTTCCTATAGGGAGAAGAAGGCAGAGCAGCACCAAGCAAAAGAGACGACATCTGTTCCAAATGAAGAAGAGAGCAGCCACAGCGCCGAAACTGAAAGGAGTAGTGATACAGCTGCACCATCTATGAAACATCAGCATGGCCAAACTGAAAACACCAGCTCTGTGAACACACAGGATCAACAGCAGCAGGAAGAGACTTTAGTTCACCCCCCCAGACCTACATGGTTCTCAAGAGCACTGAAGGTGCTCCTGTGGGTAGTGCTGTGGGGGTTCTTCATCAAGATTGAATTTGGGGTTGTCTATTTTGTGGTGTCCATCCTCTTCTTTCTCTTTCATTCCCTGCGAGGAAGCAAGAGGAAACCCTCGGAGCCAAGTGCATACTCTGTCTTCAATAAGAACTGTGAGGCAATAGATGGAACACTGACTGCAGAACAGTTTGAGAGGGAGCTCCGAGGTGGCCCCTTCTCTGTTAGAAGCTGAAGCCAAACACCTGCTTGGTGATGTGTTAAGCTTGCAGTGTCCAGTTTGTACATGAGTGACAACTGAGTAGCGGACAGAATTTGATTTGATGGTGCAGTGGGCACTGTTGAACCAGATGCTACAAGAACACCTAACAAACATGCATTTCAACGTCCAGATTTTCATAATGTTCCATTAACGTATAATGTATACATCACTTGATGTTAGTAAAGTACTCTTCTAGAACTGCTTCCACCTGGTCTTCACTGTAGTCTTTGACGAGGAATGTGGCTCCATTGTCTGCACCTCTGATCATGGCAGATAAGCCTAGTTGTGAGTGAATGGGGTACATAGAAGATTCACAGTATGTAGTACAAATTACTCTCAATATTATCTTGCCTACGCAGTCCTTAGTTATTTCACTGGCATGTGCACATGAAAGTTAATGTGCACATCACATAACAGATAAAACTGCATAGTGAAATATTCTAGATGTGTGCATGTATTCTTATTAGCATGACTGTGGTTCTTGGAGATAGAACTCACGTCTGCCAGATTGGGGTCTGAAGAGGCAAAGGATCTTCTTCTTCATGTCCACTGCCCGGCCAATCTCGTAGCCCACCCCCAGGGAGGGTTGAGTGACCTCCGCAACCAGAACTATCACAGATAAGAAGAAGGAAATAGTCATACAAGTCATGTCCATGGCAGGGAAGTCAAATGATGCATGAGTGTGTGTGATTATGTGTGAGAAGAATCACCATCTGCTTGTTGAAGCCACTGTAAGTCTCTGTCGTGGATCTGGGCATCAGTGATGGTATGTTCACCTGCAGAAGTGTAAGCACAGGTTCACATTCTCTACTGCTAACCATATTGGCGGTTGAACATACCATTTAGAGCAAAACTAATGCTTGTTTTAAGCAGCAGGTTGCTTGGGTGTTGGCTATATACCTATGTATGTAGGCCTGGGTACAAAGCTAACCCAAGGGCACATTAGTGTCGCAGAGCCAGACTCTTACATAAAGAGAGAGTCTGGTTTCTCTCGCATACTGAGTTGCTGTTGCACTGTGAGCAAATCAGACCCTCTCTCAGGGCCGGCGGAGCCGGTCCGGTTGCTCAGGTCATGGCCGGACCAATTTTTGAGACTTTCCAAGATTTTTCGAGCGGCCACATGCTCGTGCAGGCTGGAAATATGTGTGCTTGTCGCCTGCAAGCTAAGTGCCGGCGATGCCAGACTAATGTAGCATAGTTCGGCCCTATAGCTGTAGCGTTCGTCACTTGCCGCGGCTGCGCGAATAGCATAGTTCGGTCCTGGCTGCAGCGTTCGTCGCCAAAAATGGCCTCAGAAGCCATCTCAGAGAATCAAAATTTTAAAAATTTCCCCTGGGGGAACATGCCCCCAGACCCCCCTAGGTTACATTCTACATACTAATGCATGCACTCGCGTATAAGTGCCAGTAAGCCGGACCAATGAAATTTTGCTTCCACCGCCGGGCCTGTCTCCCATTTTTTTGTATGAGAGTCGGACTAAGGGTGCATCGAAGGTGATAAGCCCTTGGCAAACCTTACACATGATAAAGCTATGGCTGAGTATGGCAGATCCTTTTCATTGTAATTGGAGACTTAATGAGCATTTTTTATTTACTATGGTACTTGGTGATATTGCTCCTACATAGAGTCTACAACATGTCAACATTCTGGACAATTTCTACTATCTTACCAGCAGTACCTGATTCCTTCAGGTTTGGGTCTCCTACGTGTTCAGTCAGCACTCTACCATACTTTTTCAACAGTCCCACAATCTTAGCATACAGCTCTGCATCGTCCCTTCCTGCACGAATGCTTCCAGCGAAGTAGATTCTCCTGCTGGCCATCTTGCTCCACGTGGCTTCGCGCATGCGTAGAACTTCAAGTTCCAGTAACTTAGCGGGTGGACTGCAGCAGAATGTTTGCTACTCCGAAACAATCCGGCCGTTTGTCTCTACTCGGTCGTACCCCGCTCACTGCGGGTCGAAGGAGCGTCCAGCCGACGCCACGGAACCTTCCAGGGATTGCAACCAAGTGAGAAAGCCGAGACGATTTTGCTATGCACTAAATAGAATGCAACTTAAGTCAGCTCTGGTTTCTGCAGGTCTGCAAGAGCTGAGCAGATACTAGAGGAGACAGGGCAGCATGTAGTGAAGGCACTTAATTCTCCCGTCCCGGTGCAAGTGCAGGAAGCCTTGCGAAGTAATGTAAGAGGTAGGGTAAGTCGACATTGTCTATGGTTTTGAGCGAAACGTCCACTCAGAGTCATTTTCACCGGCTTCTCAGCTGGCTCTGCATACAAGAGAAGAATTTTCTCTGTTTGCAACTTAAAATTGGAAAACTTTTGTGACTGAATGCTTCAGTCGTCATCAGGGTAGTGAGGATTCAGTCCAAGTGATACCAAAAGTTTTTGATTTTAAGTTGGCAACGAGAGATCCTTGGTTATTAATTGCAATGCATACTGCACTTTTTGCAGCTGCTAGCATTAAACTTCATGAGTCTGGCTGGGCATGGCTTGTAGCTGGGAGCAAGCTATTCCTGTGGAAGTTTTCTACAATGCAACCATCGGTGAGTGTGCATGTGGTCTTACAGTACTAGCAGTGGTTTCATAGCATAGCCTCGTACCCAGGGAGGAGCCTGGATACGAGACTATATGCTAGCAGTGGTTTCATAGCATAGCCTCGTACCCAGGGAGGAGCCTGGATACGAGACTATATGCTAGCAGTGGTTTCATAGCATAGCCTCGTACCCAGGGAGGAGCCAGAGAGACTATGGTTTCATTATAGCAGTGTTGTTGATACCATCTCCAGACCCACTGTCAGCAGCTGCCTCTTCCGTCTTCTGGTGTGGCAACTTGGCACGCAGAGCTGGTCACTGTGTGCACTGCTATGGACTCAAGGTAGGTAAGCAGATTGAGGCAGGAGCGTACGAGTGCTGCAAACTTGGTTCTTGTTCTCCTTGTTGAGAGGAACAGCCTTGACACACTAAGGAGCTTTGGCCTAGTGGATGATTAGCAACCGTCTTAAGATTTTTTCAAGGCTATGTATCTTCAAGCTGTGTATGTAGTTTGAACAAGCTACAGTGGTCCACAAGTTTCTTCCCTTCCCTCTAGTGTCGCTGTAATGGCGGTATCGTCCAAGGGGTTAGTCTGTTACTGGAGCAATGCCCTCCACGACCCCCCAACTTCTCTGGAGGGTTCAGTTGACATGGGAGAAGGGCAGGGCTACATGTTGGTCAGTCTGCCCAGTGGACGGGGAGGATGCCTACTGGCCACCACTCTCTGTGATCTCTTCCTAATTACCCCACCAGTGTCTCAGGTTGGCGCTCATGATGCTTATACAAGCATGATGCATAGTACAAGGTTCTTAGGCTTCTCTGTAGCAGAGCTCCCACATGGACTTAACGGAATATTTCATAACAGATATTGAGGTGATATACATGTACCTGACCTGCTTCTCCTCCTCCTCTTCCTCCTTTCTCTCTTCCTTCTTATCCTTATCCTCTTGCTTTTCCTTCTCTCCTCTCCTATTCCTCTTCCACTCCCCTCCACCTATTTCTTCTCCTCTTTGTAATAGAGTGGGCTGGGTGTTCGGCAGCTGCATGTTCCCAGAGGGATGTTCTCTGGGTTTGGCCGTCGTGTTAGCTCCCTCTTCTTTGGCTCTCCGGACTCAGACATGCAGGAAGCCAGGGGCGTGGCAGTAGCTGCCTCAGGCTCCAGTGAGAAGGAGTGAGTCACGCATCAGATCACAAAAAAAAAAAAACTAGCCTCGTTTCCAGGCCCGTTTGAAAAATCGGAGAACAGGCCTGGGAACGAGGCTAAAAAAAAAAAACATTTGTATTTGCTTATGGAACTTACTGTGCCCCATGCTTTGTACATGTGTATATTATGATTTAGGAAGAAATATTAAAGTCGGTCTCCCCGTCTATCTCTTTGTCTCTCAGTGTTGCATTTGTACTGACCAACTGTAACCTGCAAAAGTGGAGCATTGAGCCATCTAGTGAGCAGGTGAGAGATATATGGAATCCATGTTCTACCACTTGCTCTCTTCAAAATGCCTTAACTTAGCGCAGCTTAAAACAAGGTCAAGATACTGTGTGAAGTAACCGGCTGATGTGTTTCCGTCAATACCTTGCCTTATCAGCGGCACTGGGATAACCAGGAGATGATATATGAGAATTTTAACTAGTTAACTGTAAAGTTAGCTCCTGCAATATCTGGTAGTTCCAATTGCTGCCCACCTGCACGTGTGTGAGTTGCATGTAGAGTGTTACTGTCTGTTGCTACACAGATGCAGTATGATGCAGTATTGGAGGGAATGATCAAGGAGGCTGTGATACAGCAGGGATGGGTGAGTGCCTAGCCTCCTGGGTACGAGGCTAGTGAGTGCCCTGCAGCTGATCAGTATCAGGAACGTGTGGCACAAGTCAACGAGACAAATCTATTTTTCGATCCCCCAGTTTGCTGATTTACGGACCACACAGTGCACACTGTGGATAGTCAATGTGCAGCTAACCAGGTTAGGATCAAGACAGAAAACATACAGTTTGACTGGCTGACTATATACCGATGCACACGTAGCCACATGCCAGTCTTTTGTCTAATACTGCTGCACAGGGCAGCAGGGTAGGCCACCAGAAGACGTTGTACATAGTTGTTAGTAGCACAGAGCCGGAGACCAATCTCTTGTGTGTTACTGTGTACTCCTAGGGAGTATGTGTGCATTCTCTTTGCCGTTGTGAAGGAAGAGACTACAGCTGCAGAGCATGGGCTAGGTGAGTGGGGACCTCTCAGCACCTGGGTTGTGGAAACTTCACCCTCCTCTCCCTCCTTCCTTCCTCTCCCTCCTCTCCCTCCTCTCCCCTCCTTCCCTCCATCCCTTCTCCTCACTGCAGCCCTCATCCAGGCAGACAGTGACATCATCCCACTGACTGTGGATCACCTGATCCGACTCAACAACCTAACCCCATACAGGGTATGCTCACTGTTTATGATTGGTAGTGTGTCCGCCCCCCCAAAGTCTCCATCCTGACTGATCAAATGTGTCCTTCATTAACAGCCTGGTGGGGAGGCATTGCTCATGAGCTACAGCCTTCTCAGTGCTCCGTTCACCTCGGATGTCTTGGTATACAACAGGAATGCTGTCCTAGTTGCCAATGGTGAGCAGTGGTATAGATATGTGTAGTCTGTGGCCCATTGGTACATAATGTCCCTCACCCTTCTCTGCGGTTAACGTGTACTTCTCCCTTCCCTCTCCTTCTTCCTTCCTTCTCTCCCTTTCCTCCTCCCTTCCTTTCCCCCTTTCCTCCTCCCTTTCTCCTTTTCTCCTCCCTTCCTTCCTCCTCCCTTTCCTCCTCCCTTTCCTCCTCCCTTCCTTCCTCCTTTTCCTCCTCCCTTTCTTCCTCCCTTTCCTCC
The DNA here is from genome assembly GCA_949130485.1 of Agelas oroides. Classification (NCBI taxonomy): domain Eukaryota; kingdom Metazoa; phylum Porifera; class Demospongiae; order Agelasida; family Agelasidae; genus Agelas; species Agelas oroides. Next base: position 987,275 of record OX422196.1, on the reverse strand, counting down.
TCCCTTTCCTCCTCCCTTTGTCCTTTTCCTCCTCCCTTCCTTCCTCCCTTTCCTCCTCCCTTTCCTCCTCCCTTTCCTCCTCCCTTTCCTCCTCCCTTCCTTCCTCCCTTTCCTCCTCCCTTTCCTCCTCCCTTTCCTCCTCCCTTTCCTCCTCCCTTTCCTCCTCCCTTTCCTCCTCCCTTTCCTCCTCCCTTTCCTCCTCCCTTCCCTCCTCCCTTCCCTTCTCCCTTCCTTCCTCCCTTCCTCCTCCCCTTGTCTTGTTTGGTAGTTGAACAAACACCCCAGGCTGGAAGTGCGCCAGACTTGGTCAACTTTCCACACCCTAATGGCATCATTGGCACAGGTACCACTATTGCCAGAGTATTGCTGTCGCTACTGGTCACATCTATTGTACGAGTTTGTTTGTTAGTCTTGTCACCCCCTTCAGCCTTTGATTCCCTGCAGTATAGCCTCATTCCCAGGCTCTCCCTGCTGAGGAGGGCCTGGGAACGAGGCTACTACAGTATACATATATGATGGGGAGATCTGATCATGTGTGACATCTGATTGTTTGAGCGCTACTGTATATTCTCCGTCTATCTGAGTCTGGTGACTTCTATGTTTGTAAACTGCAAGCTATCAAATACTGGAATTGGTAAAGGCCTAGTAACGTGTCTGAGGAGTTTATTCAACTGTGTGTCTGCTGCAGGAGTGTACAACGGAGGCCTGTTGTTCTTCACTTTGAACCAGGGAGTGGTGTCAGTGGCGCACCAGTCCAGTGGGCGTGCTTCCCGCAGCATGCCTCCTCCCTCCTCCTCCTCCTCCTTCCTGTTGGCCACTCCCTCCCTGGGGCTCCCTACAACGGCTCTCTCCTTATCACGTGAGGCCAGCGCTGACAAGATAGAGGCACTGAAGAATGCCTTCTTGGAGTACCTGAGTGAAAACATGGTGAGGTCTATCTATCTATCTATCTATCTATCTATCTATCTATCTATCTATCTATCTATCTATCTATCCATCCACATTGCATACCCACTCTCTACTAATGTCCCTCTTCTCCTCACTGCCTAGGTGGAGGCTGCTGCATCATGTGAGTACCACTTCCCTGCCGAGTCCTTCTCTCTTCGCCAGGACACCCCAGGTGACCTTGCAGTGATGAGGCTCAGTGAGTTGGTGTTGGATGATATTCCTGGCACCGACCCCAGGCAGACTGAGACCATGAGTAGAGGTACACTGACCAACTTATCGTGTAGTTTACTGTGGTTTACTGTGGTTTACTGTGGTTTTGTGTTAATTTACTGCAATTTTTATTTGTCAGTATGTGGCATGCTGTATGATAACTAGTTTATACCCTCTCACCATCAGTTGCCTCACTGACATGCATGCTCCCCTCCCATCTCTCCAGACATTCCTGGCAGCAGCTCGTCTGTGATCATTATCTACCAGTTGGAGGACAAGCTGAAAGCACACAGCAGGTACCTCCAGTTCATCACCGACATTGGACTACTGGACAAAGTGAGAGGATAGGGCACCCTGCATTGTTGGATGAAAGAGCCACATGAATGATTGGAGTGCAGCAGCATTCAGCCTATATAGTTTGACTGTAGTGTAGCACCCCATGCTAGCTAGGACAGTAACGATGTCTTCTCTCTCTCTCTCTATAGTTTGACTGTAGTGTAGCACCCCATGCTAGCTAGGACAGTAACGATGTCTTCTCTCTCTCTATAGTTTGATTGTAGTGTAGCACCCCATGCTAGCTAGGACAGTAACGATGTCTTCTCTCTCTCTATAGTTTGACTGTAGTGTAGCACCCCATGCTAGCTAGGACAGTAACGATGTCTTCTCTCTCTCTATAGTTTGACTGTAGTGTAGCACCCCATGCTAGCTAGGACAGTAACGATGTCTTCTCTCTCTCTCTCCAGCTGACCTGTGTGCATGTACGAGGACGCCCAATGCTGACTCGACATCTGATTTGTGAACATGCAGAGAAGATCACGGCTGCCGTTGCACTGAGGAAAATGCACAATCAGTGAGCAACGTTTCGTCATTAGACACATTTCTGTTCACTGAATGGAGTAGTTGGACGCTCAAGAGTGCTCGACAATATCAGTTTTATCGCAGAAGGAGGTGTAGTAGAAATTGTGTTGTCACACGCTGGGGGGGGGGGGGGGGGAGAATCCCAGTGCACCCCTCCCCCCCCCGCCTCTGTATGAAACCCTGAGTTGATGATTGGTTATAAGATGGTAGCCTTCCTACATTTGACACTTGGAAACACTTGCCATTTTATCCTTCACCTAGGGTGGTGGATCAAGCGATCAAGCTTGCCCTACGCCAGCGACCCTCCTCCCTCCCCTCACATCCAAGTTTCACAAACCAGGAGAACTTCTACAGCCATGTATCCTACTTGGAAGACATTTTTCCAGCGCTTCTAGCCACAGAGGAAGACCTGCTCCCTTCGTTTAGCTCACCAAACGAGAGGATCCAACTGGTTCTGAGCATGGCAGCCATTTTGGAGGCCATGTTACATGAAGCAGTGCAGTACCGCCAGGCAAAGTCCGGCCTCTACCAGTCTTGTCTCACCTCAGAGGTTCCGGAGCCGGAATGGCTACCATGGACAGGTTCGGCTTGTAGATGTTGTAGATGTGATTATGTAATACTTACAAGGCAAGAATAGCCCTGGTCCTATGGACAGGTCCTGTATAATACATGAACATTCAACGAACCACATCTCCCTAAAGATATTATGTAAAGTCACCCACTGCACAGGACACGTTTCGGTCAATATCAGGCCTCATCAGCTGCGCTGGGATGACCGGGAGATGGGGACTGCTATCTCATGCATGAGAAAGGCAGTCAGGTGGCTGGCCTTATCCAAAAGGTCGATAAAAGCTCCTCGAAGGCATCGTCTCTTTGTGCAGCTGTCTTTCGTTTGAAGATTGTAACAATCATAATCATCACACGTTATTGATGCGCAAACACGTGCATACGCGTCCTGCGCAGTGGGTGACTTTGCATAACATCTAGGCCTGTTTAATAAGGGAGATGTGGTTCGTTGATTGTTCATGCATACAGACTGGAAGTCATTATGATTAGAATAGCAAGATATTTTGTCTATGGATGACATACAAATCTAACCAATATTCTACAGCTTCCCTTGGCTCCAGTGGCACCAGAAAGTGCATTTCACAACAGGTAGGAACTTGCATGTACCAGTGGCGACCTCAGTTGGCCTCGTACCCTCATTTCCTCTTTCCGCGCACAGGAGAGCCTGGCTATGACGCTAACTGTGTAAGTATTCACTGTTCTTTCTGTAGCTACAACTCATGTTGGATGTGGGAGTCAGGGACGCTGAGACTGCACAGGTAAGATTTGTACTATGATGTGTATTTAGAGTAGCGTTACACGGTCAGGAGTAGAAATCTGTGGCAACATATAATAGTGGTCAGAGCATAGCCAGTGGATGTGGATTTTGAGTCCCAGTGGCTGTGGGTCTGAGTCCCAGTGGCTGTGGGTCTGAGTCCCAGTGATTGTGAGTCTGAGTCCCAGTGGCTGTGGGTTTGAGTCCCAGTGATTGTTGTTTTTCGGTTCCTTTGTTCAATTTTCCTCATGCCATCAGATGTGTTTATGTGTGTGCTCATTTTGGGATAGGACCAAGAGCACCTCTGGAGACTTGTGGTTGATCTCTGTGACCTTTTGTTTGATGGCTACATGGCACAGATTGCTTCCATTGAGTAAGCACATTATGAGCAGCACTGCTGTGATACAAGCTATGCTTGTTGTACGTATGAACCACATTGAAGGTGCAGTTGTACGTATGTGCCACATTGAGGTGCAGTTGTTACAACACATGGACCCCCACTTGCATTAGTCCTTGTCCTTGTGAGCTCAAGTGCTGGTTGTTTTGCAGGAAGAACCCCGCCCTGAGTGAGCGGCTGGCAGGAGTTACGAAACACTTTGAGGAGGACAGGGAGAGATTTCTTATGCCTCTGTGTGAGTAGTGTTACCAGTGACCTAGCCAGACACTAAAATGCGCTGCACATATGCTTTATCTTTGTGGACTTCTATCATTTCCTTATCCCCCCTCTCCCCACCCTCCTCTTCCCCCTCTCCCCACCCTCCTCTCCCCCTCCCCCCCTCCCTCCTCTCCCCCTCCCCCCCTCCCCCCCACACATACACACACACACACACACAGTGGAGCATGGGCAGTACCAGCAGGCGGGGGAGCTAGGTGAGAGGTATGGAGACTTCCAAGTGCTAGTGCAGCTCTGTGAGAGGATGGGGAGCAGAAGACAGCTCCAGGAGTACATGAAACGCTTCTCAACTAAGGTTAGTCGTAGTCATGTGGTCAAGCTAGCCAGACCTTCATTCGCTGTGGCAGCAACAGTCAGTACCATCCATGATCGTGTAGACCCTTGTTCCTCACGGTTTTCTCTAGATTCACTTCTTTGGAGGTGTAGTTATGATTCTCTTGTCCTGTCTTTGCACCCAGGGATTTGCTGACTTTTTGTTCAAGCAATACCTGGACCAAGGTATGTGATGTGGTATGGAGAATGAGAGTAGACTCATTCCCAGACTGGAATGGGAATCTGGGAATGAGACTAGTATGAGACCCCTTTCCCAACAAGTCACTATAGTCTCTAGTGTAGTAGTACCCTCTAATAGGTCCCTCACTTGTGTCGTTGGCTTGTGCTCCTGCCAGGCAAGTTGCAGCAGCTCCTATCCTTCTCTGAAGACTTCCCCCAAGAGCTTGGCAAGTTTCTTGAACCACACGACAACCTCAGCTGGATGCATCAGGTTGTCACACAGGATTACAACAAGGTAAGAGGTCTCCCTGAGGACCTTTCGTTGCACCATGTGTTGAAGGCAGCATTATTACTCTGCCTACACATATATTGTCACAATAGGCTCACCAGACCTTGCATAGAATGGCGAAAGGGGAGGCCAAATATGTTGGCAAGAAAAAGGTGAGTTATGTGTACACTGTATGCCATGTACATGTCATTTGGCTGTGCTCTTTTGACGGCATGGGCACACACACACACACACAAAAACAAAAAAAAAACAAAAAAAAAACACAAGACTCTACTTAGCTTGAGCAAGCTGTCAATGCTGGCCTCAGACAGTACAGACACAGAGACTCTACAAACCTTGAACAGAGAGCTCCAAGTGATTGAGTTTCAACAGAACATCCCAACTGAAGCACTAGAGGTCAGTTGTGCAAATTGGCAGAGCATGTGGGTATTCCCAGCCTTGTCATTCCCAGTGGTACTGCAAGTAAAGGAAAGCTGGGTGGCTAGGAGCCAGGCTGGGTATTCACTGTTCTCTTCTGCAGGCAAATGGTCTAGTTCCTGAAGAAATGCCACCGTTACAACCAGAAGAAATCATCCAGGTATGATACATGTCCTCGTACACACAGGAATTATTTTGATACAAGAATTGTTCCTCTTCTTCAGCTGTACGTTGGAGATAAGAACTTCGATGGAGATGAGATGCAATACATATTTGCATTGGAGTTTCTGGACCTGGCTTACCCAGTGGGTGGTAGCAGGATGATATGTATGATGTGTGGTGTGTTTTACAGAGTGTACCACCTCTTTTTCACAGGACCGCACCACTGAAGAATCGCAAGAGTTAAGGCTGTACATTTGGAGCCAAGCTGCACTCAAAGATGAGTGAGTGCTCACTACCATGGCTCTGTCATGTCTCAATAATCTGTAGACCATTGTACTGCTATACTCTACTAATACTCAGCTATGTCTCAAAGTCAGCCATACCTCTGATCTATCTTATGTTACAGTTGGTCACAGTTGTCTACAGATGATCCACTTGCAGAGCTCCAGGGCACTTTCTTCTCTCGTTTGGTGGAGGAAGCTTACAACAGAAGTATATACAAAGGTCTTAGCCTCGTTCCCAGGCCTTCTATCACAGCTAACACGGTTTACATTATATGAGGGTATTCGCGAACGAATAGTCAGATCAATCTTTGAGTGCACACTTCAGCTATGTTAGCTGTGAGGCCTGGGAATGAGGCTACAAAGGTTTTTAACAGCTTTTAGCTCTAGGAGAAGTTCAGCCAGAGCTATTTGACTGTATTTTACATGAAGAGACTCTCCCCCAGCTTTTTTTGTAATATGCAAATTCTTTTGTGCTGCAAGCTACAATAGCTAGTTAGGAAGATGGAGGAGGTGGCTGGCTACCTGTATGTTGTTGTCTGATTAGAGAACTGTGTTTCTTGTCCACCAGGTTCTGATGTGCTGTTATTGCTTCCAGAGTTGGAGACTCTACTTACCTCCCAGCAGCTTGTGGCTGCGGGACTGGCTGAGAGCCCCATCTTTCAGTTCCTGATGAAGGCATGCTATGAACAGATAGAGAGGGTGCAGACTGCCAACTCCGATTGACTTTATTCCCAATATACAAAGTGATTTTTAATCATTTCCATATTCCAATTTGTTCCGCAACAAGATGGTGAATTCCGCGCTAAAAATCAAATTGGCTGATGAAATAGTCTTGAGCGAAGTGAGATCTTGTAGAGATGGTAGCTGCATTTCCATTAGGAAAGCTACTTTATCTTGGAGTTAGGCAGGTCTCCAAACCCGTAGCAAAGCAACTACAAAATGTAGCAGTACGGAGCGCGTTCTTCAGACGGTACATATGCACGCCTCCAGCACATGGTAAGTGCATAGTAGCCTAAATAATGCGCAGCAAAGTCATCCATGAGCCTGCACGTTTTCTTTCTGTGCAGCTCTGCATTATTTGGAGGTGTTTGTCAAGATGCGTCTCATGGGACTGTCTGGTCCTGCCGAATATCAGCCATTGAAAGAAGAAAGGGCTGTTCAGTTGGGGTCTGAAATCATTGGAGAGGTGTTTCTCTACAGTGTGGCAGCATCCTTCCTCTTGTACGAATACTACAGAAGTGTTAGGAAGGATCAACAGAGAGACGACTCTCAAGACTTGAAACTAGCTAAAATGCACGAGAGACTGAAAGCACTCGACAAAGAGATGAACGACATGAAGGCAAAGGTACAAGTTTTGGAACAGAACATGACAGGTAGTCAACCTTCACAAAACAACAAATGATTTATTGTGCAAAGTTTGTTGTGTTTTATTGCAGAGTGGTTATTTAATTCAGAAATGTTAATAAGATGGACGTGGTCTTACATCAAAGGTTTGCAAGAACATAGTGTAGTTTGTGTTAGATAAGGTAGGAGATTAAAGACTGTACAATTATTTACATCACAGAAAGAAATAAAAATAAGCTGTCTGTATAGAAAGAGGAAGTTTCACCTGCTGGAGTAGTTCTTAGTTGTTTCCAATGATCTCTTCATGAATTGTTGTAACGCCATCAGTCTTGCATCGATCTCCGAGATTTCAGCAGTGTGACCCGAGTCTGCACATGGGACAAGACAAACTTCAGTCACCTCCACCTGTAACCGATATATTCTATGTAGCATGGTATTTTACTATTTCGCGGGAGAAAATTTTCGCAAATTTCGCAGATCTGTCCCAGTTCGCAAATATTGCATTGATATTGGATCCGGATCCCATGCCGCAGCTAATATAATGGCAATCCGCGAAAATTTTATTCGCGAAATACGCAAATTGCCAGCCATTCGCGAAAATTTTCTCCCACGAAATAAACCCGCTATACGGTATTGCTACAGATCAAGGTGGAAACTGCAACCAAACCTAGCCCTGTTCCCAGGTCTTGCAGCATTCATCACTTTTACATAAACACTATAAAACGTCTGGGAACAATACTCGAGAACTTTGAATCTATGATAATTATCAATTCTGAAGTGGAGTACCATTGTGTGCATTGGATTTGGCTGGTCTTCTTTCTACTGGAGTACTAGCTGAGATGGTGGGACTCCCCCATGCCTGTCTTCTCTTTCTCCTCTTTTGTGAAGAAACTCTTTAGTTGCATTGTTAACATGGAAGAGAGGTACGAGACATGTAAATACATGTCATGACCACATGCAAGTCAGCTTCTGGTGAAGAGAAGAGACTAACCCCTTGCTTCCAGATCCCTGGTGGCCTGAACCAATGACGATCATGTTACTGCCGGAGAGGTCAGTTGAAGATCGTCTGGAAGAACCTCGGCTGGAGCCACAACTTGACACACTGCAGGCTGCCATTGGTAAGGAGGGTGTATTGAATGAAGAGTGTCAGTTATGTCATAACAAACAAGAGCTCGGAATATGCCACCCACCAGAAGAGGTTCTTCTTGGTCTTCCTCTTGATCCTGAGCAAGAGAGAGAAAGGAAGGGCACATCACGCTGCTTACCTAAGCTTGCGCGTGCATCTCACATCTCTCACTCACCACTGTATAACCTCCTCGAGTTGCCAGCAGACTTCTCCACACTGCTGGTGGGTTTGGGCGGTCTCTCCCCTGAGTTGGTGCGTGATCGCATCACTCTTGACCTACCCGAAGGCAACTTCACCCTCCTAATGAAAGTGTGCATACAAGACAAAATGGAGAAGATTTCTACGAGTACAAGCTACAGTGCTGGAGCACAGAAAGGAACTAGGTCAAATAACTTGACTCACCCCAGTCTAATGTCAATATCTTGCTGTTTTCTCTTCCTGTTCTCAATAAAGGAGGTGGGGTCAAACCTGGGGACCCTTGCTCCTGTGGGGAGAACACCAACAAAATACCTACATGTACCTACACACTGAACCAGTGAAAATTAACACTAATTTTACCTGAAGGAGACGGTGTTCTTATTCTAGAGTGGGTGCGCCCTCCACTGGCAGTGTGGTGATGTCTTTCAGCAGAGGAGGAGCGTTTCCGCAAGTGGGAGGGTTTCCTAGTAGTGGAGGTACTGGCTCGGAAGGACAACGGGGAGGACCGGAGACTGAAGAAAAGAGAAACAAAATGCCTAAATGTGAGTTGGAGTTAGGTGCAGAGTTTTTCCCTCACTTTCTTTTTAACACAGCCAGTTCATTAGTGAGACTCTTCACTCGAGTGCGCAGTGTTCTTTCGGAGGACCTCAGTTCTTCAACCTGAAGTTCATGCATGTAGGAAGGAGAGTAAGAGAATGTTGACTATGGCTCTTATACAGCAGCAGTGTTACCTCTTGGAGCAAAGCTCTCATTTCCTCATTCTTCTTGTTAGCGTATCTTTGGTGCTTTGTCCTCTCCTTCAAAATGTCCTCCTATAGCAACAGGTGATACACGTTAGCAAGCTACCTCTTCAATCACATACATATACATGATGTATGGTCAAGAGCGCATAAGAATGAGCGGCTCGAGTAAGAGTGCGTAACTCCAACAGAAGCCCATAGCCCAGTCAAACTTATTGAACTGTACTAAAAATAGAACACCTGATCATGTACTTACCAACAATGACTTACGTCTACAAGCAGCTGTGCAGTACGTGTTACTATTTTTAGTACTAGCACTAAATTCCGACCAGTTTCAAATTTTAATACGAAATTACACGCTCTTACTCAAGCCACCCGTTCTTATGTGCTCTTGGTATGGTATAGTAGCCTGGTTCCCTCCCAGGAAACCTCTCTCCTGCCCCATGCCCCATTCACAGGCGTCCTACACCCTCTCAAAGGAAAGAAAAGGCCTGGGAGAGCAAGGGTTGGTGAGTGCAACTAGACCGACACTCTCATACCTCTAGGTTCTTGATGACTTTCTTCAGGACTCGTATCTCCTTGCTGGCATTGCCCTCTCTCGTGAGCATCACCTCTTGTTTGAAGCTCTCAAACGCCTCCTCTACCTCCTCTTTCTCCTGCAAGAGGGCATCATACCTGGGGAGAGGAAAGGAGACTGCTAACCTGGCATGGCACCATCCAAAGCTCTAGAATTGTAGCTCTACCATAGTTAGACTCTCAGACTGAATGTGATATGCCCACTGAGAATCCCTCCTCATAAAGAACTTATCAATGTCAAGGAGATCGGTTGGAACTGTAGCTGATAACATACCCAGTACCCCACCAGTACCCCACCCACCAAGAGCCTGGGAACGAGGCTACTTGTATAATGACAGTTACAGTAAGTAACAGCATTTAGAATGAGTCATAAATCAGCACGACTGGTAGGGCAGACTTACTCTTTCTGTAGTCGATATAACGCAGAAGGTTTTTGTCCCTATAGCAAGGAGAAGGACACACCATTACCAATGATATCTCCATGACTGCATGGTGTGCACTAGCCTCGTCCCCAGGCTAGGAGAGAGCCTGGGGGCGAGGCTAGGTGTGCACTTGCAGTACCTGTTTTCTGCTTCTCTCCAGTTCAGTCCGTAATGTTCTTATGGTTCCCTGTAACAGTACAGGGTCTGGTTTTCCAGTGTACGGCAAGGCAAGTGGGTAGTGAATCCTGCAGTGTAAATGTGACAGATGAACAAGTAGACGATATAAATCTAACAAGCTTGGGCCCAGTTTAGGAGCACAGACAGAACCTGCAGACTACACTGTCACTATTCTTACGTACATGTGTATTTCTCTACCTGTCAAACTCCACAGAGTATGTTATAATGAGGTATCTCTTGGCCTGTAGCTGTCGGCCATTCTTAGCAGGGGAGGGTCCTTGCACTCCCAGCTTCTTGTTCCTCAGAGCCTCAAGGTCAGAGTACGTCAGGAGGTCGAGGGTCACACAATCACTGGACTGAAGATAGGTTACTGGGTAATTTGGTGCATGGGTGGTATATGTAGCTTCAGCATCAAACCGCTTTCGTTACCTTGGAGATGGCAGATTCCAGCATGTTCAAGAAAATGGGGAATTGTTTAAAGTTTCCGGTTTTGCGAGTCAGTTCTTCAATATCTGTTGATAAAAATATGACTTGTGAAATTGGTCTTTCTCTACCTTCCCTGTACCCCTCCCCAGTTTACAGACGGCCTGGTCTAATTAAAGCGCACCTGCAAACACATCTGTATGACCATAGTCATAGACACTATACTTCCCTCTCTAATATCCAGGGTATGACACCCCCATATACTCACTCCACACTCACGTTTTGCCTCGAACTGGCCCCTCCACTGGTCGGAGGTGAGTTTCTCCTCTACCTCCACCACTAACACGTCGTTCCTCACGTCAGCGGACACGGTATACTCTGTATCCCGGAAGACCCAGGGAGCAGACACCGACCATCGCTGCGGAGGCTCCATGTCAACTGATGATTTTCAAGACAAGAACAGCCTTCTCAACTCCAGATGAGACGGTCAGACGGTCAGTCACTGTGTCGGCATTCCCGCGATTTTGTTTGTAATCCAGTTGCGGGTTAAAGGTCACGCAACCACATTCCCAGAATTACTGGTACGGGGAACGGGAACGTAAACGTAGAGCGGCACAGGGTCAAAGGTCATGCGTTGACCAGTTGCCAGTTGCCAGAAGATAGAAAGGGGTGGGGCTTGATACTGCGGTACAAGATGGAAAGGGGCGGGGCTCGCGTGGGAAAATGCATGCTAATGTGTCCAGAGAAGGAGAGGATCAGGTAGGACTGTACCAGGATTAGATCTAAACTGTGTTTTCCTGATAATTTGCATTGAAACTACAGGAGAGAGCAGCAGAAACAACTCAGTGTGTTTGAAATCCATCACTCAGCTAGAGACGGACACAAGAGGTACATTAATATACTTCACCAACAGTGTTGAGCTCCACATTGTCAATTTTTGGATGGCAAAATATTGTTTGCCATCCATGCAGCTCCCCATGCCTGGCAGTGAAGGAATACATTCGAGCTGGTGCAGGCCAGCAAGTGCCAGACCTCCATGACCTACGGCCTCCACCTGTTCTAATGAAGACCATTGATCATCTCATGAAAAAGTAATGTTGACAATTGAAATATAGCCACCATATTCATCAACTAGATAGATCTATTTTTAAGCTCAAACTGTGACTCATGATGACATCATAATTTCTAGTGGACAGATTATAATTATAAATAGTTCAACTTTAAACTTGAACACAAAGCAACTTGGCTTGCAAAGGTGGACAACATGCATACATTACCAAATATGGAAATTTCACCACTTGTACTTGTGTTGTGTAGCAACCAGCTTGTTATTCATGTGTATGATTTCATTTGACCCATACTCTGACAATGTTACTGATTCACGTTCATGATTTCATAATTGCAGTGTGATTGACAGGGAAGACCATCCATGGCACACGGTTTACTACTTCCTGGATAATAGAGTTCAAGCCATCAGACTGGATATCACCTACCAGGTGATTCATTCACCACAATTAACTTATCATCTGCACCCTAGGGTTTAAGGGACATATGATAAGGGCAGGGTTTCTTCGTGAATATAGTCCATGCAAGTACACAACTTGTAACCCATTGTGTAGCCATGCACAACTAAATCACACTAATAAGGGTGTGTAACCAAACACCATTAGATTGGTAGCTAAACACGGTGATCAAATTCCATACTCAGAGAAGCAGCATTTGTTTTTCCATATATGGCCATCTCAGTTAAGTGTTGTCATTGGAATTTCCATTTACATAGCAACTGGAAGGGCCAGAAGTGGTTTACGTCTACGAGCTGGCTTCCAGGTTCTGCTTGTATGCTCAGTACAGGTAATATCAGACTCATTCTCAAACTGCCTCAGAATGAGACCAAGATGAAATTAGCCTCATACCCAGGCTACATGGGAGGAGAGGAAAGTACACTTCTCCTCTCCTAGGTGACCTGGACATGAGGCTAAAGATGAAGTAACGTTCTGTGTCATGTTGACTGTTGACAGACTCTTGGCAGCTGGTGTGGATAGATTTGATCCCAAGTTGAACCGAGACCACTTGCAACAGTGTCTGCTCAAGTTACTGAAACTCTATACAAACCAAGTTGGAGACCTCCCTCCAAATATGGCAGAGTTTGAAAGCTACTACCTCCTAACAAACTTGGGTAAGTAGCTAAACTTCTCTGCTACCTTAATACATGCGTGATGTATTTCAGGGGTCATACTGGGAACGAGAGCCTGGCTAATCGATCGTTGAGATATGGATATGAAGTCATGCTCAATAAAAAGTTTGATGTCTACATGATCTTGCAGGATCCTCAGAGGCCATCACACATGCCTTGGAACTCAAGGAGCAGATAAGGTCCACTGTTCTATTTCTACAACTCTAATATTACCCTTCTGTTAATTCTGTGTGGTCTAACTATCCTCCTGTCCCCCAGACATGCTCCTGCTGTCCAGTTGGCTCTGTCTCTCAGTCTACACTTTCTACAGAACAACTTTGTGCGTGTGTTCAAACTAGCAGACCGGCTTTCACCCCTGGGGAAGTGTGCACTCTACCCCCACATCAACACAATAAGAAGGTACAAAACTATTGTTCCCAGACAGTCTGGGGAGAAGACAAAGTATTGTTTTCACTTCACGCAGACAAGCCCTGCAGACTTTGTGTACTGCTTACAGCACCAGAAATGCTCATTTTCCACTCAGGTATTACACACACAAACTTTACATTGCCAAATATGGCATGAGAATTAAAGACCTTTCCACTACTATGCAGAGTGTTATGTCGGTGGCTTTTGTGGGATGATCTAGAAACAGCATCTGAGTTTTGCAAGGCACATGGTAAGTACTAACCTCCTTCCACCCCTGCAGTTGCAAATCCTCGTTCCCAGGCTGTTTTCTCCTCCTACAAAACAGCCTGGGAATGAGACTAGCAGTTGTAGTGATGAAAACTACACTGGAATCAATGTATAGCTGGGACCTGGAAATTAGTAATTTGTTGACCTAATTTTGTTTCCAAGAACCGGAGAGTTGAGTACAAAGCCAGGCAGGGATTTGATGTCAACAATATTCATGGAAGGACCAACTTAGTTCTCCAGCTTAGTAGGTTGAATGAGGCAACAATGTCCACAAAAGGGAATTTCAAACACATGCAGGGTTGGAGGTATCTGGAGATGGTGTTCTGTTCAGACGAGGAGGATTCAAACCGCTGCCACATGCACAGGTGAGGCTGGTGGTAGTGCTAGTCATTTCTCCCTGTTCAATCTTGCCATGTTCAATAATTGCAGGGGCTTGCTAGTCCCTTCACAATTGCTGGAATCGTCACTGAAGACTTGAAGGAACCGAAAGCCAAAGAAAAACAGACTAGACCTTCTGACCTTATTATTGGACTGAAGTCACCTTCCTTCACTGATACACAATATATGAGTTAGTAATTATTACACATTTTGTAAAGTTGCATACCGTCTGTCAGTACACAGTATTTTACTAGTCAATCATTTAGCATGCTATCCCTCCACAATGACTTGCAGTTTCAGCAAGTGCTGTTTCTGTGTGCCGGCAGGGTCCCTTCCTGGTGTCACCTCGTCTCCCAGCTTATTGCTTTCCGTCCCCATCGAGAGGAAGAGGGCGGAAGCCTTCACTTTCCAACTTCTTCTTGTACTCCTCATACACACGCTTCTTGTCAAAATACTTCACCTAGCAAGAGGAAACAAGGAGGCCAAATATTTATCTTCCTCTCACAGGAAGAGAAAGAAGGGCCGGCATCCACTGTTTGCACTTGTAAACACAACATAATGTCCTAGTGTAGCCTAGTATTTGATGCAAGTTTTGAGAAGAGAGAAAGAAAGAGAAATCCATAGGACTCCAGCTGGGAATTGAACCCATGGATACTAGCTCAACACTCTTACCACCGAGCCACTGGACACACAGCAGAGGAGTGGAAGTTGCCTCCTTCCCAAGCCTTCCCACCATCCAGTTTTTGACCGCTTACAGTATGCAGAAACTGGACAGTAGAAAGGCCTATGAACAAGCTAGGCTAGAGGTCTCAGTAAATTGCCCATTGTAAATGAAAATTGCCTACAAATGGGGTTGCAGGCCTGGGGTAGATTGGCTGTACAAGCATACTCTCACTATTGTAGCATTTGCCTAACTTACCCACGATGCCAGGCAGCTACTGTGGTACACTTTTTTCAGCTCCTCACATGGTAACTCTTCTTCATTATGCTTCACTTTGCACTCATAAAAGGCATCCCGTGCCTCGTAGCAGATCTGACGCTGGCTAACATTTGGGGCAGATTTCTCCCTGGAACAAAGATGCAAGTTGATGAATATACTAAACAGTGGTCTCCACTCCACCACACTGTGTGTGGGAAGAACAAGAGAAGGAAATGTCTTCTACTCACACCAAACAAGAAAACCCTTTGTTCTACAGGTACAAAAGATTTGGTCACAAGCCGTTAACAACAGTATGTTACCATCCATATGCTATACTGTATTTATACCAGCCCTAACCCAACCCTAACCATATAAATCACTGTATAGCATACGGATGGTAACGTACTGTTGTTAATGGAAATTGATTTTGTCTGGTAACGAGACTAGAAAATAAATAGGAATACGGCTGTCCTTCCCAGACTTTAGGATCCCAGACCCTTCTGGTCCCTAGACACTGCTGGCCAGGCAAGGTCCAGGCTAATGCAGGGCTGTTAAACAAATTACATTTGTTGCATGTTGCAGTCTAGCCTGCAGCCAGCTATTTAAGAGCCTGCAGGAGGTTGATGTACATAGAAGTTTGACAGAACTACCCTGCAAATTACAAATAGCTGATCTATTAGGGAGTCATTAGATTTTGGATATGCCATGAGACGTATATAATTCCTAGTCTCGCGGAGCCAGACTCTCACACGAAGTCTAGCTCCGCGAGACTACTTAATTCCCTACTCACAGCTGGCATAATTTACTTACCCCATATCAGTGTTCCAAACAAAGCCCACTATAATAAAAATAACGTAATTGTTATTGCATCTAAAAATAGGTTATTGATACTATTGCTGGAGCACATTTTTGACCAAAAGTGGGGTGAAGAGCATTGGAGACCAGTATGCTGACGCATGTCGCGACGTCTGCGCGGAGTGGGTGTGCTGACGTGTGCAAAGTTCACTTCCGGCGTGCACGTGTTTTATCAAATTGCCTTATTTGGAAGAAAAGTGCCTCTTCCGTTTGTGGTCCGTCGGGTACAAAATTAGGTCGAGGAGCTAGTGCTGGGTAGGAGCTGCGTGCTGGAGAATCATCAACCGAAGTGAACCGCCACAAGGAAAAAGCGAGCAAAATGGTGAGTTCTTAGTGCTACCTAGACCATAGGTGTCGTTCTGACGTGGGACTGGCAGTGACCTGAAATCAATGTCATTATGGGTTCCTGTGGGCGTTCGTTTAGTCTTGCTAGGCGCAGGAAAATGACTGAACTTTTTGCCACGTGGTCACAGAGAGCGTGCAGTGATTGCATGCATTAGTGGCTTTAGTCTGGACTCCAGACCCTTCTGTAGTAGTGAAAGGAGTGATCACCTTGTTCAGTGCTTTTTTTTTTTATCTATCTACCCTTTGCAGTCGATGTCTGGTATTGAGATCGATCCTGACATTGTCACACTGTTCAATGATATGAAATTGCGTTCAATTCACAAGTGGGCCACCTTCAAGATCGAAAAGAAGAAGAAGATTATTTTGGATGAAACAGGAGATGCTTGCTCAACAGAATCAAAGGAGGATGATAAGAAATGGTTCGATGAACTAAAGGGCAAACTTACGAAAGAACCTCGTTACATTTTATATGATTTTGGCTTCACACTTGAAAAAGATGGACGCATACTGAAGAAGCTGGCATTCATCTTCTGGTGAGGTTTTATCATTCACTGTTTGTTAGATGGTAGTGCAGCAAAGTCTATACTTCCATCCTGCACTAAGCGATAATGGCATAAGATAAATGCTTGTTTTCTAGGTAAAGATCACTTGTCTCCCATGTAGAGAACAGTGGGTTCACTACATGACAAAATGCACTTTTTACTGATAGCAAACTGCTTTTTCAACTTTACTTATTTTTCCAACTCTGTCTCTGCCTCCTCCCAGGTGTCCTGATGATGCAAAGATAGGGGATAAAATGATCTACGCCTCCACCAAAGACACTATCAAGAAAGCATTCACAGGGCTCTCACTGGAATTTCAAGCCAACGATGCTGGAGATTTTGATTATGATTGTCTTTGTGGTGAAGTAGAAAAGAAGGCATGAGTTAGTAGATTAACTGACCACATCATTATTATAATATTAGTTGAGTTTGAGTGACAGTACTTTCACTTGGAAATTTAGCTCTCCGTTTGTTTCACATTGCACTCTTGTGGATGTCTGCAGTTATGGTTTACCATTTATGGCTTCTGATAAAGTAGTCTCGACCTAAAAATTCATGCAGTAATATTTAATTTGTGAGCACAAGTAGATATATAGTATGCATTTCATGATGCTAAATTTTAATTGCAGTGCATGTGAAAAGATTTGTTTTGATTTGCTCACTGAATTTCACTGGAGTAGCTATCACCATGGTAACAGGGTTTTCTTCCTTAGTCTAGGAGCTCATTAAAATCAGTTTACAATGACAGGTATGATGGCTACCAAGTATGTTAGATCTTTTTTTGAACATACTATTCATGGCTTTTAATTTGCCTTGCTTTGTAGTACAATTACGAGGAAAGATCTAACATAGTCTTGTTCTTGGGTCTCCCCCAATTTAGCACTCGAAAACTGAAAACATGGAGGAAATGAGGGTGGTGATAATGTACAACTGAGGAGTGTGCTGAATGGCCCATTCAGCTGCTAGCTACATATACAGTAGTGTATAGAGTATTGCAGGCTGATGTTTATTTAAAAATATTGGTGAATATTTGATAAATTTATTTAAGTAAAAAACTGCTAGTCTGAAAGTACACTTCTCAGCAGTGAAGATTGAAAGGACTGAGTTCTGTTTGCCTGCCGGATTGGAGAGAAGGCAAAGAGACTGGATGAGTCTGTCTTGCGATTGTTGGTGGCATCAGTATGAGGAGCCGAGGGTGAGGGATGGGTCATAAATGTGTCTGTCATTGAGTGAGAAAGTTGGGCACTGTTACCAGTTGTAGAGACAGGGTGTGACCTATGTCCAGTTTCGGTGGCAGCTGCTGACATGTGTGTCGGCTCAGGATGTAAGTTGAGTTCAGGTGGTGTTGGGTTCACTATTGGGGAAGACTGCACTGCTGGCTTTGGGTTGTGAAGTAGTTCTGACGTTGACAGCCCCAAACTCTTGGGGGTTTGTGCAGTTGGAAATGAGGGCAGAGAGGGGAGATGGCTAAGTTTTCCTGAACCAGAAAGGGAGACGTTAGGATGAGAGGGAAGAGGTGGAGGCCGACCAATAATGGCAGCAGTGGCAAGTGAAGGCCTGTCTGGGTCAGTCCGGGGGTCCACGTACCCAATCATGCTGCTGGGGATGTGAGAGGAAGGGAGAGAGTTTGGTGTCTGAGGTGGGGTAGATTCAGTCTCCAAGAACTTGATAAATGTCTGCGAAAATGATGCCTGTCAAAAGAGAGGGTTGTCACAGTCATATGAATGATTGTGGCCACTGGGGATCTGGGTTCAAAACTAGACTGATTGCTGAAAGTTGAAGAGAAGGGGGGGTAACAATCACTTAATCACACAGTACCTCTCTTGTGTTAGGCTGTGGAGAGGAAGGAGTCCTTGGCCACCATCGAGAAATCCAACCTGATCCCCCTCCTAGAGCCTAAGAGAGATACATAGCAGACATTGTAAGTACATATTCCCCTCCTCCTCTCCCCATACACACACACCTGGTCTAGTTCCTCTTGGGTGAAGCCCAGTATCTTGCTGATAAGGCTGAGAACCTCCGGTTTTTTACGGTCTGGGGCATGAAGGTATCCCAGCACAAGGTTCTTCACAAGACTCCTGGTAGAAATACATACATACATACATACATAAATATACACCGTAGATCGGGGAATTTTCGCGTAAGAAATGTTCGCACGTTTAATTTTCGCCGCGTGGCCAAGTGCCGAAAATTAAACTTTAAATTTTCGCGCGTTTAATTTTCGCGCGTTTAATTTTCGCCGCCTAAGCAACTGGCGAAAAAAATTTTAACGGCGAAGATTTCCCGATCTACGGTACATACATACATACATACAGTCATACAAATGTATAGTAGCTCTGTTTCCAAACCTCACACAGTATTCAATGCTTGCATGTACATTCGTCCTGTGAACAATGTTGACTAAACACACAAGTAGACCATACCGTTAGAGAAGACTCTCTTGAGAACCCAAGTTGTTATAAGAGCCAGTGGTCATAAGTTTCTATGAAAGGAGGATCTCTGCTCCACCTCCCCTACCTCTCGCTCACTTCACCTTCCACGTGCCCAAGGTATGAAACCATACTAACCTGTCAACACAATCTCTGTCGTTTCTGGACAGTGCCTCCATCTTCTGCTGGGTCTCATCCAGCGTAACATGAAGCTTCTCCACTGCAGAGAGATGGGTGAGTGGGTGTAAGCAACTCCTGCACTAGTCTCATGCCCAAACCACCCGATTCAGAAGGAACGGGGGCATGAGATAGCCTCCCAGGCTCTTCCCAGCTTTTCGATCACAAAATGTACATTATAAGGTTAGTCATAGGCACGGGACTATTCTTACACATGTACAGTAAAGAAGGCACCTACCCTCCTTTGTGAGCTCATCTATCCTCTTCTCCTTCTCCTCTAGTTCCTGCCCCAGGACATCAGCAGCCTCCACGGCACCTCTCATCTCCTCCAGCTCATCCTGGTGGGAGATGAAAGTGAAGTAAAAAGGCAATTTGCCAAATATCGTAAATTTCCCGCCAACACCCCCATTGTATGCAGACAGCATCAAATGTTGACAAATGAATGGGTTCATCCACATGTACTTGGAAAGCTCAATGGTTCAGTGTCAATCCAATGGTTTAGTTTTGACCAATCAGAAGGCTGCATTTAACATCTAGACAGGAAGTAAATTATTATTATGTTGCGTCTGTATTTTACCAGTGTTGTCTGGTGCTTTCTCCTCATCCTCTCACTCTCCTGCAGTGCGGCAGATAGCTCCATCTGTGAGCGCTTCAATGCAACACTCAACTCAGATGCCTTGTCTGCAGAGAGGAGGAGGAAGAGAGGAGAAAGAGAGGGGAAAGAACATGCACACACCACTATGGCAGTATATAGCGTGTAATAAGGCTGGAGAGGAAAGGGTTAAATCAATGACCACATCCCCTTTTATAAAAGCAGATGTCACCAGAGTCACCTACTGCACAGGACCCCCATACCAGGCTCATCCATACCAGACCCGCACACTAACCCTCCTCCTGGGTCTGGTTCCGAGACTACCACACTCCTTCATGGGTTACCAGAGTCTGGTCGGAGCCATGTGTATCAAGTACAGGGAGGTCTGAAATGCAATATGGCGAGGCTCACTACAATACCTTTTTGGAACTGTTCCAGCACTGCCTGGAGGTTGTGTAACGCTTCAGCTTTACGGGTGGTCTCTTCCTGGGCACTGGCTAGTTGCAGGAAGGCATCGTCTCTCTGAGCAGCCAACACATGCAGTTGCTCACGAAGATCCTCTAGCTGCTGTTGATTATGCTCACTGTGAAGGGTGAGTGGAAGAGGATGGAGAGGGGAGGGAGGGTAAGAGAAAAGGGAAAGAGAAAAGGAAGAGGGAGAAAGGTGGTGAGGGGTCCGGAGTGGGTGAGAGGAAGTGAATGGAGAGTGGGACTAATTTAGTTGCATTATCAGTATATATCTTGATCAGTAAAAGCCACGTCAGTGTTCATTAATTAGAGTTAGGGACTTACCTCTGTACTTGTCCGGCCATGCTGGAGTTTTGGAGTTTGTCCTTGAGGTCAGCGATCTGTTGTTTCAGTCCCGCCACCTGCTCATCTGCCCTCAGGGCTTCCTGGGTATACTGTTCCTCCACCTGCGTGGGAATGTGTGTTTGAGGAGGTGGTAGTTTCATGCCATAACAATGGAAAACCTGTCTGGTAACATCATACTCAATTCTTGGGCTTTTCACACTTTGGCCGAGATATTTGAACGCAGCCAACCAAATTGCTGTATGTCTAGTTTCTTAGGTGGCACAAGCACAGTTGGTGATTACTAAAGCCATGTAGCGGTGATAAAGGCAGCTAACTTCTATATATGGTCAGTGCAGGCCACACACAAGCTCCTGGGGACCCAATTTCCTTAGTTATATCAGGCTAGGCACGAGGAGGTGAGGGCGAGAGAAGAACCATCATGATCGACTGTGGTAGCAAACAAGTGACTGCACACAGGACTTTGTACACACACACACACACACACACCTACCTCCACAAGATGTTTCTTCAGACGTGACAGTTCCTTTGTGTATCGGACACACTCAGACTGTTTGGTACCCAATTTCTCCTCCATCTCCCTCTGCAGAGCATTGTAACTCCCCTCCAGCACCTCAACACGCATCTGCAACTGGCTTCTGACAGCTTTAAGGTTGCTTGCTTCAGGTTTTAGTGCATCCAGCTCTTGCACTAGTTTCTCATTGTCAGCGCTCAGGCTTGCTACCTGGTGACTCAAGTCATGTTTAGCTTGAGCGAGTTCTCCAGACAGCCGATCTATCTCCTCTTCCTTAGCTATCAGGCTAATTTTCAAGCTGTCTCTATCAGAAATTACCTGTGCAAGTTCTCTGCTCTGTTGTTCTGAGAAGGATCGTAGGTCGTTCGAACCATCATCTCGGGGTTCTCCTGGAGTATCTGTCTGACGCTCAGAATGAACTAATTTGATCTCTTGTTGCTCCAAATGTGCTAGCCTTTCCAGCAACGCAGTTTTCTCTTCCATGTGGCCTCTTTCAAGCTCAGCACACTTTGACATGAGCTTCTCTTCCGCTAATCTCCCTTCCTCACGCCGCTTTCTCAGTTCTGATATCTCGTTCTCACGCTTACTCAATATATCTCTCATCTCCTGGAGGTTCTTCTCATGGGATTTCACTGTCTCTGAGCATTCTTCCAAGTGTGTCTGCAGCTCTGCCAGCTGTAGCACGGCCTTCTCCTTCTCAGAACCTTCCTGCTCAAGTCTTTGCAGCTCTACACGAAGCTGCAATATTTGCTCTTCTTTCTGCTGAACACACGTCTGTAACTCTTGTGAAGACTTGTGCCTGTTCTCCTCCAACTCGTCCTTGAGATCTTGTAGATCTGACCTAAGTTCTCCGTTTTCTACTTCCATTGATTGTACCTCCTTCTCTAGTCTGGCCTTCTCTCCTCCCAGTCGCTCAAGACTGCCCTCAAACTTCCTCCGTGATGCTTCAAACTTTGCACTAGCAGCCTCCAGCGTTGCTATGATGCCGTTCTTCCTGGCAATTTCAGCTTCCAGGCTCTGGAGTCTTTCCGTGAGCTGAGAGTTAGTCGCACTTCCTACTGGCAGCTGCTGGTAAGAGAGATCAACGTCTTCAAATTGTCCAGTTTCCTGGTGAGTGCGACTCATAGTACCTGTGGCCATGTTTTGAGAGACTTGCAGGCTCTCTAGCTGTGTTTCAAGCCTAGATGCTGCTTCTCTCTGCTGTGAAATGTCCTCCAATAGCTGTGAGTTCTCCATCTTCAGTCGGTTGCTCTCAAACAGTGCGTCATTCTGTGTCAGCAGGCTGGTATCCAGCTCCTCCTTAAGGGAGACAACTTTCTTCTCAAGGCTCTCTTTCTCACTCAAGAGCTGCCCGAGCTCGGCATCATGCTCCTCGACCATTTGGGCAAGGTGCACTTGAAGTCTCTTACATTTCTCAGACTCAGTTTTCACCCTCAGCTCCACATCCTCTGTGGAGTCCTCTGTCCCAACCTTGTTGATCACAAATGAGGAGTCACCACAGTCCCGATCATCACTCCTCCCTCTGAGTCTAGAAAGCTCCTTGCTTATGTCTTCATTCTCTGATCTCTGTTTCTGCAATTCAGCTTCCAGCTGCTCAACACGGTCAGTGTAACCTCCAGCTGTCAATTCATCACTCAATTCTGCATCTGGTTTCGTACTGGTGCATTGATTAGCAAGCTGTGATTTCAGCTCTGCTTCTGCGTTCCTCAATCGTTTGTTCTCTTGTTGCAGTTCAGTCCTGGCCGATTCTGATTCTTCTAGCAGAGCCTTCAGCTCTTCCGCTTCCTCAGAACAAATTCCTTCTTTCAAAGTGGCGATCTCTCCTTCCTTGCTCCTCACCTCCAGCGCAAGAGCTTCAATTTGTGAATTCAACACCTCCACCTCTTTCAGTGATCTCCCGTGCTGTTCCTGAATTCTGCAGACACTCTCCTCGTGTCTTGCAATACCAGATTGCATCTCTGAAAGGTTTGATGCCAACTTTTCCTTCTCCTCCTCCAAAAGGTGGATTTGGGCATCCTTCTCTCTCATGACCTGTTGCTTAAGGGCACTGGTTTCCTCACAAAGCTGAGACGTAGTCAACTGCAAACATGAGAGATACAAATTACAAAGATTGATCGACTTGAAACAGTCAGGAAGTGGCAGGGCTATGGCTAGCTTCATTCCCAGGCTCCTCCCGACCCTTTTGGTAGCCTCATACCCAGGCTGTATGGCCTGGGTATGAGGCTAGCTTTTCAGTTGTTATGTGACCAAAAACAGGAGGAACCTGGGAACGAGGCTAGTTATGGGCACACCTGTTCCTTCTCAAGTTCAGCCATCAGCTGAGTATTGGACTCCTGTAATGCTGTATGCCTCGAGTTTGCGAGCTCCAACTGCTCTCTCAAGTCTGCAGCACAGAGAAGAGGTTGTCAAGATGAAGAAGATCAAAGTATGTTGGAAACAGATGTTGCCAATGAATGCAGCTGCCAGCATCGGGCAGAATATGGCAGCCGGTTGTTCAACTTATCAGTTTGATGAGGTGGGCTCACACACAGCCAGCCACCCACTCACCTTTGTTTAGCTGCTCTTTCTCTTGCAGAGCTGCCTCCAGCTGCCTCCCTCTCTGTTCCTGAGCACTCACCACCCTCTCCCTCTCCCCTCTCACCTCCTCCAACTCTGCCATCAGTTCCCCCACCTGCCCTTCCAGCACCTTCCTCTCTTCCTCCAGCGCAGCAACCCTCTCTGACAGCTCTGTGTTTGTCTCTTCTAAAGACGACCTGCTTGGCTCCAGTCCAGACAAAAAGGGTTGCCCACCCTCCATCTTCTCCCGGAGTTGTAACACTTCACCTTCAAGATCAGTACATCTAGTCTGTGATTCTTCCAAAGATCTCTGCAGAGCTGTGATTGATTCAGCTGCATCGGTTGTAGGATGGTCCTCCTCCACGTATGGATTCCTGTCTCTAAGTTTGCCAACTGCACCAGCAGAACAAAAGAAAAAGAGTTCACAAAATACATCACATCACCACATCTGAAAGTTGAGCACTACACACAGCAAGCGTTACAACGTGCACCAGTTTTCTGCACATGTTTAATACTGCACAAAACACCCCACACGTTAAACCTGCCAGCATTACTGCATACTGCGAGGGGAGGAAAAACGAGAGCTAGGGAAGGCCTGGGAAGGACAAGGCTACCAGTATTACTAAACCTCCTAAAACGCTTCCTAACCTCAGGCCTTCCCTGCCTCCAGTGTGTGATCAAAAACTCTACAAACACAGGAGACAGGGAAGTTTCCTGCGAATGAGGCTACACACTCCCAGGGTCTCCACTGAAGTTAATTTCCCCATGTGATTACAGGGGCATGCCCTCAGCTTACCTCCCTGCATCTCTTGGAGCTGTTGCTGCAGCTGGTCCACCTCTTGCTGGTGTCTCTTGCTGAGGGACTGCAGCCTCTGGGATTGAACCGTCTGCAACGCAGTCAGTTCTCTCTGATGCTGTTCTTGCTCCTGTCGCAGGGAGTGCTGGAGCTCCTGGTGTGTGTGTGTGTGTGTGTGTGATCAATAAACAGAACAAAGAGGCCTCCAGGCATGACTGTTACCTTAATCTGCTCTCTGAAGTTCGTACTATCGTCCTCTGAACGAGAAGCTTCTGGGTGAGCAGACATCTACCATGGTAGAAAGATAACACCAACTTCATACACACATTCCTTCCCAGACTCCCATCACAAAATGAGGTGAAGTGACGAAGACCCTTTGGAGGCAACATTACTGTAAGTGATCCAATAACTGGGTATCACATACCTTCTCCTGAGCTACTGTCTTCCAATGCTGGCATTCCACCTTGAGGCTGCCCAGCTCCGACTGTAGCCGGTTTATCTCACTCTGGGAGCTGACAACATCACTAAAGTCGTGGAACTCCTCACCCCACCCATCCACCATCATCGCACCACCAGCACCCCCCAGTCCTCCACCACTCACATCATCAAAGCCTCCGAAAGAAAATTCCTTCCGCTGTGACTGAGTGGCTAGTTCTTTGAGAGGAGATTGTGTTACAGAGCCGTCTAGGGGGATCAATCTTTTTTGCTGTTCCTTCAGATTTTCATTTTCTGTCTTCAGTCTGCGAAGTTCACTGTCCTTGTCTTGGAAGAGTTTGCGGTATTCCTGGGAGATGGTAGCAATCTGGTACTCGGCAGTTTCAGCCCTTTCGTTCAGTTCCTCGCTGTGTTTCTTCAGTTTCTCCCACTGAAAATGAACAACAATGAGGTAGGTAACAAACAACAACAAACAACAACAAATGAACAACAATGAGGTAGGTAACAAACAACAACAAACAACAAATGAACAACAATGAGGTAGGTAACAAACAACAACAAACAACAACAAATGAACAACAATGAGGTGAGGTAACAAACAACAACAAATGAACAACAACGAGGTGAGGTAACAAACAACAACAACAACAAATGAACAACAATGAGGTGAGGTAACAAACAACAACAAATGAACAACAATGAGGTGAGGTAACACTGACAGATGCAGAGAGTGAAACTGCTTCGTGACAACGGTGTAACTTAGCAAGCTATTGTTGTTGTCCCGAGGAATTTCTTGCTCTCACTCAACCTCGTTACTCAACCTCCGCCCACATTTAGGCCATGCAAAGTTATTGTTTACTCAATTTGCATGTGGGCAGGTGGTCCTTATTTGTACAATATCTCTCACTTACTTGGTTCAACTATTCTTTTTGTACCAAGGCCCCATCGGAGAAGAAATGGCCTCCTATTTCCCCATGGCCTGGGTACCAAGCTAGATATAGCCCTGAGGCTGGTTGCTTTTAAACTAACCAGTGAACACTATACGTGCTGTAAGCTAGCCAGCAAATCCATGGCACTACACACTACTAGCAAACGCTGTACAAGTAGCTATAGTGCTACAAAAGTGGGCGTGGCATGGTCTGGAAGGCAGTAATGACAGCAGGTCTTAGATGAAGTGAGTGCTGATGAGACACGATTACTGCATGGCCTTATTGCAGCTACCATGTGGTTGTCGCTGTGCTGCAAATTCTCATGTGAGTAGAACTCCTCTAATTAGAGACAGTGATAGAATCTTATGGTGGATGTTTAGCCTACACATACTTCTGTCTGGATGTGTCTGTTCAAGTGTTCCAAGTCCTCAATCTTTTTGCGGGCTACATGCAGCTCTGCAGCAGGATCTGGTGTGTGTGCATGTGGGAAGGGGAGGGGGGCAAGTGGTGAATATCTGGTGTGTGGGGAGGGGAGGGGGGCAAGTGGTGAATATCTGGTGTGTGGGAAGGGGAGGGGGGCAAGTGGTGAATATCTGGTGTGTGTGCATGTGTGGGGAGGGGAGGGGAGGGGAGGGGAGGGGAGGGGAGGGGAGGGGGGCAAGTGGTGAATATTTGCGACTCAAGACACTTGCCAAAATGTGTTTCGGTCCCCAAGCATGGAAAATTCTTGACATCAAAACCAAATTCATTCAATTTCAAATCATGTAGTGACACAGATAGTAGAGTAGCGTACCACTACTCTACTATTCATGATACTGAATTATGTAGGCTGTAAACACAGCCAAGTCAGGTGGACGTAAATAGGCAATTGGTAGCGCACCTTCCACCTCTTCCGTGGTTTCTGTGAGCACGTCTTTCGTGAAGGTGGAGATCTGGTCGGTGAGTGAGGAGAACTGAGACAATCCGCCACCAAACCAAGACATCTCGCCAGATCAACTGAGACAACTCCCCGAGCTGCACGCAATTTTAGATTTAACCCATGCACAAATTAAGTTAACCCTTTCACTACATGCTTGTTGCCATAGCAATAAAGTTTGTTTAGGATTGATGGGCAATAATTAGAATAATTTCTGCTGGCCCTGCTCAAGTTTTTTGTTGCAAACTTTTTGTTGTTGCAGTAAACAAAACAACACCAGAATCAAGATCATCAGAGCTGTTAATCTCCTCCTTCATGGGTGGAGAAAGAAAGAGGTATGGAGACGGTGCAGGGTGGCACAATACATGATCTTCCTGAGGATCGCACTAGCTCTGAAACGACCACAGAGCTGTCTCTGTATGCAAACCAAGATCTGAGGGGTCATCACGAGATGGATATTTGTCCTCCGAGGGGTCCCGGGGTGGATGTTTGTCCTCCGAGGGGTCGTGAGGTGGAGGCAGGTAATGCCAGTCAGGGTGTGACAGCTGAAGGGCAATGGTGGCATGTGAACAAAGGGGGATTCCCCATTCCCAAAGCAACCTGGGAGAAGATGTGGCAGCATGTCACTGATACACACCCCAATGGAGCCGCCGTACCGGAGTCCATTCGGGAGAGACCATGCAGAAGGGTCAGCCATATATCTATGTGCGTGCACACAGCTTGTACTCACAGTGCATTCACTCGATCAGAATACACTGGTTGAAAACGTTGTGGTGGTGCTTTGTCTCATTCCCATGTAGTTGGTGTTTTGTCTCATTCCCATGTTAGTTGGTGTTTTGTCTCATTCCCATGTTAGGTTCCATTTCCCCCAGTTCCTAGTGTACCCCACCACAGTGTGCAGGACAGCCTGGTCGCAGTGCAGACGTACCTACAGCAACTGCAGTATCCTCTCTCCCCCACACACACATTGCTGCATTAGTAGTCTCGCAAGCCAGACCCAACCAACCCCAGCGCGGATCGCTTTCAGTATCACGCACGGGGAATACTGAAAGCGATCCGTGCTGGGGTTGGGTCTGGCTTGCGAGACTACTGCATTAGCAGAAGGTGGCTTTCATACCTCCTGGATGTTCATGTTGGAGAGAGCCTGGAAACAAGGCTAGCTAGTGCTTAAGAGACAGAAATTCGTCACTTTCTTGTTCACGAGCCACGAATGAACCGCATGCTAAAAGGGCAGACCTAAATGAGTCACTCGCTCACAGAACATGTACCCGGCCAGGCCATGTTGGTGGAGAAATTCAAAGTGCTTTTCCTCCTGTTCATGATATGAGGCTAAGAGCAAATACTGACTGGTTATGACAGTGCATGGTGATGTAACGGAAACAAGTGAGTAACTTCTAATGGCTGTCACATGCATGCAGCATGTACATACATGTCAGTGGTCTTAGGTCCACCTGCGGGGGTCCCTGGATGGGTGTTTGTCCTCCCACGTGTGGGCTGTTATTCCAAAACTTTGACCAATGTTATCAGATACAACCACACGGGCACCCAGTTCTTTGAAATACGTAAAAACAGACCTCTTTCAAGGTACGTTGATTTGATCTCACTAGAAGAGATGTCATGTACGTCACACTGCCATGAGCCAACCAGTAATCCTCTCCCACAGGTTAATGGAGACGGCTAAAGAGATGATCCACGACTCTCTGCCCATCAAGTGTCTGGAGGCAGTGATTGTGGCGCTGTACCTCACTGCACCACTCACCGTGGAGAGGTTCACTGTCGGGTTCAAATCCAAGTGTGGAGATATGTATTACAGGTAAGGAAGAGGCAAAACAGGAGACAAGGTCTTTTGACCAATCAGGTTTCTGGAATACAATCACATGACTATGTGGCTCCCTAACACAAGTGCCCCCAAATTAGCCTTGTTCCCAGGCTTCAACTATCTCCAGTCATTGATCCCGTCCGATGATCCAAGAACAATGGTCGAGGCTAATTGTATTCCATTATAATCGGTTGAAGAAAACTAGCAGACAACAAAGGCCTGGGAGCAAGGCTGCAAATAGATGGCATAGTGAACTTCTTTTGCACGCTATGTGACATTAGCCTTGTACCCAGGGGCGGTCAGGCCTGAGTACCATGTGCATAGGTATCACCTCCATTGAGGGTGACCTCTGACCTCCATACATAGGCATGTTGTTCTTGGTGTGTACCACAGTGGGAGCTACGGTGCCCTGGGGCTGAGCCGCAGGAAAGATCTGATGTACAAACCGCTGGTACACAAGGTAACACCCCCCTCCTCCCTATCCTCGTACCCAGGCCTTCTAACCTTGTTGGTCACTTGCAATACTAATGTGGACAAAGGCCTGTAACCTACCTGCAAAGCAAGGGTTAGAAGGCTTGTGTACAAAACTCTCCTTATACTGGTACACTCTCATCACACTGTACCACATAAAATACTATCTAGCGAAACCACAGCCAAGGGAACGGGCAGAATCAGCAGGGAAAGAAGACCCTGTTGAGCTTGACTCTAGTCTGACTTTGTGAAGAGACATGAGAGGTGGTAAAATAACTCTTATCTGCTATCTGTTTCTTTCTAACACCCTATACACAGTCACTGATGGACCTCATACAAGATTTCATTGACTCCTATGAGCACTGTAAGCCTGGCTGCACGCACAATGCATGATTGTCTTTGTATGTAAGCCTGGCTGCACGCACAATGCATGATTGTCTTTGTATGTAAGCTTGGCTGCACGCACAATGCATGATTGTCTTTGTATGTAAGCTTGGCTGCATGTCACAGTCACCACTGTCAGTTGCATGATTGTCTTTGTATGTAAGCCTGGCTGCATGTCACAGTCACCACTGTCAGTTGCACGATTGTCTCGATCTGTGTGACATTGGTCTCCATGTGACGTTTGCCTAGCCTCGTCCCCAGGCCACTCCCAGATTTTATCTCGCAGCTGTGGAGAAAACCCGAGTTTTCTCTACAGCTGCGAGATAAAATCTGGGAGTGGCCTGGGAATGAGGCTAACATTTGCCTCCATGTGACATTTGTCTCCCTGTGATGTTTGTCCAGACCAGCACACAGTGATGAAGGTGAAATTGAGTCCACCAGTTGTGCACGACTTGCACAGCTGTGAACAGATCCAGTGGAAGGTAAGGATAGTCAACCCTCACACACACACACACACACACACACACACTGTGTGTGTGTATCTGAATACAAAACTTTTCATGATCATGTGCCTCTCTCTCCAGTTTCTGTGCCTCCCTCTCGGCCAGCTTCACACGGAGGAGGTAAAGAAAATGGTGGAGAAATTCTCCAGAACCATGAGAACCATGCAGTCTTAGTGACCAGTACATGCTAGTGCACAGTGTATGTGTGATAATGATCACAAGAGTGTTTGTGCTGTGGCCTCATTCTTAACTTATCTGCCCCACCCCCTCCATCCTGATTGTAGTTCTCTGGAGTACTGGGCATGAGGGAAAACCTAGAATTTTCACTTCAGCGTGCATACTCTTTTAGCCTTGTTTTCAGCCCTTCCCCACCTCCAGGTTACGTACATGTGGTCTCGTTCACCCGCTGTTCACCATTGCATGATACAGCTTCCTTGAAACCAATAATTTTTGAGACCCGTACAAACTGGATCAGCATGACGTCTGCATGGTGGTACAGGAAATCATTATTAAGTACGTAACCAATGGTTTGTTAATTTTACCTGATTTAGTAGAAAACAAAGTACAAAGATGTTGAAAACACAATCAGTGACAGAAATAACACAAGGCAACCCATTATGGTCACATGACAGTCACATGACAGTCACATGATCACACTAAGCCATGAGGACAATTTGTCCAGAGTCGCCCCCAAGCAACAGAAGACGGTTCTCCTGGAGAGCTGCCAGGGAAGAGATGGAGCGTACCTCGACCCTGTTACGAATCCTGGTAGACATGTGGGCAGAGTCCTTCTGTGGGCGTGACAGGAAAGATCAAAGTACAAGAAGAACAAAGAGCAGAAAGAGGTAGCTTTCTTGAAACTTACTACCAGTTCAAAGTTGTTGTGCACGACCAGCTGGCCATTGGAGGAAACACTTATAAGCTGGTTTCCGATAATCTCAAGACAGGGAGTGGTTGAAGACTGGCCTAAAAAGAGAGTGGGGAGGAAAGAGAGTAATGGCTGATATCTAATCTCCATCACCACTGTATGTCAAAATGTTTGATGTCTAGTTATTGAATGTGACGAGTGTTTTGTTGATGTACACTCCTAATCACATAGGCTGCTACGAAAATGAGCTGTGCATCTAGTGAAGTCCCTATCAACAGTTGCTGTTGTCCACTCACCCCTGAGGTGGTGTAGCAACCTGCCGTGTGGAGTTCGGACACATGCTGGTTTCCATAGCGTTAGCAACCCATTGCCAACACTGGAGACTAGATTCCCCCTTCGAGTTGCCTTCAACTGAAGCAAACTCTCATTCCATGACGTGGCCTGTTGAGGAGAGTGGAGGGTTTGGGAGGGGAGGAGAGGAGAGGAGAGGAGAGGAGAGGAGAGGAGAGGAGAGGAGAGGAGAGGAGAGGAGAGGAGAGGAGAGGGGAGGGGAGGGGAGGGGAGGGGAGGGGAGGGGAGGGGAGGGGGGAGGGGAGGGGAGGGGGGAGGGGAGGGGAGGGGAGGGGGGAGGGGAGGGGAGGGGAGGGGGGAGGGGAGGGGGAAGGAAGATGGATGAAATAACATTGAGTATTCAACATAAGGCTAACCTCTCCTGTTATGCCCTTACACTAGCCTTGTACCCAGGCCTTGTGAGAGGAGATAAGAGTGGTCTGGGTATAAGGCTATGTTGAAGCAGCTTAGAAAAGGCACCAGTAAGTCACTATGCATGCTATATATATGCAGCTACATTCATTGCTGACCTGCATGGGGGAAAATTCACTGGGCCTCCAGTTACCCAGCAGCTCTCCAGTGCGGAAATCAAGTGTGTTGATCACACCATTGTAGTTGCCCACGGCTATCCAGTTCTCGGCACAGGCCAGTGACCGGATGATACCTGCTGAGAGGGAGAGAGGATGGAGGTGAGTGTCTAATGCAGTGGAACAGTATATTAGCATACCACCAGTGGGGAACTGCAGTCTCCATAAGTGCAAGTAGGACTTGGCACGCACATCTATGAACCTACATCAGGACGTTTGAGACCAACATATCACATGACTATTGTGCAACCCACATGACTGTCACACAACATCACATG
Organism: Agelas oroides; assembly: GCA_949130485.1. Classification (NCBI taxonomy): domain Eukaryota; kingdom Metazoa; phylum Porifera; class Demospongiae; order Agelasida; family Agelasidae; genus Agelas; species Agelas oroides. The sequence goes on along the minus strand of OX422196.1, from coordinate 955,314 downwards.
ACCGTCACACGACATCACATGATTGTCACATGACTATCACATGACACCACATTACAATCACACAACTGTCATGTGACAGAGCTCACCTGACAGGCACGACATCACATGCCAGTCACATGATTGTCACATGACTATCACATGACACCACATTACAATCACACAGCTGTCATGTGACAGAGCTCACCTGAGCTGGAGGTCAGATGTTGCCACTGCAATAGTGGGGTGGGGCGGGGGGAGGGACTTCATGGTGACAAACTGTGTGCCTCTTGGAGATGAGAACTGCTGCAGGCAGTAGCCAGTCTCCGGGTCCCACAGCTGCAAAGAGAGGAAGAGTACACAATTGGAACACTACATGAACCTATTTCTACAGTATGGACAGAGATCCACATGTAAGCATACGTAGGCAGCCGTAGCCTTGTTCCTAGGCCCCTGCCCAGGCTAGTATGGAAACGTGGGTAAAGCTGGGTAGGGCCTGGGACTGAGGCTATGCACCTGTGTATGTGCTTACATGTACAGTGCCATCGCAGGAGAGGATGCTATCCATGGGTTCTAGCAGCTCCACAGCTGATACGGACTTCTGATGTCCCATGTATGTGTACCTTGTGTGTGTGTGTGTGTTTATTGGGAGGGAAGGGGGGGGGGGGGGGGGAGTGAGGGGGGGAAGGAATCAATGATCTCATCAAAACTATTGGTACTGGTACTTGCATACCTGCTTGCAACTGATGCACTGCCGTCACCATAGTTACGGAGAGACCAAATCCTCACAGTCTTGTCTTTGCTGCTGCTGACGAAATAATGCTCACTGTCAGCTACTGCCAAAGCTCTGATGGTACCTTTGTGACCTGGAGAAGGAATGAGGAGGGAGGAGGAGGAGAGGGAGGAGGAGGAGAGGGAGGAGGAGGAGAGGGAGGAGGAGGAGGAGAGGAGGAGGAGAGGAGGAGGAGGAGGAGGAGGAGGAGGAGAGGAGGAGGAGGCAGGGGAGGGAAGAGAGGTTTATACCTATGCATTTGCACAGAGACTTAGTGTGTGGACCTTTACACACGCACACACACATTTCAGTACCTGAAAAAGTCTGGAGCTTGATGTTTCGAAAGTGGTTATAAGGCTCCTGTGAATACAGACCTATGTACAGAAGAAGAAGTAAGTGGAATGATTCCCTTGGCTTTGTTTCCAGGTGTGGTACATCCTCTCCAACAAGGACTGGGGTTGAGGCCTCCCATGGGCTTACCAACATGCATCTGCTCTTCCCAGAGTGATAACCAGTTCCCTTCCAGTGTGCAGTCCACCTCCTCCATACTGTGAGCAGAGAACACGTCACTCATCAACACACAACTGCATGCCCTTCCACCACTGTAGGTTTCTCTCTGGAGGTGCTATCCACTTGAGACTTAGCCTCATTCCCAGGCCTTCGCTGCCTCCCAGTATTAGTCAACACTGGTAGCAGAAGGCCTGGGAATGAGGCTACCCTAAGCTAGACGCTCTTCCACTTCCATGACCTACAAGTTTCACGCTTGTCCTACCCCTATGACATAGCCTTGTTCCCAGGCTTCCGCAGCGTTTGCAGCAGTAAATTTGTACAGGATTTTGCACTGCAAGCGATGAATGTAGCCTTGTCCCCAGGCCCGTTCGAACGGGCCTGGGGACAAGGCTAGCGATGAACGCTGCGGAGGTTACTATGGTGCCATATAGCTGCACCAGACTATCTCCTTTTTAGTAGCAATACATGTTTTCCTATACTGACAATTCAACCAATCAGAGGGCCACATTCAGTGTCTAGACAGGAAGTCAAAGTCCTTAAATTACCAAGTGTCATCTTCTCTTACCTCCCTGTGTTGGTCACTGGTTCCTTGGATTCAGGAGAGGTCTGGGGCTGTACGGTGGGAAACTTGGCATCGAAGGTAGCAGACTGACGGCCCAGGGAGTCTGACTTGGAGAGTTCCGGCCTGTCTGAGGAGGCACGGTTCCAGAACTGTAGCAGAGACTTTCCACCACCCACTACCCCACCCACCACACCACCCACCACACCACCCACCACACCACCAATCACTCCTCCTCCTCCTCCTCCACCTCCACCTCCTCCTCCTTCACCCACTCCTCCTCCTCCTCCCCCTCCCGTTCCTCCCCCTCCCCCTCCTGCCCCTCCTCCACTCCCACCGATTGTCTTGGAGCTCTGCAGAAAGAAGAAGATTGCAAATCTCACGCAGTCAGAAATGTGGGCTACAGAATTGTGTGTTCCAAACAGCTACGACACTAGCCTCATTCCCAGGCACGGGAACGTGTCTACTACAACACCTGCGCTCTCACTCACCTCCTCATTCTTCATACCGTCTCCATCATCATTGAGTTTCACGAACCACAAGGATTTACCGAAACTCGCCGAATCCCCCCCCAGCCCACTCTTGCCACTGATCGCAGCCACAGGCCCCAATTTCAAGGCCAGGATGCCATCAAGGTCTTCTTCCGAATCTTCATCAGTTTTTGAATCCGATGATGCCTCAGACTCTTCCTCTAAAACATCAAAGATGGTTTGTAGGGGGCTGGGCTGGGCTTTCTGGTCGTGACCGTATGCGATGCTTTCAATTAGTTCAGTATTGTAAAGCTTGTCGTTGAGTGTGAACTGTCCGAGCAAGCGACAGAAGGGGACATACGCTGCGTGTGCCATTGCAGTAGAGAAAGTTGCACACACTTGTCGGAATGCCTCACTGTTTTCGATAAGAGTTGTAGTGTCTTTTGTGGAGGGGGCCGCTGTCACCGTGTCTCTCCTCCCCTCACCCTTCTCACACTCCCCCCCTTCCTCTTCATTCAGGGAATCAGGACTGGGGCTCAATGGATGGGATCTAACCCCTGTTGTCAAGGGACTCTCCACAGTACTGGAGCCAGTCAGCTGCAATCCCTCCAACGTACTTTCATTGGTCGGGGTTTCTGGCTTGGTTACAGCATTTTCGTTCTCCCCTCCCGCACTTTCTTCCGTATTTAGTTGTGACTGATCCATTTCTTTACCTGATGTTCCCCTCCCGCCGTTGTTCTCATGCACGCCACTGAAACAGGCAAAGAAACACTGAAGGGCTGGAAGAAGTGGAGAGGCTTTCTCTCGCCCGAGTTTCTCTCCTGTGTGAATGAGCAGGTGGACGAGGGACTGGCAAATGGTGGCCCTAGCCTTCCCTCCACTGGGGAATGTAGTCTGAGAAGAGAGTAGCTGGATGAGGGGAATGAAATGGTTCTCACACAAGTCCTATGGAGGAAAAGAGGAAGTCTTTGTAACTGAGAATGTGTGTGTGTGTGTGTGTGTGTGTGTGTGTGTGTGTGCGAGCGTGTGTGTGTGTGTGCGTGCGTGCGTGTGTGTGCATGTGTGTGCATGTGTGTGCATGTGTGTGTGTGTGTGTGTGTGTGTACCTGGACAGTGGTAGCTAGCAGCTCTGAAGACATGAATTGCACACACAGCCGTTCAAGTGCAAGGGAGGCGGCTAATCCAGCCTCGGACTTCACCGTCATGCGAGCCATAGCAGCTGAAATCTGGCGATAAAATGAAGAAAAGGGGGCTTCAATTAGATAAAATGAAGAAAAGGGGCTTCAATTAGATAAAATGAAGAAAAGGGGCTTCAATTGGAAAAATCAACCTGTATGTACCCATGTGTATACATGCTGTACATGTAAGACTAATACCCTTGTTACCATAGAAACATTGATCAAGTGGGGATTATATACGCTTATATGTAAACAATGTGTTCATTATTTTGTTGACGTAAATCAAATGAACATGCTTTTACATAACTAACAAAAACCCTCACCAGATTTTCAGCATGGGGGAGATACAGCCGCAATAGAACCTTCTCACCGTACAGCTTGGCAATGGTGGATAGGCACTTGAGGACCATTGTGCCACGCCCCTTTGGGTGGAGGATTCCAGTGAAGCAGCGATACAAGTTCTCGAGGAGTGGCTTTGCAATGTACCTTGTGGCTAAAATTGGCCCCAGTCGTCGTACCAACCAGCAAATGCAATCGGCCGCAATCTGTGATATGTGGGTGTTGATGGTTAGCATCTCTGGGTTAGCCGAACACGAGCTCTCAGTTGCTGGAGTTTGTTCTTCATCTTCGCTTTCACTTGCCTCCTTTGTAAGGACGTCATCGATCGAGATCCCAAGTGTACGCAAACGGCTCACAGGCAGGGAAGTCTGCCGTTTGATTCCACTGAAGCTGTTGAAGTGAGGTTGCCCGGTGATAGGTGGAAATGAGTTAGTGATTTCATTGTACGACTGCGCGGACTGAAGAGAGTCAGTCATTGATGACCCAAAGCTTGGAGCGCCGCCAGCTCCTGCTGTTAATGGACTAGCTGGAGAAGGCTTGTAATCGGCCATGCTTGTGTCAAGCCTCAGAGGCATATCATAGTTGACACTAGAGGTCAAAGGTGAATCTGCTGGCTGCTCACTTTGCGTGTCAATATGGTCTAAAGTTGCTTTGTTCGCAGATCCCTGGTCAAATAACTGATCCCAGGGTTTGAGACTTCTGGTTGGGGATTCCCCTCTTCCTGCTCCTGTGTCCTCCTGGGAGTCAGCATCATTCATCCCAACAAGCGAACTGAGAACCATTCGCGGATTTGCAAGCAATGAGCTCTCCGGGGCGTCTTCAATGTCTGACTCTTCACTGCTGCAGTCGTCTTCGTCTGAATCATACACTCGAACATCTGAGAGGGCAAGGCTAAAGGTGAAATCAGATGGAAACTCCTCGACCCTAGGTGACTGCATGAGGTCAGATTGCACAAGGGTAAGCATGCTTCCTGACGGATGCTGGACCTTGCTGGAGCTGTTTTTCCGATGCTGCCCACTGGAAGCAATTCTGGAGGGCTCTATGACAGCCTCAATGATGTAGCCGAGAAACCGTATCAGAAATGTGCTGAGGCCAAATCTCTTGATGAGCATGTCCGCCATTGGCCGGCTCAAGAGCTGTCCCCGCTGGTAAGGTTCAGTCGGTGAGTCAAACATGTAGATGATGGGAGCTGAGAACAACCTCTCGACGTTCTTCTTGCTCATCCGTTGAGCTAAGGGGTTCAAGAAATTGCAGATGGCCTCGAAGGAGGTTTCGGGGAACTGAAAGTAAGGAATGAGGTGCAGAAGGAGAAGCGTAAACCCTTCGTTGTTCACAACTCCAAGAACAGATTCTAGGTGGTCTGAAATGAAGCTGACGATGTGATTAAGATCAGCAGGTGGTAGGGTGTGGGTAGAGACAGACCCCCGGGCTTTCTGAACGACCAGCTGCTTTGTGTCTCTATTTGCAAGCAAGCTGTCTCTACACAGCTGTTCCAGCTTGTAGACAAACTTGTAGAGAGGCTCAAAGTAAGTCGGGAAGGAGACAATGGGGATGAACGGCTGCAGAAGGAGGTCGGCAGAAAGTGTGGAGAGTCTCAAGTCGTCAAAGGCGGGGGGATTGTCAATGTCAGGGCAGAGGACAAATTCAGCTAGGTTCAGCAAATAGCTGGATAGAAAGAAGTGGAGAAAATCATGAATTTTTGATAGATGCCACTTGGGATTTTGCCCTGTCAGTTTTGATTCTAGTCTCGTTCCCAGGCTGTCATGCGGCTAATCTGACCCAAAGTGTTATATGTGACAGAAGCTGGGCTTCCCCCCGGCTATGTGACTGAAAAGCTAGGGAGAAGCTGGGTGCTCAATGTGACTGAAAAGCTAGGGAGAAGCCGGGTGCTCAATGTGCTGAAAAGCTCGGGAGAAGTGTGCAACGTGTCTATACAAGAGCCAATAAAAACACTTGTCTCATAGCAACCATAAGAAACCAGACGATAAAACATTACTCAACAATATAGACAGGTTTCTCTGTACGTGTAACTCACGAGGGTAGGTGTAGCCGTTGTAGTAGTCTCCTAATGGTTGATACTCTCTCGAGCAGACCAGCATTGGTCGGCATGGCAGCCCTCAGGTGTCTGACACAACACATCTCAATCACTGTGCACACGACAGCCGTGATGTCAATGCTCACTCGCTCCTCAAAGGAGGGGTAGAAGGATGGGTTTTCTTGTTGTTTCTGGAGCACATCGAGCACCGACCGGCCTGGAAACGCCTTTTGAGAAGACTAATGGGAGAGAGATAGACAGCACAGAGTCCAAGGTAAAGTGCAAAGGTCAAAAGTGCAAGGTCATAGGGAGAGTGTGGCCTATAAATATGAATGTATATGGTCAAGAGCGCATGATGACGTCATTTTCATTGCGGAGGGGAAAAAAATGACATCATCATGCACTCTTGATATGGTGATGTCACACAACATTTAAATATGATGTAATGATGAAGTAATGATACTATGTACAAAGATGGCTCACTTTGAACAGAGGGAGGTCTTCTGGCTTCCACTGGTCCTTGAAGATGCCTCCGTCATCCTTGCAAGACCTGTTTACAAAGTGTGTGAGTTCTTCCAACCTTCCCAGCTGCTGCAGCAACTTGGAGTCCTTGGGAAAAGACACGTCCGCACTCTGTCCCTCTGGGCCCTCACCTGGGAGGTCAGTCATGTTGGACTTGCGCTGCCGGAAAGGAAAGATATAGTTCACGACTGGAACCGATCGAAAGCGGCTGGATTGTGACGCTGAAAGCACAATACTTTCCTTCTGCTGAGAGGCAGTGACTGTACTAGGCTTGCTGGGTGATGTAAGTGCTATGGGGACTTCCCCATAGTCAATCCTGATGTCAGCATTAGGAAGGCCTGATTTGGCAGGACGCAAGGGTTTTCCCCCAGTAACCTCATCCGGATAGTTCACATACTCATAAGACCCATACATCTCATCCTCAGTGTTGTCATGGTTACCAAGGTGCCCATCTGCATCAGTCTTCAGCGATACCTTGTCACTGGGGGTGACTGTCTGGCAACTTAAAATCATGTCTAGGGTTTTGGAGTCACGAGACTGGTGCTGCTCGGCTGCGGCAGACTCAGTTATCCCCCTGTCTTGCAGCTGCTCGGCAGAGAACTCGTTGACGTTCATGATGCTGCTCATGTTAAGGTATGAGTGCCAATCAAAGAGAGCTAGAGGTGCACCGGTGGTCTGGATACGTTTCGGATGTGCAGACCGAAACAGCTGCACGATTCCATAATTGGTTGGATTCTTGTGCTTGTCAACGAGAGAAAGGTGGACGTTTTTTGCTCGGGAGGCAGCCTCGCCGGAAAGTTTGTAGCCAAAGACTAAATCAATCCAGTTGTGAAGATGGGAGGACACTATTTCTCCCTCCAGAACGGCCCGGTGGACACTAATCAGCTCTTCGGGGGAGCTACACCAAGAGGGAACTTCTAAATCTGGCAGGTCGGGATGGATTGACTTGAAAACGTTAGGATCGACAAAATACTCCGGGATGCACTCGTCTGGAGACCAAATGTACATCTTCTCGATGGAAGAGGGATACTCTTCCGGGACCCACCTCGGACGAACGTGAGCGCAGAGAACCTCCTTGGGTGTCCTCCGAGCTAGGTAGACATAGTAAGTTATGTCGGATGAGACATCACCGATGTGGTGGGGAACGAGAGCATCTTGATCGGGGACAAGTCGAATTTCTTCCTGGGCAGAGAGGTAGGTGAAGTCAAGTTGTCTGTCTCCCTTTGTGATGCGGTGTTTGGATTTTGAGAAGTCCCGGTATCCACCGTTGCTATGTGTAAAGTCCATCACCCAGGGAAACATGGGGTGATTGTTGGGATCACCAAGATGCCGACCTGCGTGATAGTTCAGCACCATCAAATAGTCAAAATTGCTAAGATATCCCCTACGCCATTTCTCTACCGCCTCTGCAAGATGGAGGGCAGGTGGAGTGTAACTGAGAGAATTACACACCAGTTTGTCAGTAGTCGTGGTAACAGCAGAGACAGAGCTTTGGGTTGCATCTGTGAGAGCTGCTGTTGAAGCAGCTGGAATGGATTGTGGGCTGGGTAGCTCTGGAGGAATGGAGACAGGAAGCTTGGTGTCTGCAGCTACACTTTCTTCACCCTCGACGGGGGTGCTACTTTCTTCTTCTTCCTCGACACTCTCTTCGTGTGACTCACCATCACAAATGACTGAGGGGGGTAGCCTCAGTTGGACCCAGAGTCTGGTGTCGACAAAAATATTCTTCAAACTCAGCTCCCCCAAAGTGACTCCCTTACTGTGGCAGTGGTCCAACAGCTTCAGCAGCTGGTAAATGACAAACAGAACCTTTGCAACGGAGTCGTCAAACATGGCTGGACTATGAATGGTGATATCAAACAAAGTGAATCTTGCGTAAGGGTAGATGAGATAGAAAGCGTTTTTTGTTTCAAGTGCGGCCAGAAGTGGGGTTAAATTCGAGTGTACCCTGTTCTCTGGTGGCTTGGTTCTATGACACTCCCCTGAAGAGGACAGACCATTAGTTCTGGAATGTGATGCAGCCTCTTTCTCAGTCTCAGTCTGGTTCTGGTCTGGGGAATCGGTTCCTTCCCCCTCACTCTGGAGGTACTTTAGATCTGTACCATACAGCTGTTTCACTACCTGTTGCACAAAGGCCTGCAGGGAAAAGTCTGAAGATAAAGGAGGCTCTATCGAAGGTTCACACACACACACACACACACACACACACACACACACACACACACACACACACACACACACACACAAGACTCACGCTTGTCACTGCCCTCCTTGTCGCGTTGCTCTCGGGCAGCTGCTGCAAAAGCAGCAATAGCTCTTTCCAGGCGAGCAGAACGTTTTCCTGTGCCACCTCTGTCAAAAACTGATGGATGCTATCCAGACGGTAACTACTGCACTGAGGGACGAGCACCCTGCAAATTCAGAAAAGCAGGTAGCAGTCATCTCCTAGTATTGGTGTAGATGGACAAACTGAGGTACAAGCACCCGGCAAGTTCAGAGAAGAAACGGAAGCTGGCAGCAGTCACCATGGCTCCATATGATATTGACAGACAGACAGACAGACAGACAGACAGACAGACAGATATACAGGTACTCCATGTTTTTATACATCAGTCATAATCACTGACTGTAGAATTTGCTATAACAACACAACGGATTTCAGTTCCGGACAGCACAAATGATCCCCATTAGACAGTTCCGCCCTTGGACAGCACAAATGAGCCCCGTGAGACAGTTCCGCCCTTATGTTCATCGCTACGCTTATCTGTTCATTACTAAAATAATGGTGAGAAATTCTATCGCAGAAAACCGTGCGGGCGGCTAATGAGAAACTACTAATCAACGAATTGGGGCCTTAGGAGCTATAATTATGATTCTGCACATACGTACCTCTCTCCCCTCCTCCCCGGTGTGTGTGACTTCTTGATGCAGGAGATGTGGACCCGCTGCCACGACTTGGGGAGGACAGACTCACAAGATGGCTGCAATAGCCAGTGAATCTCTTCAAGATGCATCGTGGGTATGTGGGACGTGGTCAGACGACCAGCCACTGCACCTGAGAGCCACTCATCGTGAACCTAGTCAGGTGATATAAACAGTTTTTACCTAGCCAGCCACACACAGGATGGAGGTAAGCAATTTAAAGAATCTCAAGCCCAGTGAAACTTAGCCTAGTTTGCAACCAACCTGATTCCATCACACCAGATTGGTTCACTGCCACCAGCAGGGATCGCTTTCAGAATCTCACATGGGGAACCTTACAATGGAAGGCCCAGCTAAGAACAACCAAATAAATGCCTCTCTCAGTCCCCCCCCAAAATCCTCCAGCTAGCTACACATGTATGAAGCCATACTAGCTAACCATGCAGTCCACTTCCAGGCACTGGCCCCGCAGCTCTCCGTCCCCCGGCCTCTCCTCCCACTGGCACGGGTCCAGCCGCAGCTCTGATGGCAGCAGCGCCCTGAACGACTCGCCACCACCTTCGCTTTCTTTTTCTGCCATGTCACATTCGCTATCACCCCGCCCCTCACGAAATTTGTACGGAAGTCGAAAAACCTACCACGCAACTTAGGTTCCCAGTGGAGGGGGCGAGGTGAACGTGAGTCAGACCTAGCCTCGTCCTCAGTCCTTCATCACCACTTGCACCCAGTTTTGATCAGTTTACAGTAAAACACTGCAAGCAACCAAAACTGGAGCTGGAGAAGGCCTCAGAATGAGGCTAAGTCAGGCCTACCGAATTTCCAGAACGATTGGAACCAAACTAGGTCCAAAGGTAGCTGGTTCCCACCCACTGCTGGGGTGTGAGAAGCTAGATAGAAAGCACAAGACTTTGACTTCAGAAATTATTATCATAATCCACAATCCGCAGCACAAATGAAGATTGGCTCCTGTTAGCACTCAGTATTCCACCTCCTTGATACACTCCTCCACCATCTCTCTGAGGTTGGGGTTCTCCATGGCAGCTGCCACCCTCTCTTTATCATTGATCTGCTTATTCACGTCCCCCTCTATGGAGTGGGTGCCTTCAGCAACAAAGATGTCCAGTTTGAATGCATACTGGAGAGTTCGCTCTAGCTTCACCCTTAGGCAGAGTCCAATTAATGTTGCCAGGGAGCAATGGGGAACAGTAGGGGTAAACTCAATCTTGATCCAAAGTTCCTCTTGGTTTCCAGTTCTGTTCACCTGTTTCACTGTAATCAGGTCCTCTCTGACAACGTTCAGCTCCTCGAGAGTGTGGGGGTGCTCAGGGTCTTTGATATCCCGGACCAGATCTGAGAACGAATAGCATATCTGAAATTTTTGCAGGCAACACCATAAGCACCTGTATACAGCTGTCAAGTCAGAACTACACAGCACTGGAACTCTAGATTTGTGTCGGAGTACAGGTAGGGCAAGGGTTAGGTTAACAGGGTTCCCGGTACAGTGCTGTATTTTCAACTGATCAGTCACATCTTGTATGAAAGCTGTAGCCTATCTGGCAATTCAAGTATACTGGATTGCATGCAACATTATCCCCCAATCAGATTGTAGTATCGTATCACGTGACCATGACCTTAACATGGAGTACGACTATTTTTTTTCTGCACAGAGAGGCTGGCCCACTAGACTGATCCATGAAAACTATATTGTGCAACGGGCTCATAGGCAGGAGAATCATGTAGCAGCTGCAAATATGAATAGTAATCTGGACCTCAGACCCTTCTGACCGGGCAGGAGGGTCTGGGGTCCAGAATAGATATATGCAAGAGGGATACCAGATCCATCTGGTCTACTTCCAGCTCACCAAACACTTCGGAAACTAGGGCGTCCTCAGCTTCGCCTGCTGCTCTTATTGACGCGGCACGCTGGTGCACTATTACGGGGTTGGGATTGCTCAGAGGGGAACTCTCTGCCATCACAGCAAGCCATCTTAGTTTTCAAAATTTTAGCCTCGTACCCAGGCTCTTGGTGGGAGCCTGGGTACGAGGCTATCAAAACTTCACCTCCAGAAGAGTGTAACGTATGATAGCATATCAATGTAACATTGTACATACTGTTCTATGAGGACAAAAATAGACACTTTTTTGACAGTCACTTGACTAGCCCAAGCTTTGCTTCAATAGGCTACAGGTTGCTGGTGGGGTGAGGTGGAGGGGCGGGAAGGGTGTGATGCTCGGCCAAAGTGACTCCCTTTGCTGTTCCCAATGCGAGGCAGTCTGTCCTTGGCCAATCTCCCCTTGTAAATGTGTCCATCTTGGCCTATGATATCAAGCTCGTCATGAACAGTAGGACTGCAGCAAAAAAAGCAAAATCGACAAGATTTAGACATAGATAATATAAGGTTATTATTTAGAGCAATAAGACAGACAGACAGACTGACACAGGCATGCAGACCTTATACGACTGGTGGGTTCAGGGGTGTAGACTGAGCTGTGGGGGGCCACCCTAACTTTCTGGCGGGCCCGGGATAGGGTGTGCGTGCCCCCTGCACTGCGTACGCTCCTGGATAACTCTGCCGCAGCTGGCATTGCCAGAGGATAGCCACTGAAGAAAGATACATACACAAAAGATCAACCTGGCTGCAAATCAGCAGTCGCAATGTTGATATCATCTTAGTGTGCTTACAGTCGCTGTTGCCTGCGGATGACCTCCAGCTCATATGTAGTGTAAGGTCTAAAGGAGCGGTTTCCGGGAAAGTTCGAGATGGAGGGGAGGGCAGGAATTGCTCTGTAGGTTGGGAGGAAAGGGCCGTCAGATATTGGTAAGCGCAAATTGAGCTGTTTAACTAGTATTGAATGTACACGTCTCCACAGTGTAACACTATTACTAATGACAGAGTCCCACGGTGGTTGTTGGTCTGGGAATGAGAATTCAAATTTCCTATGCATGGTTTGGAAATGAGATCGTATCTACAATTGCTCACTGCAGTGGTTTGATGCCTACTGGCTTGTCACAGGAGATGCATCTGAAACGCAGTGGCCTACAGAAAGAGGGGTAGGAAACAGCAGTTATATTTAGCACACAAACAAGAGTATGACAGTCTCTACTTTCTGAATCCTGCAGCATCGTCCACCATGGCCTCCTCCCTTGGTACGGTGACAGGAGCCGTCTTGGCCCTCTCCAACTTCTTGTCTGAGGAAATGAGCGAGAAGGAAAGTCTCAATGCGTGGCATCACACTCCAGTTGATAGACCACCCACCAAAATATGCCTTCAGGGGCTCCAGTTCTAGGCGGTCTAGCTTCCCGTCTACGTCATCAGTCAGCTGGGAGACGGCACTTCGGAATGCCTCCTCTTGGCCCATCAGCTTTGACCTTGCATCACGGATCTCACGATCCAGACGCTCAAACGTGGAGTCTACCCAATCCCGGCTTGCCTTCCCCTCCAGTGCAGCACGGTCTGCTTTCTGTTGTGTGAAAAGAGAGACGCAATGGTCCGAGTATAAATGTCCAATCAAATCACTGAGATTGTACAATGCATGCAAATGTACTGGTATGTTTACTGAGTAATCTTCCCTAATGAATAGCAGCTGCGTGATGATCATACAAGCACACATGCATGCATGTACCTCTTTGACTTCAATCTCCAACTGCTCTTTGTCAGCCTTGACATCCCTCAGGTCATCCACAGCAGAGTAGAGAGACTGCATGCAGAACAGAGTAACATGTTACCTTAATGTCTGTTGGCCAGCTTCTGAGTCAATGTTATTCACAAAAAATGCTGGCACTGGCAGGTATGCACCCATCTAGCCTTGTTCCGGCTCTCGTCCCATTGTGTTTGTGTATTGTGCAACACAAGGAAACAAGGCTATACCAGCCTGGGATGAGGCTAGCTATACATGCAAGGCTATACCAGCCTGGGATGAGGCTAGCTATACATGCAAGGCTATACCAGCCTGGGATGAGGCTAGCTATACAGGCCCATCACTTGCTGTATAGCACCCAGTGACTAGCCTGCAGTCTTAGCCACACAGAAAGCAGTCACTGTGTCTCTCTCACTTTGATGTGTTCCGTGTTGATCTCTTGCTCGTGAGAAAGATGTGCAGCAGTGCCGATCAGTCTTTCGTGCTCCTGCTGCATCTGTCCAACAGTAGCCTGCAGTGCCTCAAAGGAGTCTGTGCTCACATAGTTGGCACCCTCTTCCTCCTCCTCTGCCTGGGCACCTAGCTGAGCTGAGGATACTGTAGGAGTGGGGAGAGAAGAAGGAAGGAGGGGCAGGGGGGAAGGAGGGAGGGAAAGAAAGACGGAGGGGGAGAAGAGGAGAGGGGGAGAAGAGGAGAGGGGGGAAGAGGAGAGGGGGAGAAGAGGAGAAGGGGGAGAAGAGGAGAGGGGGAGAAGAGGAGAAGGGGGAGAAGAGGAGAAGGGGAAGAGGAGAGGGGGAGAAGAGGAGAAGGGGGAGAAGAGGAGAAGGGGGAGAAGAGGAGAGGGGGAGAAGAGGAGAGGGGGAGAAGAGGAGAGGGGGAGAAGAGGAGAGGGGAGAAGAGGAGAGGGGGGAAGAGGAGAGGGGGAGAAGAGGAGAAGGGGAGAAGAGGAGAAGGGGGAGAAGAGGAGAAGGGGGAGAAGAGGAGAAGGGGGAGAAGAGGAGAAGGGGGAGAAGAAGAAAGGGGGAGAAGAGGAGAGGGGGAGAAGAGGAGGGGGAGAAGTAGAAAGGGGGAGAAGAGGAGAGGGGGAAGAGGAGAGGGGGAGAAGAGAAGGGGGAAGAGGAGAGCTAGCCTAGACTCATTGTGCTGTGAAAGATCTATAAATTTTTGGTATGGCAGAATCACTATTACAGATATCTTTAGGAACAAAAATGTAGTGAGGGTGTCCTTGTTTTCAGGAAGAGTAGTTTGGGACAAGCGTCAGGGTTCTACCGTACTTGGGCTAAAGTAACTTGTATCTTGGGAGAGAATTACTACTGTGTGTACCAGTGTTGCTGAGTGCAGTGACGGCCCTGTCCAGCTCTGCTAGCCTCTCCCGGAGCTGTGCCACCTGCGAACCCAGGTCATCCAGCCTGCCCCGATCCTCCCCTCCTGAGGTAACTAGCGAAGAGAGCTGTGTGTGTGTGTGTATATGGTGGAACAGATCGCTAATTTGCTTCAGTTGCACACTATATCTAGGACAATAACTCTTTATGAATTTGTGTTGTAGCTACTAGCAGACAAAGGCGAAAGTTGCTTGCATCAAATGACTCACTGAAGCCATTTCTGCTGAGAGATTGTCAATTGCCTTCTGCATTGAGACAACCTGGTGTGCAATGTCTGGAGGCAGTGTCCCCAACAGAGCTGCAAGGGGAGACCAGAATCTTGCAGTGAAAGACAGATGCTGGGATGCATGATGTGGCCCACCATTCAACCATGTCTTGTAGGCTCACCCATCGGCTTTGTTGTCACTTGCAGTAGCTTCATTATTTCACCACTGCAAGTGACGAAAAGCTGGTGGGTGTGCCTGGGAATGAGTCACACCTTCTGTCTGTGCTAGCTTGTTCTGCAGCTCAATCAGCTTTGGCATAAAGCTGGCACCTTCATCAGAGCCACCTTGGGGAATGAGGGAGGCAAGATCCACGGCATTCACCTTCTGGGCGAGGGAGGACTGCAGAAAAGGAGAGGATTGAGTCGGGTTCAGAACATAGCTTTTAGTCAATAGCTGGGTATGTGTAGCTGAAGAAAAGACCACATTGCAAATTGGCCATTAGTCCTCTGATCTTTCTCACCTCTGCCTCCTTCATCTGCTGTGCAAGCTTGTCCAGGTCTCCATTGATGGCGTCCACCTTGCTGTCGAGGGCTCCCAGTGTCTCTATCTGTCTCTTCATGGCTTCTTCCTGCTGTCTCAGTGCTTGCTCCAGTTGGGAGGGGCTAACATAGGCCGTTGGGTCCAGTGCATCCACAGCTTGCTGGGGGTTGGCAGAGATGGTGATGCTGAAGATTTTTGGCTTTTTGGCTCCAGACGTGAGTTGTAATCTTACCTTCATGTCTTTGGTCTCCTTCTGCACAGCATCAATTTTCTCCTGAAGCTCAGCTAGCAGGGCTGTATCATCATAATGGTACGACAATAAATATACAAGTAAACAAAAACAACAAACAAACAAACAAATATATTAAAAGTTGTGTGCCACACACAGTGTGAAGAGGAGCAACAAGCCATGTCTCACCTGCAGCAGCACCTCCCATGGAGTCTTGTGCTGCGGCGAGGTTCAGGGCTTCCAAAGCATTTAGCTTCTCCTCTAGCGTGGTCATGTTAGTCATGTTAGCAGTGAGCTAAGGGAGGGGGGGAGGGTATATACCATTTGTAGTACTTTATAGATAAGTTTGTCCTTATGCTGACAGTCCCACACACTTAGGCTACTTGTTGTACCTTATCCTCCATATCTCTCATGGAACCATCAACCTGAGACCTTAGTCCCTGCACCTCTCCGAGCAGCTCATCCACTAACCTGGAGGTCTGTGAATGGGGAGGGGGGGGGGGGGAGGGGAAGGGGGAGAGAAGGGGAAGAGAAGGGAGGAAGGGGAGGAAGGGGAGGGAAGAGGAAGAGAAGGGAGGAAGGGGAGGGAAGGGGAAGAGAAAGGAAGAAGGGGAGGGAAGGGGAAGAGAAGGGAGGAAGGGGAGGGAAGAGGGAGAGAAAGGAGAGGAAGTGGAAAAGGAAGAAGGGAGAAAAAGAAGAGTGGGGAAGAGAGAAGATAAAGAACTATTTAGTGCCTGATCATCAATTACTGCATCTCTTTTGGAGAAAAAGTTACACAAATTAGGACTAGACACTGTGGAGTCACTCACTTTATCTAGACCATCTTCAGTGGCACTCAACCTTTTGCCAAGAATGGTGAAGTTCCACATGTCATGCACAGGAGTAGCCTGACTGTCGGAAGATTTCCTCTCAAGCATATCTGGTAGGCTTTCCATTGTGTTCACCCTTAACTCTAGTGCTTGCAACTTCCGCTCAAGAGCACTCAGATCATTTGCAGCTGTCACGATGCTAGGTCGAGATCGTGGACTCAGTAGCTGGCTTCCACGTGGGTCCAGTGTACTACCTGAGGGATGGATTGGCGTCCCACCAGCAGACTCTGGGGACCCTCCTCTCTCACCACCCCCTCCACCTCCCTCCTTTTCAGTACTAGCTGAAGTGCCAACTTGCCCAGTACTGGTACCCCCATCTTGAGGTTGTGTGTGAGAATATTCCGTTTGTTTGAGGCCGACTGGGCCTACTGTATGTCTCCCAGCGGACTGGTCTTGTTCCAACTGCAAGAGGCGTTTGACAATCTCGTGCAGGAGGCCGTGAAGGTAGTTGAAGTTTACCACACCGCACGGCTGGCTTCCAAGGGAGAGATCAATCAGCTGAACTAAATCCGCTGCAGCCATCACTGTCAACAGGAAAGTTACTCTCCCTATTTGCTTTGAGCCCGGCCCACCATAAACTGCGCTGTTACCATGCCAATGCCATGGGTCCGTTCCCAGGTCGGCCTGGGAACGAGGACAAGAAATCGACCATGATGACGCATGTTAGCCTCGTTCCCAGGCTCCTCCGCTCCGGAACGCGAAATTGAAGTTGTACACGCGTGTACAATTCGCGTTCTGGAGAGCCTGGGAACGAGGCTAGACGCATGTCTCGCAAGCCACACCCTTCTCGCGCGATCGCGCTCGCAGATAGGTTAGCCTCGGTTCCCAGCCTCCCCGTTTTTACCTTCCGTTTGCATTCACAATAATACACGGGAGCGGAAGACCAGCGAAAAACGGTATTATTGTGAACGCAAACGGAAGGTAAAAACGGGGAGGCCTGGGACCGAGGCTAGCGATGGGTGTGGCTTGCGGGACCAGATAGATGACGCAATGGTAGACCAACCAGGCAGCTGCGATGGTTAGCCCCGGTTCCCAGGCCTCCCCGTTTTTACCTTCCGTTTGCGTTCACAATAATACACGGGAGCGGAAGACCAGCGAATACACGGGAGCGGAAGACCAGCGAAAACCGTTTTTCGCTGGTCTTCCGCTCCCGTGTATTATTGTGAACGCAAACGGAAGGTAAAACGGGGAGGCCTGGGACCGAGGCTAGCGATGGGTGTGGCTTGCGAGACCAGATAGATGACGCAATGGTAGGCCAGCGATTGTAAGTAGTTCATTACATGGTCATGGGTGAGTTGAGCAGTGGTTTACCTGCATAGTTGTTATGATCATTGACATCAATTTTATGTTCTCCTAGCTGATTTAGAGGAGGATCAATGGATGGGGAGGCCGACTGAGGAGGAGCGTTTAGCATGGGAGGAGCGGCAGCAGAAGAGGGAGAAGCTGTCCAACACGATGGGACAGTACCTGCTCAAGGGATATCGCATGCTTGGTACCAACTGCAAGGACTGTGGTGTAAGTCTTCACAGTCACATAGCTGTTGAGAGACATAACCGAATTTACTGAGATTTGCTGGACGAACTTCTGGCTGAATAGATATTTTGAGATTTGCTGGACTAACACACAGAGAATAGAACTTTTAATGGCAACATTTTGAATAGCCTATGCTAATCTTCTTTAGGCCTTGCACAGACTGTTCAAAACATTGCTATTATAATTTCTATTCAGCTGTGTTAGTCCAGCAAATTTCAGTACTGTACTACACAAGTCCTCCCAGCACCTTGGCCTCATGGGGTGGCCTCATCCCCCATGTTCTAGCATGGATCACCTACAGGCATACAATGGCTTTGAAAAGTGATATCAGACATATGACATCAATGTCCCATGATATTCACCTTGACTGTTATAAAAAGTTAAGAGAAGAATATTACTTAATTGACAGATCAAATGCTCCTCATGTGGGGTTGATAAGACTGAGCATTTCAATCCAACTTGTCTAAAAACTATTGTTTCATACAACTTAGTTTGTCAATATGTCACCTCCATTATCAGACCAAATGCTGTTGCATGACCCATTAGCTACAACCAATAAGTATGATTATGTAAATATACAGTTTTCAGTTCCAAAATAACAAGTTACAGATTATTGATTATCCTGGTCTCCCAAATTTTTTTTTTAAAACTTTTCCTTACAGAACATTCTTCTTAGGACAAGAGATGGAGTCGACCTTTGCGTATTCTGCACAGAAATAGAACAAAAAGGTATTAGGACATGTCATAAACAACTCTTAGGTGCTGTACCAACATCTACATTGTTGTTGTTGTTGTTGTATTGTGTTTACTAAACAGGGCCAAGAGACAATTTGAAGCAGGTATTATAGAAGCAAAACCTAATGTAAAATCAACAGTCAGGGGATGTTAGTACAGATCTCATGCACTTGGTACTGTTCTTGACAAACAAGATTTCTTCTGTGCAGTGAAGAACCAAGGAGCTACACCCCCGAAAGACCTGACCCCCAACAACCAGGTGGCTCCTGAGGTCAGTGATGGTCTTCACCAAGCACAGCATCAAGACGGTGTATCACCCATCCATGGGCGCAGTCATCCAGTCTCAGAAGGCCACCAGATGACTAGTAACACTATGGTTCCATACACAGACGGCAAGGGACTGCCAGTACAGTTGACAGATGTGCTCCAGTCCACCCAGCACACACTAATCTCAAAACTATGCTGGGCAACTCAGGAATTAGAGGCTACAAGTTCTGTGGACCATGCCACACAACTGTGTAGCTTAATCAAAGAATGTACTGATGCTCTGAGGAGCACTAGAGAATTATCACTTCATGATCTCCATTAGTCAAACTTTCAGTTTGGTATTACAGCTAAAGGACTCTTCCTGGAATTATGATTGTCATAAATACATTGCACAGTATGTTATTCATTTGTAACACTATGTGAAATCACTACTGACTTATATAAACTATCTGTAGTGATGTACATATGAGCATTTTATACAGTAGCAATAGGTTTCAGTTGCCCCAGAAATGATAAGCATGTCATGTATTTTCACATCTTAAACAGATGGAGCAAGAGCTGTAGTTTTTGCGCTGCTTCCCACATCTAGTAATTGTGCAAGGGACGGCACTTCACTCGTACTCAGACCAAGTACAGCAACCTACAGTAGCAAGGAATATGAAACTAAAAACAGTTGCTGTAAAGTATATCAGTGGGAGGAAGTTATCACTGGATAAGAGCAACACGTTAACATCTTGAGCATGACAGACACTTGGCACCATAAATGTATGCAGGATACTGTTGAAGACAGTTTTTATGTGGAAAGTAAACCAATGTCAAATTGCTTGCTGTGTGTATTAGTACCTGAGATATATACTCCTCAATGTCAATAGCTAGCTGGATGCGAATCTTATTATCGTCACTCATGCCACCAGATAAAGTAGGAGCCTGGGACTTTCTGTTCCTCTTGAGCTTCAGTAAGCTGTCTTCGGTTCGTTTGACAGACGTCAGGACCTCAGAAGTGATCTCAAAGTATCTGTATGTATAAACAATTTCATCAAGGAAAAGAGAAGGAAGTTAATAGAATGTCTATCCTGGTGTTGGGAAGGCCCCAATATGATAGCATGCTTAAAATATTT
The DNA here is from genome assembly GCA_949130485.1 of Agelas oroides. Lineage (NCBI taxonomy): Eukaryota > Metazoa > Porifera > Demospongiae > Agelasida > Agelasidae > Agelas > Agelas oroides. The sequence continues at coordinate 935,513 of OX422196.1, read as the reverse complement.
TAGAGACCAATAAGGAATCCCCGAGATACCTCTCACTGACTGCTTCAATGATATTGCAACTCCATTCCTTCCTGTACTGATCAGGGAGTTCCTCCAGAATTCCTAGCAATGGTCGTAGAATATTACCAACATAACTTGATGGCTTTTGGGGTACCTAGACAAGAACAAGCCTGCATTCAATGGTGCATGAAGCTTGAAATAAGTGCATGCATCATTGCATAGTTCATGTTATGAGGATAACATATAATGATGTGTTTATATTGAAGGCATAGCTTTCTAGGAGGAAAAGTGTACAATGCTGTCAACATAACATGTTTATATAGACACTGAGACTGTGTTGCGAACTCCTACACACGACAAACCGTTAATGCACGGTTTTACTGAACTCCAAACCAGTGACCTACCAGGAAACTGACTATTTTGGTATCAAAGCTGAGGTAGACCCATATAAGGCTAAATTAAAGCCAACAGAAAATACTAACATCATCAGAAAATTGAGAACTATATAGCTTATGTACCTCTCGATTAGTCCTGCGATATAGTCTTGGAATGGTGTGTGCAGGTTCAAGATTCTGGATACAGTGTTGAGAAATTTTGCCGACAATACATGTTGCACATTTTGGAATTAGCTCTTTGAGTTGGCTTGTGGTTTCCTTCAGACTCTCTGTACAGAAGAGCATATATGATATCATAGCCTATGTCTCAGTATGATGGTAAGAATCCAGTCTGCATGCATCAAATTTCCTTCCTCTAGTTTGCACAATATGACCGCATGTTCTAGACGTAGCAAAAGGTTATATAAACTACAGTACAGAAGAAGTTGAAGAAGGTTCTAAAGCTATAACTAGGATTTGTCCAGCGTTGCCTGTGAGCATTGCCTGTGATGCAACACAGATAAATATTGATGGTCACCAAGCAAGGCTTGTGCCAAATATATCCCAACTGATCATGAGCGTCAAGAATTAACCTGAAGCTCCTGATATGGGGGGCTTCATGGCCGCTCTCTTGCAGAAGGCCTGGAAACGAGGCTATAGACTGATATACTCAGCTACTGTGATATACCTTCCATAATACTTGGATTTCTTAGAGTCAAGACTGGTAAGTTTGGTCGAATAACATCATGAAACAGCAAAGGTATCTGTGGCATAGAAGGCATAGAAAAAAATAAATGAATAAATAGACGAGCCATTGTCCATTGCACTGATGTCTGATGTCTTAATTTAAATGGAAATCCCCTTGTGCATCACATCTATTTTCAGTTTCCATTCCGGGCGTATGGCCAGCGTTTTGTTTCTAGATCAGTAACGGCAGAAGAAACCCAGCTGGCTTTATCGCTAAGCATGCTATCCCTTCTTGTTCTACTACTCCTTATTTTTGCTGATACAGGAAGCGTACTGTCCGCGCCCACATCGCTGAGTTCGAATTCGAAGGACAGCACGCTACAAGCGGTGAAGCCGACCACCGTTTCTTCCGAAAGCGTCGACCCACCCCTCGCAGCAATATGGGACCGACAACGGCTGATGACCATGGTATTCGACCAACTAAACTCCAGTGCATTTGCACTTTGGAATGCGAATTTTTCCAGTGAGTCAGAGGCGATGGAAATCTGCAAACAATACGTGGCAAACCTTGAGGCACAATCCCCCTATGCAAGAGGCGACTGTCGCGTTAAGTACCACTGTTCCTTTGATCCGAACCGCTTCCCAGCCGTCATGATCTCTACAACGTGCACCAATGCATACTGCTACACCGACAGGATGGTTGACGGCAAAAAAGTTGTAGGAGACTGCGTGTCAGTTGAGAAACGAGTCCTGATACTGAAGTATTACGATCAGGACGAACTTGCATCTCAACAAAATGCTATAGCCAGACCTCGGGAATATGATCCGAAGACTCTCATGACCCACAGGCTACCGGTAGTCGAAGAGAGCAGTGGGCAGGGTCTCCCGAGAGGAGAATGGTTCTGCCAGCCTACGGTCGTCACCGAGGGGTGCAAATGTATTGGGCCAGCTCCAGGCGGCAAATGAATTGTAAAGTTTCTTCCTATTTTATGTTATATAACTATAATTTCATTTCATTTTAAACCATCCCCGCACCATAGGAATATTACTTTGAGCAACTTGGGGTGCGTAGTGAGATTTAGACAGCAGGACTGTATTAGTAGCTACTGCTGTATAAGCTTAATTATTTTTTTACCACATGCATAATAAAAGTATATTGTCACAATCACAAGACACCACTGTCATAAAAGTCCGAGACGTGCTGCGCGGCGACTACGTAACATTACGTAGCGTAGATTATCTATGGTATGTATGAGCAAAGTAACAAAGATGTTCATAGGAGGTTAGTGCTGCAGGTTTACCTTGGCTCGAACACTTTAGAGTTCAGTGCTATACATAGGTGAAATCTTTGTTAGTAGGCTTAGGTGCTACTTAGCTACAAGACCTGAAGTAGAAAGGCTTAGAGTTCAGAGTTTTGTGGTTTCTTAAAAAAGCTTTTAATACCCCCAAGGGAGGAGCCAGACATCAGTTTATCAACAAAGGCACGCCTTCACCTGCTTTATACTCGCGCGTTACATGCATAATATTAGCCCGAAGCACAGTAGCGCGCTCAATACACGTAGCAATGATTTTATACGTAGGTATATTGAACGTGTGACGTCATGTAAGCGCTTCGCTGTGAGGGGTGACAGTGGTGTAGCTGGTGAAGGGAGAGTTGTTGGTGTACCAAAGTTTCATTCATGGGGTAAGTGCACCATGCCATTAACGAATTAATATCAACTCAGATTGGATGTCCAACGCTTCCTCTGGCCTGCGTATTATTTATATTATATTATTACGCAGGTCCCATCTTGGGGTGTAATATAAAAGTCACAAAAAAGTTTTCTGAATGAAAACAAGTGCATGTAGGGATGGAACCCTCAAAAACCAACCAAACTAGATGGGAATGACACCACAACAATTTCACACCATCCCTACATCTTGTGCCATTTTGCCAACTATGCTTTGTGTTTGTTAGTTGTGTTCATAGGAGGGTTGTGGAAGGCAGTGGGATGGGTAGTGCTGGGTGTGGAGTGCATGTTGATGTGCATGGGGGGTGAGTTATGTTGTGGGTGGCTGTGATGTAGTTGCTATGCTGAGAATGGCAGGTATGGTCTGTCTTGAATTAGTCTTGCAAGCCAGACCCTTTCTGCGCAGCACTGATCACTTTCAGTATGTGGCACACAGAGGGAAGAAGTTTGATGTTTGGATTTACAATTTCACTTCAAAGCATTTATGACGATTCTTAGTGCCTTCCTCTGCGTGCCGATACTGAAAGCGATCTGCACTGTGGAACGGAAAGGGTCTGGCTTGTGAGACTAGTCTTGAATGCAGAAACTGTCGAGTGCATGAGCTGGGTCTGTTGGAGTAAGTTATGTTGTGAAATTTTATTGCTGCTGAACATGGCAGATATGGATTGTCTTTATGTAAAAGGCTGTGGAATGAGCAGCGCTAACTACAGCTAGTATTCATTTAGTGGGTGTGAATAGGCTAGAGAGTTTACTGGTGTGCATAGTTGGCAAAATGGCACAAGATGTAGGGATGGTGTGAAATTGTTGTGGTGTCATTCCCATCTAGTTTGGTTGGTTTTTGAGGGTTCCATCCCTACATGCACTTGTTTTCATTCAGAAAACTTTTTTGTGACTTGTTCCTGCTCTTTTTTTTTTTTTTGTATTGCTTTTTAGGAATGGTAAGACAGAAGTGACATGGGAGGGTAGGCCGAGGGGAAGATGCATGGTGTGTACAGTATGATAGTAGAAAGAGCTAAGAATTGTCATAAATTCAAACGCTTTGAAGTGAAATCGTCAATCCAAACATCAAACTTCGGGGGGTTTAGAAGTACAGTCCAAGCAAAGCCTCATAAAAACCAAGTGAAAAGCAGATGAGTTTAATAAGGCTTTGCATGCAAGCTTATAAATCCTGTGCTCATTTCACGTGGACTACTAATGGGTTCACCGAAAAACCCTCCATAGACTGTCACCAGAGTATTGAGTCGTAAGACCCCATTACAGAACTGTTTGATGCATGGTGAGTAGCTATAGTCTAAATGGGTTTGAAACGAACGCATAGGGGTCTGTGGAGCTGAACAACTGCCAGTTCTGTGGCCACATCTAGTGCAGAAGTTTGGAATGAAGCCATGCACTGTTGACTCGGTGCTACTAGAGTTTGAGTATACCAAGCTACCAATAGGCTGCCACTTGCTTCGTTGGAAGAATATGAAGACTCAGGCACAACACAAAAGGAGGATGTTAAGAAGACACCAGCCAAAGTGCTACCATCAACTCGCAGTAAACATTGTATGTGCACTATATGCATGTAAATGACTATAACAAGCAAATTTGAAATGTGAAAGTTGACAATAAAACTTGAAATTGAATATCAGTGGCTAGTGTTCTAAGTCATATGAAGTACTTGATGGTTAAAACACTAGCTGGCATAGTACCGTCTATACCACTTGAGCTTGGCTTTTGCAGCCTTCAAATTAGTCATACGAGCTGCTGCCCTTTTTTTGTCAGGGTTCCTCCAATAACTACTATGGGAGGATATGCGGGAAGCTGCCCTTCCTTTCTCAGGGTCCTCCCAATAGCGGGTATGGGAGGATATGCGGGAAGCTGCCCTTCCTTTCTCAGGGTCCTCCCAATAACGGGTATGGGAGGATGCCCTGGAAGATGCCCTTTTGGTCTCAGGGTCCTCCCAATAACGGGTATGGGAGGACGCCCTTTTCGTCTCAGGGTCCTTCCAATAACAGGCATGGGAGGACGCCCTTTTCGTCTCAGGGTCCTTCCAATAACGGGCATGGGAGGACGCCCTTTTCGTCTCAGGGTCCTTCCAATAACGGGTATGGGAGGACGCCCTTTTCGTCTCAGGGTCCTTCCAATAACAGGCATGGGAGGACGCCCTTTTCGTCTCAGGGTCCTTCCAATAACAGGCATAGGAGGACGCCCGGGAAGATGCCCTGTGTTTCTCCGGGTCCTTCCAGTAATTATTACGGGACGCTTGCCTTTTATTCCCCTTTGTTTCGCAGGTAGTTCTGCTTGTCCTGCGCTCGTTTCTTGCGGACATTATGCATATTGCGTTCGATGTAAAGTGCAGCACAACCACGTCAACTGATCCACGAAATCAGATTTGCAAACTGCAACACTCAATTCTCACCTTCTCTGTACTACGAAGTACTGAACCACGTGCTCAGTTGAACCCTGGTGACGTAATTATGAGTAATATTTAATTCAAGCAAAATGGCGTGTAGCAGCTAGCGTAAGTGTGAGATTACCTGAGAATCGCCGACAAGTTTGAGTTCTTTCTTTTAGACCGATAAGTGGCAGGTGCAATACTTAGTGATTTATCCTGTTGTTTTGCGTTTGAATCGTTGTAAAAGCTCCAGCCGTTATCGTGCTATCGCGGTGAAAGGCAGAAGAAGAAGAAGAAGAAGAAGAAGAAGAAGAAGAAAGTCAGAAGATAGACGATTTGTCCGTTTTGGCGACTTGCCGGTCTGGTGCTTAGCGATACTTTCCAGCAAACTTAACAGTCTTTTTGCTCATGAAAACACTCGATAATGCCTGATATAGCTCATACAGGCCTTTGACTAATCTAACGAAGACATTTCGAGCGTGTTATTTGTGCACTTTTAATGTGGCGGCCATTTTTTTTCGGGGTCATCCCTACATATGGCGTACTACCGTACGCCATGATAAGACACATTCGGTTCTCTGATAGTAGAGTCACTCTATTATCTATGGTTCTGTGAACAAGCGAGCGTAGTCCGGCGATAAAACTGTTTCGCTACGACATCCAGGGCATATACATATCAAGAGCGCATAATGTGCTCTTGATATATATATCTAAGGCAAGGCAAACCAAATTTTGCAAGCGTCGAGTTGAGGAGCTACTTTGTTCGTAACGTTCAACTGCGCATGCGCACGACGACTCTCCATGGACTTTGAACTGTAGTGCTGTCGAGTATGAACCTAAAATAACGATGGACAATGCAGGGCCTGACGGAGCCATTTTTTGAATATCGTTGGCTGTCGTAATTTTACCGAGGCGTAAAGTCGTGAGGTGTGTACAGTTTTACTGGACAACGGGCTATTTCTCTCAAAAACCGAACAACGTTTGCAGCAAAACGCTCCGTCTGGCCCTCGAGTACGTTGAAAACTGTCGATCTAGAGTATCGTTCGTCGCTTTCAGTTGCTTGGACGGTCAGATTTTGGTTCAAAAGTTTTCAAAATTTGACCGTCCATAAAAGACCGCTCGTACAAGGTAGCCTATTCCTTCTGGCCGTGTATACCCATGAAGTGCTTCTCTATCTGTGCTCCATCTTTTGTAGCCGCAGTCAGGTGCGATTGAGCACTGCGAGTTATCGCGCGTTTGGAGCGCGGACCACGCCCCATTTTGTATTTAACGCAGCAATATTCATAGCCTTTGATGATATTCATAGTGTCACTAGAAAACAAAACAAACAAACCAAAAACAACAACAGCAACAACAAAATACCTAATGCAGTAGCTAACTGGGTGTTGTATGTTAGCTAACATGCAGAGAGAGAACTTTCTGCTACCACAGAGCACCACCAAGATGTGTGGCCAAAACGGCTGCACATCGCGATGAGTATCATAAAAAAAAAGCTGGCAATAATTGCCAAGTTGTACACCAACATTCAATAGCAAACAGTGTATTACTCTGAACTGAATTGTGTGGGTATACTTGCCCCAGAGAAGCTTTATGCGGGCACAGAGTGATAGCTTTGATCCCAAGAGCTTGCCACCAGCCCTTTTTGAAGTTTTTTTTTCCTGCTCAAGACTTTGAGGTGAAATAGTCTTTGCTGGTGGTGTAACTTCTAAAATAGGTTAGAACCCAGGCCCTCCATGACATCACAGTGCAGTGACATGGCAAGGGGGAAAGGAAGTATTCCTAAACTTGTTACAAGTAGATAAGACTAGTTTTTGTTAACACAAATAGATGATAATATTCTACCAATTCACTTCCTCCACTGATAGTGTGTTAAGTATTGCAGAGGTGCTGCATCTCCCCCAAAGGGCCATTAAAAGTGTATAATCTCGTGTGATGTAATGTGAGGATATACATTTATACTGAAAATAATATTATGTAAACAGACAAAACAACTGGTAATCTGGCTCATCAATATTTTCTTCTGCTGTGGGGGACACACACTTGTCGTTATCAGTTCCTAGACACTGGACTAGGTAATACCAACCCTCTAACCCCTTCAACAAACGGGGTGCAACTTCCATAATGGTATCCTGCTATGGTTGCCTTCCACTGTGGTGAAATATAGGGGTCCCTCGATTAAAATTGGTATATAAGCCATTAACTACAAATCTGCAGCACAGCCAAGAGAGACTCGTAACAAAGAACCAGTTTAAACCGACATCCCACAAAATGGTGTTTATCGTAGTAGCGTTGTTTGTGCTTAATATCATAGTGAAAAGCAGTGCATGTCCTCTGATGGGCGATCTGTCATGTTCTCCAGTATCTGATTTTACAGTCCATAGCACTGTAAAAGACAGCAACACGAAACTTCATCTTGCAGTCAATGCAACACTTGGTGACCTTCTGAACAACGTAGACACATACAGGTTTTTCCATGGAAATGTTATACTGTACAAGGAGATCCCAGATATGTGTAACTCAAGCCTTGTTAATGGCTGCAACCTTACACTGCCAGACGTGCCTGAAGGTATACCAATCTGTTCCTGGAACTACACATCTGACTACAATCGAAACAGGATCCCACAGTACCTGTGGCACGCTGACTGCTCACATAGCCTTCCTCCACCAGGACTAACAGGAACACGTGGTGACTGTAGAAACACCTATTACGAATGCACGCCTGTCTACTACAAAATCCCAGTGCTGACGCTGGATAGCAACACACAGAACTGTAACCCATTCTCAATCCAAGATGCCATATGGTCATGGAGACTTGAAGAGGTTCCTGTCTCCTGTACCTGCAGTTTGAAGTGCGACTGAAACAAGATGGACAATACATTACAGAACCATTCTTTTGCATCATAATTGTGGTGTTAGTGTAATAAGATGTAGTTATGTCTCCTGATACATGATTGTCCACTGTATTGCATATTTGACTAGCTTTTAGAGATGTAGTAACTATTATATTTATGCCTCCTTATACATGATTGTTCACTGTTGTATATACAATTGCAGTCTAAATTAGTATGCAAAGTGTATGTTATCTCCATACTCTGATGATATAGCTAGCTGATGGAAGATCTAGATGAAAGATGCACTGTCTAAACATAATATGACACAATCAAAGCAATAAGCTTCTTGAGCTGCCAGTGCTCTGCCACTGAGCTATGACAACCAGACAACCACCAGCCTTCACAATCCTCTATATGTACTGCACAATTGATACTGAGTGCCTCAGTCACACACCTAGCAGCCACTCGCATTGTGAGGCTAGTGGTTGTCTGGTTGTTGTAGCTCAGCGGCTGGAGCACTGGCAGCTCAAGTCAGGGGTCCTGGGTTCAATTCCCAGTAAGAGCCAGCCTTTTCATTTTTGTCGTCTCTATTTTTGTCTCAAAACATCCAAGTCTATTTCCAATGTGAGGCAAAGTTCCAAGCAGAATAAGCTGCAGCGGTGTTCAAGAGTATAAGACCTGTGACAGCAGCAGGGCAGAATCCTGACCATCCAGTTGCATATTGTGAGATGGGATGCTTTTGCCTAGACATTGCGACTGGCTGTGTAGCGTAGAGTCTCAGTTGCATGAAGGACCAAAACCAACCCCAGTGAAGGTTGCTTTCAGTATTATATGATATATATACGCACTGAAAGAGGTCTGGGAACGAGATTACGTAGCAATCTGCTTCAATTTTTTGATTATAGACTTGGTGGTGCTAGTAGGTGAAGATAATGCAGTGATAGGATCACTGGAGATACATACCAAGCATGGGTGTATTTAGCTTACATCATGGGTCAGTGTGAGCCTACAGGTTCAGATGAATTTGATGATAGAGATCAACCCATGCAGTGTCCGTGATGATAGAGATCAACCCATGCAGTGTCCGTGATGAAATCATATTGGCATACGTGCAATGTGATGTGAAACAGGTCATATGATGTTTGAACAATAACCCCTTCTAAGACACTTCAAAAATATCCACAAGTGAAGAGAATCCATGGTGTATGTGTGCTGCATGTGGGGAGGGGGGTCCTAGCCATGTAGTACTGTGCATATTCATACACTAATCCATGGTGTATGTGTGCTGCATGTGGGGAGGGGGGTCCTAGCCATGTAGTACTGTGCATATTCATACACTAATCCATGGTGTATGTGTGCTGCATGTGGGGAGGGGGGTCCTAGCCATGTAGTACTGTGCATATTCATACACTAATTGCATAATCTTATACATAAACAACATAAGATAAAAGATGTGAGTATAGCACTACTATTAATAAACTTGGATCTACCGTGTCACATAATGATTAAAAGACAACAAGGAGGTGAAAAGCAACTATACTCATGTGGTGGTAAACAAACAACAAACAAACAAACGGGGAAATTTGTTTATATTTCCCATCTCCTGCTCCCAATAATGTATAACAACATTGGGGAATGGAAGGTGTTACATTCGATCCACTTTCCATACATTTTACTCATCTATCCACATGCCTGACCCATGACACATTACTATAGTAGTTTCACTACACAATTATCCATCCAACATTTAACACGTCTGCATCAGAGTATTGCACAAGTTTTAGAATAGAGAGGATGTGCAGACTTGTGTGAAACAGAAATACCCCCTGTCCATTAACGAACAAGCTGCCTATATAAAGTAGGCTGATGCAAGTCTGAGACAACAAAAAACAGCCAAAGCTCAAGAACAACACTGCACGAAATTTACTACTGCAGCCTTGTATGTTATAATCTCTTTGCAGAAGCAACTTGAAGTGTGAAAGCAACGATGGTATGAATAATTAACTGCTACAAATAATTATAGTACTACAGTATAGTATAGTATAGTATAGTATAGTACTACAGTATAGTATAGTATAGTAAGTATAGTGTTTACGTTTCACTTGGTAGTTGTGGCTTTAGAATGACCGAACGAGGCGAGCTATTTCTGCATGCATAATATAACAATGCATGTTAAGTACAAGTGTACAGTATACAAGTATACAGAGAGCTGCTAAGTACCAGTATACAGAGAGCTGCTAAGTACCAGTATGCAGAGAGCTGCATAGCAGTGAGTGCATCCTTTTGTGTGCATTCTAGTATAGATTGCTGCTATGGAAGAGCACAAATGCATGAGCCAGTAGTGTGAATAAGATTGCTTAGAGCTGTAAGGCTGCTGCATGCTCATTTGTGTCTAGTGAGTGCTGGCTTCAGTATATGTATATCTGAAGGCCTTATTCTACAAGTGCATCCCCACAGGCAATCATCCTGCGACTGGTACTTGTAGGAGTAGTGCTGGCACTATCTGTGTGTGGTGCCCCAAGTAGTGAACAGCCAACTGAGCCAACTTCAGCTGAGCCAACTTCGACTGAGCCAATGTCAACTGAGCCGAGTTCAACTGGCAATAGCACACAAATCACACCAACTGAAGAAAGAAACTGCACTACTCCAACACTCTGTGAGTTTATGAGTCGTTATGAACACCAGCTCGATATGACTCCACCTTCCCTTCAAATTAGTGCGAATGTCACCTTGCCAGGCAGATTTGATGAACCCTCTGCACAATTCCTTAGCAACTTTCACTCCAGGATGGACCCACAGAATAAAGTGTGTGGCAATGCACACTCCAACCAGATATTTGGAAATTCCGATTGCCAATGGGAATATGTGTGCGACTACAACGCCCAACGAATCCCCCCATACCTCTTTCATGCAGAATGTACCAGTCCTATCACTGAAGAATATCGTTGTAGAACAGTGACCTATCCTGTTCCAGCGCTTTACACAACAGGCTGTGATATCTTTACCAAGAAGAGCAACTGGGAGTGGAGACTGGAGCAGATTGCCGTGGCTTGTGTCCGTTACTGAGCTGTCAATACATCACCTTGCAACAAAGTATCACTTACTACCCAGAACTCACTACCCAAAACTGCTCAATTAGATTATTGCATAATTATGCATTCTAAATAAAGTAATCACTAACTGTCATTTGTCTCCCCAACCCTCCCCCCCCCCCCCAATAGCATTTATTGTACATGTATATGCAAATTTGAATCAAGTATTTCTCATGTAACTATTTGAGTAGCTATTACGCACACATAAACTTTTTAGCCCGTGGACACCATTTTAGTATTACTGCAGTAATACTAAAAACATGCATGTGTATAAAACCACACAATTCAAGGACACCCACCCGATGAAACATCTCACATAATGAATGCAATAGCACGGCTGAAAATGAGGCTGCTAGCACTGTACAATGTTGGAAGATGACATTATAGCTGCATTTCGTTTTTGTAAGCATATGTCCCAGGGGCTCATGTAGCAAACATGTGAGAGTCTTGAACCTTGAACCTTGAACCTTGAATGTTGAACTTTGAAAGAAGGCAAACTTAGAGGATGATGCCTTCCTGCCACAAAGTGTCAGACTGATACTAAGTTTGGGGGTGCACACTGGGTAGTTGTGGTCTAGCAGTGTCATCTCTGTTGCACACACATTCAGAGGTAGCAACTGTTATCCCCTTCTCACTCACTCACTCACACACACACACACACACACAGACACACACGCACGCACGCACGCCGCACGCATGCACGACGCACACACACACACACACACACACACACACACACACACACACACACACACACACACACATACACACAAATAGGCAGGCATTCATTGCAGACTTGCATGTGACTTACCTGCTGACACAGCACTTCACAGTCATGGACAACACACAGGAAATCAGACACAATGGCAGGGGCTGCCCCAGTGGACTTCCTGTCCTCTGAAGACTGAGGAGGAGAAAATTAGTTTTTAGGTGACAAATCTTCTCTAACTCTGTCAGCAGATCAAAGTTTGTAAAGGCCCAAGGAATGGGGAGGAAAAGAAAGTATACTCAAGACAAATCAGAGTAACTGTTTTCTAGACTACACTTCTTCAGTCAACATTCTTTAATTCTAGTAATATAGGTACCAGTTCATAAAAACAGACAGACACATATCTGCATAACTTTTAACAGATGAAGAGTATACAACAAACAATTAACAAACAAGAAAAAGATTGAAATTATGTTTATTAGCAGATTAAAATTATTACCTGAATTATTAAAACAGCTGCAAGTAATGCTCAAAATGAGCGAGTAAATGAATGCAGGCCACGATTCATGAATCTTGTTAAAGACTACCTAACATACACAGCAAGTACCTAATACTATTGTAACCACAACACTTAACTTTTAACCACAAAGGCTTCTTAAGCTCTTGTTTGTTGTTTGTTGTTTGTTTGTTTGTTTGTTTGTTTGTTTGTTTGTTTGTTGGTGATTAAGGACTGAAGGTTATAATCTGGTGTATTCCGTAGGCTATTAAATGGCTGTGTAACTGCACTTAGAATTCTGGAATATGTTTCTATGCTGCATGAAAGTAGTTATGAATTAGGTACTTTGTGGTTAAAAGTGAAGTACAATAAGCAAAGTGGATCTGTTGAAGGAGATAACAGCATGTTTATCTTTTGGTCTGATTTTGTTGAGAACACTAGCTGTACTGTACTGCCAAGGTAGCCACCCTCAAGAACTACACTAGCAGTTTCATTACTATAGGCAACCATGCATGGACAGCATAGGCATACATCCTATGATACTCCCGAAGGCCTTTAAAAGTACCATATAACAACACAACTTGGTAGGCAATCAGCAGTGCATTAGCAGGTACTAACATGAAGTCATTCTAGGTGCTAGTGTACATTAGCTGAGTGAACACGGCCTTTTTACTGCAGTTTCCAGCTTACAATATTCACTGCTGATTGCTACATCATACTGTCCAGTTGGCGGGTATGGAAACCATAAGGGAGTCGCACACTCTTACTGTAATAAACTCTTGACTTAACAGAGGAAGCTGGGTATTCTTCTGAGTTATGATCAGAAGTGCTGGCCATGGTCTATCACGTACAGCTCTCATGTGACTCAGTGCTAGGATCTTTGTTAGTACATGGGGGACAGTATGGTTCAATCTGCATTGTCACACACTGCATCACATGTGTGCTGACAACTTTAGCACTTCCTTTAGCATCCCACTACAACAGTTAGGGGAATGGTATGGTCCAATCTTCATTGTCAAATGCTGCTAAACAATACATGTGTGCTTCCATGACACCTCTATGAGCATCCCACTCGTATGATGATTGTCAGTCAGTAGTACTACATCAACATCTGTAATCACATCCCTTGTATGGCCATTTAACACTCCATATTAGCACAACCATTCTCCAGGAGGAGGAAATGAAAACTCTTTGATCAACCATGGGGATGCATTCAACATGCAGACAAAGAAGTCTTCAGTTACTAGCCTCAGTTTCAGTCCCCCCGCCCCCAGCTTTCCATCACTTGCAGTACAGCTCCTGCTTTATCGTACTGCAATGACAGGAAGACGGGCAAGGCCTTGGAGCAAGGTTACCAGTTACTGTGGTAGTATAATACAATTTTTGATAGCCACAGAGGATGACCTGAGTTACAGGTTTATCCCATAAAGTTGCAAGAATATACTGTAGGGAAAAGATCTGTAGAGAGGAGAAGGACATAAGGACACATGTGGGGACAGAATTTCCTTCCCTCTTCTCCTGTATATAGATGCCAGCCACGATGAACAAACCTATCCTATGTAAAGGACTTGAAACAAACAATGAGGCAACATCTCCAGAAAGAGACTACATGGTTCCTAAGTTAATTTAAACGATCTTCCATCTCCCCTTTCTCTTTTCTCTTTTCAACAAGACACAACAGCATGCCAACTAACACTCAGGTCCACAAAGCATCTGATGGGGAAACCACCTAGAGTGAAGAGACAACCCAACAAGGAAGCATTCCACCCACCCATCTGAACCAAGATAACCACATCCTATGAGCTACCAGGAAGTGAATATAACTTATCACAAGTTCCATATACAACAACATAACAACAAATTACATAAACTTAACAAAACAGTAAGGGACTAAGGTGAACTCATGACGCAGCAATCGAGTTGATTACAAATGACCTCCATAACCGAACAATGGGACTGTGTAGGTTGACATTAATGATGCAATTTGTCCGTGAGAATGCTGTGAGGCAATCCAGAGGGAAAGGGAAAAGTATTGGGACTTAAAAGGGGGAATGTGTATCACTGGGGGACAGCTGGAATTGTGGGGGGTAAGTGTTAATGTGTGCTTGTAGTCTGATTAGAGTGATAAAGGTGGCCTGATCTTCCCAGGTCTTCCCTGCTAGTGTTAAAATAGTAAATTACGTATCTTGTGTTGCTAGCTCATCACTCATACTAGAACTCTGCTGCTTGCAAGGTTGTTGGAATGCACAACACACAAAATTGAGTGGAGCTTGTTTGTACAAATTATTAATGGCTACACTGGAGTATATGCAGAGGATATGTGTCTTTAGCAGCAGGGTTTAGCATATGGTCTCAATTCAAGGCCACCCTCCTTCCATGTGGCCTGGGAATTTTAGGTAAAGTACAGGATGTACACTTGTGTTGTGTGGTGGATTAGTACTACTCATAGTGTGTACATAAGTTGTTAAGGAAGTTGGCCCTCCAGTATAGTGAGTATAGTGGATTTCCTTCAATCTCACCAGCATATATACATAACCCAGCAGCCCTGGTCTAACTGACTTCCTCCATGTTGACTACCCCCTTAGCCAGGTGTGGTCAGAGAAGGGAAATGGACAGTGAGAGATAAAAAGGAAGAGTTATCCCTTACCAACCACGACTGTGTACAAGGCTACATGTTGACCATTAGCCTCACAGCCAGGCTAGTTTTCCTCCTCCCACACAGCCTGGGAGTGAAGCTATGTTGGTATGTGTCTAAAAGCAACAGTTGGTAGAGTAACCATAGAGGCTATGGGACCCTCTTGTATGGTGCATGTGGCCAAGTATCACTTGAGCTAAAAGAATAAAGTATAGCTGAACTCATTCCCAGTGCATTTTACCTGAGTCTCCATCAATCTTGGGATCTCATCCAGCCAGGAAGCTGTCCGAATTATCAGCTGCCAGAACAGAGAAGGATAACTGCTGACTTAACCAGTGCGTTAAATGACTAAGATTAAAATATCTAATTTACTACAGATCTACCACTGTGCTATTTTTAGTAACACATCCAAATATAGCTTAAACTAAACCTGCAGGGTGAGTTTCCAGAATCTGTGGACGAGGGTCGACAAGAACACACCCTCCTGCCAGCACTGCTGTAGACACTTGCCGAGGGTGTGAAATACTTCCAGCCGGAAGGAGGGGGTAGCTGGGCTAGCCGTGTCAGATGGAGCTGCAAACAACATAGTAAAACCATGGCTTCGATTTTTCAGTCACTCTTGCAGAAGCTTGGAAGAGACAACTTGCTGCTAACATCAGGCTAGCCATGGTAAAGACGGCTATCTAACTATTGCATTAGCCTCCTTGTCCTTGTCCTCTCACACTATGACCTTTGAACCAGCTCAAAGGTCAAAGTGCAAGAGGACAAGGCTGGCATTACACAATGCCTGTACCAGTGCAACAAGCATACACAGCACCCATCAGTACTGCTTCATTCCCAGGCTCCTCCCCTGCTTTGTCACACTCATACAGTACACAACAACAGAAGAGGCTGGGACCAAGGCTACTCATATCTAGCCTCGTTCCCCCGTTTTTGTTCTTCGGTTTGCGTTCAGTATAATACACAGAAGTGGAAGAGCGACAAAATCGTATCCATGTGTTTAGAGTAGTAAATAGGAACAAGGCAAATAGAAACCATTAACTCAAGTGGATCAATAAAAGGGGGCAGGGCCTACCATGAGTGAGGGGGAGTGTCAGACTGTTTTCGAGGGCACCTGCAATTTCCTGAAACCTGAGATGGAAAGAAATAGAATGGGAACAAAAACATGAAATGGAGTCAGAAAAAAAAGCCCAGAACAAGAAGTAGGAGTGGAGTTTCCCCTATGTAGTGGGAGGGTCTGATAATGTGTTATACTAAGCTGTGTTCATGGGTCTTCCTTCACCACTGTCCAGTTTTTGATCCAATTCACACTCTGTCAAAAACTGGATGGCGGCAAAGACCTAAAAACATTTTGCACTATTCACTGGTTCTTTCAGTGAACCAAGGAAAAATGAAATACTCATTCCAGCCTGGGATACCTGATCAAGACAACTCCATATAAGGGCGACTTCAATGGAAGTTGAGTAAAATTGCAGTTATTAGCACTGTGTGCAGTTGTTGTGGGTGGGGGTGTTAATCTTTTAACAATCAATGACTGTTGCATGTACAGTAGTCATGAGACTTTCAATTTCATAATGTCACTTCTGGCTATGCTCAAAGGTACGTGACCTATGATAAGTTTTGCGTGCCTTGTACAATGAGACTATATAAGTATCACCATAGTACAAAGCTATACCGGAAAATATCACGAGTTTGTTGCCGTCTGTATTGTTATGAGTGCGCAGCACGAGTAACAATGCCAACAGCAACAAACGAGTGATATTTTTTCCTGTATAGCTTGGTACTATGGTGATAATGATTTTATCGTACGAACCTTCGATTTCATTGCACATTCAGACGCAGCGCACGTGACTTGTAGTACTGATACGGATTCTCGCGTGACTTGTAGTACCTGATACGGATTCTCGCATGACTTGCAGTACTGACACGGACTCTCGCGTGACTTGTAGTAAAAAATACGGCTTTTTATAAACTGCATGCAGCTGCAAGGCTTCCCTATTGACTCCCATACATTAGCGTGAGTTAGACGTATGATAAACAGGAGTATTACCTTCTTAGGAAGTAGGACAAGGATATTACCTTATCTGGAAGTAGACTGGGAGACTCCACTTGCTCATGAAGGTGGTGAAACTGGGGTGGTTACGGAGACGCTTTACGCTGAGCTGGGAGGGGCAGAGGGCCTCAAAAGAGGAGACAAACTCCATGCTAGCTGTGTAGTTCTGCACAAAGAGAGAGAGAAGGTAGTCACTGATGTCATTTAGAAGTTGGATTTTCATTCTTTTAATGAGGAACCAACTGAAAGAAACGTTCTACACTGACAAAATTTTCAGATTTGCATTTACAATCAAAGTTACGAATTTTTATTTGTTATTTTTTTTGGTATGGCTTGGGTACAAGGGTACAGTTTCTACTGAGTGGTGTATTACTAATAGCATTCAGTACGTGTATTTCTTGGTCCACATAGTAAACCTCTACGAGCTGCAATAGTGCAGTACATATGCAAGGGTACAGTTTCTACTGGTGGTGTATTACTAATAACATTCAGTACGTGTATTTCTTGGCCCACATAGTAAACCTCTACGAGCTGCAATAGTGCAGTACATATGCAAGGGTACAGTTTCTACTGAGTGGTGTATTACTAATAACATTCAGTACGTGTATTTCTTGGCCCACATAGTAAACCTCTACGAGCTGCAATAGTGCAGTACATATAAAACAATGTACCTTATGAAATGTGTCCGGATTGCCTGGGGCAAAAATGACAGCTGCCTTTTCATCAATCACAGCAACAACCTCTGGCCAAACAGCATTCACTACAAAATCAAATCCACTGCCAGTGGGTGGAGTTCCGTGCTCTTGCCACGCCCCCAGCAGGAGGGAGCAGTATTCAGGGACAAACTTCAACACCTCGGTATACATCCCTGCCAGACCTTGTGGATGGAGCAGTACCGCCTTTGTGGAAATCACCTGGGGAGAGAGCCAGGGCTCCTGGTATCATCTTCTGTACCCACCCCATATCCTTGTACAGGTTATAAGCTACAGAGTATGTCGTTTGTCCACGTACATAAGAATCAGTTCACACATGTACACGACCAACTGCTACAGTCCCTGATCCAAGTAGTGTGTATGTAGCCTTGGTCAGAGAGGCTGGGATTGAGGATTAGCGTATATGTAACATGACTTTGGTCCTTCCTTGAACCATGAAGGTATTTGTAAAAAAACTTTTAGCAAACTGTATCACTAGTAGTCCAAACTCTGGGACCAACTTGGGATGCAGTTTAGACATAAGTAGTCACAGTTAGAGGGACCGAGGTTAGTGAATATGAGCCAAATCAGTGAGCTGCTCCATCCTTTTGGTTAGCGCTCTTGCAGCTGTCACAAGAACGCCTGCAATCCTATTCCAACCCAAGTGCATTCATATTGCAAGATGACAACGAACTAGAAAACTTTTGTACCTTTTCCATGTAAGGATGCACAATGGCACTCTGAAACATGTTTTCAGCAGCCTCCTGTCTGTTGATTGAAGCGTATGTCTGCAAACAGCGGGCGAGGCCATCCTTGTCTCCTCTCTCCAGGCTCTCTCGGAATGAGTCCTCGAGGCTGTTCTGCAAGGTGGCAGTGATGGTAGCAATACGCTAGAGGGAGGAGGGGAGAAAAGAATGGAGGGATAGGGGAGGAGGGAATGGAGGAATAGGGGAGGAGAGACAGTAAGGTGTAGGGAAGAAGGAGAGGAGGAGAGGAGGAGAGGAGGAGAAGAGGAGAGGAGGAAAGGAGAGGAGTGAAAGGGAGGAGGAGAGGAGGAGGAGAGGAGGAGAAAGTGGGGAGGAAGGGAGGAAGAGGGGAGGAAGGGAGGGAAGGGGGAAAGGGGAGGGGAGGAGGGGGGAGAGAATGAGGTGAAGGGAGGAGGAGAGGAAGGAAGTATCACATCCGAGCATTGTGGGTACAACCAACCCTCACTCACAGGTTTTATCTGCTCCACAAGAGGGTGTTCGCAGGTCTGGGAGACACTGTACTGCAGCTTGTTGAACTCACTAGCTATCCTCTCCATCAGCACTGAACCACTCCTAAATGTGAATGTGTATGGTTCCATGTGATACTACAGAGAGCCCATCAAAATGAACACCCTTAAAACAAAAACGTGTCCTTTTTAGCAAGGTGCCTCATTAGCCCCGTTTACACTAGGCCTTTAACCCCAATCCAGATTAAACTAACCAGTTAGTAGGGTAAGTACATGTAAACAGGGCTATATATAGGCAACAGTTAATCTACCAGAATTGGATTGCAAATCAGTCTGGGAATGAGAGCAGACATCAAGTTGGGTAAGTCAGCTGAAGAAAATGATCAGCTATGACCAGGTCAGCCAGACCGGTTCCGGTGCCTATGTATTTATATGAAGCTGGGGCTTGCACAAGGGGTGACCTTTAAGAAGACCTAGGCACTGTTCAGTCTTGCCTCTCAGCTAGCTGCTCAATCTCTGAGGCATCTGCCTCACTGGGTGCCCCACTTTGGATCTTCAGTAGCCTTTCAAGCCTCTCCACTGACTCCAGAATTGCAATCAGACGTTGCAAAGTGGTCTTTAGAATTTGGAGAGAGAAGCAGGAAGGAGGTAAGAGAGGAGGAGGCATGTGGAAAGGAGGAGGGAGGGTGAGAGGAAATTTAAAGCAGGTATGGTGCACTGCATGCAAGTAGGTAGAAATACACTTGATAATGTACTACTCATTTTCTAAATCACAAACCCACCTTCCTCTCTCTAATCTCAGCTTTGAGGGCTATCTTGCCTTCAATAGCAGCGATAGCAGCTTCCATGGCCAACTTGATACTCTGTTGGTATGAGAATTATCACGACATGCACACAATAGTCCACTCCATGCATAACAACAATCATGAAGGCTAGTCTCACCCCCACCTGCATAAAAAGCATGGAGAGCCTTGTACCTAACAAAGGGCCACAAAGAGGCATCTCGATGCAGGAGGAAGGAGTACGTACCATAATTTCCTCTCGCAGCTGTCCAAGAGGTACTGTCAGATTGTTGATTGCCCTGTCCATACCAACCTGTACACAATACACATTTGAAAATACATCAACAAACCCTTTGATTAAAGTTGATATTAGAGTTAACAAACCCTAGTGTTAGTTGAATCATAGAAAAATATTAGAGTTAACAAACCCTAGTGTTAGTTGAATCATAGAAAAATATTAGCGTTAACAAACCCTTAGCTGAATCATTGGGTTAACACCACAGTCAATCACTTTATTTGTAAAAGCATTTGCTGCTGCATGGGATCATGATTGGTGAAAATTGATTATCCCCTTTCTAAAGTGACCGCTCTTAAGTTCCAGTAGGTCAAAGGGCAAAACGGTAATGCTTAGCGCAAAGTTGTTGGTTTGCTGATCAGTCACTGGAGTTCTGATCATGATTGGATTGTGACATGTGACATTCAAATCCTTTGTACAATGTGTGAGCATAGATAACTATGCTCTATTATCTATGGTGTGAGCAAAAGTGGGCGTGGCTGTTATGGTGGGCGTGGGCGTCCTGTGGTGGGCGCTAATTAGAATTCCACCCTGCACCTCCTGTTTCATACCAAGTTAGAGGAGAGGTTGACAAAGTCAGCGTAGTCTTTGTTGATGAGCTCCACCATGGCGCTCTTGAGAGTACGAAAATACGCATCCAGGTCCTCTCTGAGACACTCGATAGTGACCCGCTTTCGGCACTGGCTGACGAATTCGTCCACGTGAAAGTCTCTGTCCAGGAATGCGTCAGTGGAGAAGCATAGTTCCTGCGAATGAGGGGGAAGAGCCATAGTCGGCGGGGAAAATGCCTGTTCTTTCAATGACGCAGCCTCGTACCCAAGACAGTAAAACGGAATCTCGGAATGAGACTAGCCAATGAAGTTTACTTCCGTAAATTATGACGTCATCTAGAAAATCGAGCGAGCTAACCCCACCCGAAGGCTGAGACGAGATGGCTACTGGCGGTACTGCTGTTCAACTCCAGCCTGCAGAACTCTCCTTGCACAAGGAGGGTGGTGTGGACGTCGCCAATAAGCCGGCTGGGTCTCGGCGAGACCACCCCCTCCACCAATTGAGCCTCCAGTCCCAGGCGTCCACGGCATCCTCCACCGCCAGAGTCAAACGTATGTAGTCTACACGAAAAGCATAGCGTTATTTCACCAAAGAAACCTTTTCCTAGGAAGAAATAATCAGTGATCTGTGCTCGTTCACTAATAGTTTCAGCAGCCAGCAGGTCATAGTAGGATTTACATTTCTTAGTGCTGGGAGGGTGGGCGGTAGGGGGTACGTATGATCTTTGGTTATGCACACAAGAGGCTATTCTTTCAGTGTTTTTAAAAGTTGGGGAAATTCCAATAGGCCTACTGGAGGATGGATTAAGTATAACCATAGGTTCCGTGTCATATATCTATTAGCAGGCATGCTGACTTCCATCAACAATGTCTTCCTCCACTGTACAGATATTAGCTCAATTATCGGGATCGAAACAACCAACCTTGTTCCCGAATCATTGCCCAGCTTCTGCAAGTGACAGAAAGCTGCATGGAAATGAAGATAGCCCCACACTTTACTTTCAAAAAGGTGGTGATAGAGAAATGGACACTGTTTCTTGGTAGTGCGTTCCAATGGGACAGTTTTAGCTACTCAGGTGGCAGACTGTTACTAGCCCTGGCTGGATTCCTTGAAAACTGTCAAATGTGCTTCTATGGTCCGGACACATAACCTTTCTAATCATATTATGTGGTGCCAAGTGCCAGTGTAAATAGAGCCACATATATGGATGCTAGTGAGTGAATGTTTGTGTACACGTACTCATACGTGTATACATACATGGCACTGCAAACAGACCGACTCACACTAGCACGTAATGACAATGTGCACACCACCCACCCACACACACACACACACACATGCCCACACACACACACATGCACACACACGCACACAGCTGTGACTCTCTGCGTCTACACAATGAAGCCTAACGAGTCTGTTCAGATGACCTTTCCCTCAGGACGGTTCACCACAGTAACACAAATCATGGAACAACTTCTACCAGGCTTAAGAATGCCTCCAGAAAATGCTGATATCTTCAGCATATGGCTCTCCTCTAAGCACTTGCGTAAGTTGCAAGATATTTTTAATGCTGACATTGTTGGCTCGCAAGAGCACAGGAGAATGGTATTATGTCCCAGACCTCATCTGGCGTTTCAGTGTGTGATACTGAAGACAATCCATGGAGGTGGTGGGGGTAGTTTTGGGTCGGGGACTGAGACTAATTCTAATGCTCCTCCCACACTGCAGAGCTGCAGCTAAAGTCATACCACCTTCCCTGCAAGCTGTTCAAGAGATGGAAGGACCTCCTCTCCCAGTTCACCAATGCCAGCTATCTTGATGTCTGCGAAGGTAAACAAAAACAGCTCTTATATTGGCTATCATTCTCCAGGCTTCATACCTCACATCTCTGGTAGCCATGTTCCAGACCCTCGCTCCCCCAAGTTTCTTCGCTTGAAGTATTAGAGGAGGGAGAGGACAAGCATGCAATGAAAGCTGACAGCGTCAGAGTCTGCGAGTGAGGCTACGTCCTTGGCAAGTTTGGTGTCACCAACCATTCATTTAGCCACTGCAAGCAAAGGATCGGCAGCTCTTTTGGGTTATGTTTTGGGGTAAGGTAGTCTTGTTCACAGGCCTCTATGGTTACTTAACAGCATGGAAAACCTGGCCTTGGCTGCGTAGAAGAGATTATAATGGTGGGTAGAAAGCCTAAGAGCTATAGATGGAGGGATTCAAAGCTAGGTAGAAAATCAGTTGAGATAAAAGTGTGAAGCCCAAGAAATTAACCCCCAAGGTGTTTAGCATCTGAAACACCAGAAGTGTCCAGTAGTTAAAATGTTTCACAGTTACTCCGTCACTAATTTCAGAGAATTTGTATGGCAGCCAACAGTCTGACAGTTGATTGGAAATTGCATTCATAAGGCTGTGTACTTTCCTGTTGTATTGAACCTAAACAGCTACATGTACCACAGTGTGTGCCAACATGTTTAGTTGACTGTAGTCAGCACACTCAAACGGTCTACATGGCCGGGGTATGAAGTCAATGGCTGAGGGCTTGTGTACAAATTCTTGGAGTGAGAACGACCTAGGTTCTAGCCACAACTACTTCAGGATTGGTCTAAGGTCCAACTGTGATGTAGACAGACAGCCAGGCTTGTTCCCGCGTGCACCATCGCTTCTGATCACTCAGTCAAGTTTTGTACATGCATACAGTCAGCAAATAAATCTCTGTACGCGTATCATCCAAATTTTTAGTGGCTGCATTCTTTGGAGGGAAATATGTACTTTGATCCAGGTCGACTTTCAGGCTGTCACTTGAACACACTTAGAGCACACAATACTGTATGTAAGTAAGTTCACTGATGAAGGTACTAGCCACATCCCCAGGCCTTCGTACACCTGGCTCATGGTACACATAGATGGTTTCAAAGTTTCAGCTACATAACCTTCCTTCTGGAGGGTAAACATAGGGGCAGCGGTACAGCACTGATGCTAAGGACTCGGGCAGCGGTACAGCACTGATGCTAAGGACTCGGGCAGCGGTACAGTACTGATGCTAAGGACTCGGGCAGCGGTACAGTACTGATGCTACGGACTCGATGTAGCACTTCCTTCTCTGTATCCTCTACACAGCTGCACTGAACACAGACCCCGAAAACCATACACCATAAATTATAACCTGTTGCCTGCTGTATAAAGTACTCTTGCTGAGATACAGTATGTGGGGGGCTTGAGAGTGATTGTTGACGGTTTGTCTCATGGTACATCTTTGTTCTCCTTGCAGATGAGCCCATCCTGTACCTTCAGCGCAACTCGTTCTTCACTGTGAGGGAGGAGAGAAAGCTACTGGACCCAAAGAAGGACAACAGGAAAGCCATCGAGCTTCTCTACCACGAGGTGAGTCACCCCACCCACTCAAAGCAAAAGCAGTTCTGCAATGAAAACTGGTAATCAGTTGAAAGTCACTAGCACCATATTCATTCTTCACCATACCACCCGGCGTACAATGGACTGGCAGAACGTGCTGTACGTGCCTTTAAAGAAGGACTTAAGAAGATGAAGGTTCAATCTCTGATAAGATACCCGTTTTCTGTTCTCCTACAGAAACATTCCACACAGCACTAAAGTTTATTCTTAGGCCTTTCCACTAGTTGTACCTGTCTATAAGCCTACACACTTTGTTATTCGGCTAATGAAGGCAAAAGTCTCCTAAGGTAACCTGCACTACTGAACTCAAGGTTTGGAGGAGGAGAAATATATTTGTCTCCTTCAACTACAGCCTGGGTACAAAGCAGTCCAACTCCCCTAGGGCCTGGCAATGTGGGGGGTCGGCTGAGAACGACGCATGGTTCACGTTTGAGTAGAGATTCAGCCTCACTACCAGTCTTTAACCCGGTTATGCAGCTAGGCATGATTGGCTCTTCAGCATACCACACATTCCTGGCTGTGTTATCACTCACCACGCTAATGACATTAGTGAAGTGTTTCACATGTGCTAGTTCCTACACCGCCCTACCAAGCAGTTGGCACTTGTGGGAGGTTTACCAGTTGGCATCCATACAATGTTTCACACGTACCACAGGAGCCACATACCTCTGGTACAGCCACAAAAGATGATACGTCATCACCCACTACCATACATGCTAGTATTCAGTTTCTTTTCCCAAGCTTAAAATTGTGACTGGCTCTGAGCACTTTTACCTTCCACTGCTTTTCACAGCCGCAGCAGCAGCATGGTAGTATTTATTACAGCAAATAGAATTTAATTTATAAGATTTATCACTCGACAATGTTCAGACAATACTCAGGCACAGTTGGGGCCATGACTCGTGCTCGGTTGTTAAAGTAAACCAATTTTCGAAGCTAGTACGTTGTAATTTACAGTACAAAAATGTATCCTTTTCTCAGGCCGGTCACAATTGGCTGCAGTTAGTGATTGCTTGCTCTGCTTGTTTGAACTTCATACCCATAGACCATGTTGTGCTGAGCCATGACAGCCGGACAACCACCAACCCTCACAATCCTCTATATAGTATAGAGAATTGTGAGGGTTGGTGGTTGTCCGGCTGTTGTGGCTCAGTGGCAGAGCACTGGCAGCTCAAGCCAGGGGTGTCCTGGGTTCGACTCCCGGTGACTGCTGGCCTTTTCACTTTCCTTTATTTTCGCCTCATAACATCTAAATTCCTTTACTCAAAATATTATCCAATAGTGTGTTCATCCAAGTACAGTATACCTAGGCTCATTCCCAGACTCCAGCCCAGCTCTTACTGGAATGAGGCTAGAGCACATCTCCAACTCATCTGCACTGCTGCCATTGCTGAGTGTCTCACTACACACACTGTGGCAGCAGTGACACAGCCAGGGTGGAAGATCCAAAGACATGCATTACAATAGCTTTCAATTCAGCTGTGGGATTTATGCCTCTTTGTTGTAGGCGGTGATTAATGTCACCAGAGCTCGCTACCCCATGTCTAAAGAGACCCTCCACACTCTTGCTGGGCTGCAAGCTGCTGTGTTTGCAGCCGAGAGTGGGAACACAGACCCGAACCCAACCAGTCTTCTCCCTTTGGGGACAGTCTACCCACAGTACTTGCTAGGGACAGACATTGTAACACAAATGAAAAATCTGCTGACACAGAAGCAAAAAGCACACCTGAAGGAGATTCAAGCAAACTTTGATTCAGCGTTCAGGTCTGCGTGGCAGAAGACAACGGACGTCCATCAGCTCCGAGTGCTATACTTGCAACTGTGCTGGTCCTTGCCATTCTATGGGTAAGTTTCCTAATGCATCCTTTCCTGCCCTACACCCATGCAAACACACACACCCTCAACCCACTAACATACTTTCCCGCATATCCTCAATACCACCCTCCACCCATACATTCACACACCCACACCACAACTGCCACCCTTCCCTTTCCCCCCACACACACTCTCAACACCCTCACATACATACGCACACACACACACACGTATGCACGCACGCACACACACACACACACACACACACACGTACACATGCACACACATATCACAGCTCAGTGTTGTTCCGAGGTCAGATAGAGCGGCGGTTTAGCCCTCTGCATCTCCTCACCTACCATGATAAACAAGTGGTCGTGGCCATCAACACACAGGGCCTCCACCTTCTCAAAGCTTCTCCACCTCCTGTAAGTAACTGAGTTAACTGTTTCTCCATCACACCCTCTGAAGCTCCACCCACCCAGCTAGACAGCTGTCCTGTTGCTATGGCAATGGGAGTAATTTAGCCAGAGAACTCAATTATTTGTGCTACCATACTCTGCCATACTCTACCATACTCTACCATACTCTACCACACTCTACCACACTCTACCATACTCTACCATACCCTACCATACTCTACCATACTCTACCATACTCTACCATACCCTACCATACTCTACCATACTCCACGACACTCTACCACACTCTACCATACTCTACCATACTCTACCATACTCTACCATACTCTGCCATACTCTACCATACTCTACCATACTCTACCATACTCTACCATACTCTACCATACTCTACCATACTCCACGACACTCTACCACACTCTACCATACTCTACCATACTCTACCATACTCTACCATACTCTGCCATACTCTACCATACTCTACCATACTCTACCATACTCTACCATACTCTACCACACTCTACCATGGCCATACTCCGCTATACTCTACCACACTCTACCACACTCTACCATACTCTACCACACTCTACCACACTCTACCACACTCTACCATACTCTACCATACTCTACCATACTCTACCATACTCTGCCACACTCTGCCACACTCTGCCACACTCTGCCACACTCTGCCACACTCTGCCACACTCTACCATACTCTGCCACACTCTGCCACACTCTGCCACACTCTGCCATACTCTACCACACTCTGCCACACTCTGCCACACTCTACCATACTCTACCATACTCTACCATGGCCATACTCCGCCATACTCTACCATACTCTACCACACTCTGCCACACTCTACCATACTCTACCATACTCTACCACACTCTGCCACACTCTACCATACTCTACCATGGCCATACTCCGCCACACTCTGCCACACTCTGCCACACTCTGCCACACTCTACCATACTCTACCATGGCCATACTCCGCCATACTCTAATATGGATGGATGGTATAACACTTCTCCTATGTATGTTGCACTGCAGGACATACTGCTGTACCTGACGTATGACCAGCTCTCCTGGGAGTTTGAACCTGCCTCAGAGGAGGGGGAGGACTTTTACAGCTCCCTCTGGCTGGAGTTTGACTCTGTCATGGAGGTGAAGGGCAAAGAGAAGAAAGCCGTCTCCAAGAGAATTAGGATCTTCTCGCGGCAGGCACCGATGATGGATGCAATGATATCACGATGTGTGGCGGACATTGACCAGTATGAGGTGGAGCTGAGGAAGAAGAGAGTGGAACAGGGAAATGAGGAGTAAGTGAAGGAGAGAGGGAAGGGTGGGAGGAGGGGGGAAGAAAAAGAGGGAGAGGAAGAAGGGCATAAGAGAAGGTAGCTATTGGAGAGGGGAAAGTGGGTTTGGGATTGAGGGAGATGGATAGGGAAGGGTGGGATGGCAGAGGTACATGTGTATAAGAGTCAGAGGAGGAGGAAGTAATTTTACTGGTGAGCTGATCTCCCTCACTCCAGGGTTCTTCCTAATGTGAGCATCACAACACACCGGGAGGGGGAGGTCCCGCGGACACAGAGACAGGAGAAGAACTACAAGGAGCACAAGCTGCCATGCACCACATATACTACTCAAGGTGTGTGTGTGGGGGGGAGAAGTAGATGGTTTGAGTAACCTCATTCCAAGACCATCCCATTGTCGCCTTGTTCTGAGGCCTTCTCCGGCTCCAATTGTTGCATACTACAAGTGATCAAAAACTGGAGGCCTGGGAACAAAGCTAATTCTTCCGTCCTGTTTTTCATTGTTTATAGCTGGATGGTGGGAAGGCCTTGGAACAAGGCTATAGATTGAGTATGTACAGAATCTTCAACTGGTTCTCTCATGCTTTTGTGTTCACCTCCTCCCTCCCTCCCTCCACTCCTCCCCCCCTCCACCCCCTCCCTCCTCCTCCACCCCATCACCACCCCAGGTGAGCTCATTCAGTCTGACTTCACCCTCACAAGAGTCTTAAAGAAGCGCAAGTCAAAGCCGTTGGTGTCTGCCACCCAGCCTCAACTCGACCCAGCTGCAGAAGGCCGACCCTCCTCCCCACCCTCCAAAGCAGCTGAGGACCAGCCCATGCAATCCATGGGCCGTGAGAGATCCGTGACAGAGGGCTCCAAAGAATCCAATACTGACCTTTGAATTATGTGTCATTCCACACACACACACAGATACACACACACAAACAATCTATGTGGTGCTAGATGTACCCCTAACTATTGTGAACACAAGAGTGTGGCATTATAGCTGTTTATGAATGTGCATATTTTCATCTTTATCGGGTATTTAGTTTGTAATGATGTTAATTACCGTGTTATTAAACAGAAGGGATACACAACTTGTGACAGTCTGGTGACACAGTATTTATATCAGTACGGAGGCAAGCTGGAAATATTGATGGCATATGGTGAGTTCCAGTCACGCTCAAATACTTGCAGTAGTTCTTGCTGTACTGTGGAGGCAGAGGGCTGCTCAGGCTGGGTGATGGTTAGACTGACCCCTCCTGTGTACACAAAGTAGTCACCAGACCAGTTCGAGGTCCCTGTGTAGTGTAGTGTGTGTGTGTGGGGGGGGGTTTTTATGTGTGTGCAGTTTTGTGTTCGTATAAGGCATTGAGTGCTATGTGTGTCCATGGAGGGTGACAGTGGTATAGAGAATCCTACTGTCCAGTTTTAGACAGTGATCAAAACCTGGATGGTGGAAAGGCCTTAGGGACAAGGGTAGTTTTTGTACACAGATGAGCAGGATAATCTTTACTTGATGGACAAGGATATACAACTATGATAACTTGCCTATGTATGCATCTCTGTCGGTGACCATGTACTTGTTGTGGTTGACTCGAGTGAAGGGGATGTTCTTGTTGGTGAGCTGGGGCACAATGAACACCCGCTGGAGAAAAAGAGGCAACAACAATACATGTCACATAATTCTGACTGTGATGGACAGACAGACTGACAGACAAACAGACTGACTGTTTCAATAGTTCCCCGAAAACTCCCAGTAGCACTCATGTCAGCCAGGCTTTGCAGGAACTTGAGCATGTCAGAGGAGGTGTGTTCCCAGTAGCTGCCCATCACTCTTACGCTCACTCCACGGCTGTAGGCCGCAGAGCGAAGTGCATCATCAATCTGGGACCAATACCTGGGTGAGGAGGGTGTGTGTGTGTGTGTGTGTGTGTGTGTGTGTGTGTGGTAAGGGAAAGGGAGAGGCAAGTATGAGGGTGGGTACTATCAGGAGGATTAGCTTTACAAACATCCCTTCATTGCTAGCCTTTGGAAATGAAGCTACTTCACTGCTTACTCGCGTGGGTACTGGTAAATGAGTGCTGGAAAGTAGTCCATCACTGCAACATAGACAAACTTTTGGGCCGACTGGATCACGTGCAAAAGAGCATCAAGGTCGTGCGTCCGACCAGTGGCACAGAAAGGAGTGGGGGAGGACTGTGTGTGTGGAGGAACGGAAGATAGACAACCTGTTACTTGGATACAAGGCTAGGTGGATACAAGGCTAGGTGACTACGTATGGCCCTTCCTCCCACTATGTTGCTACAGGATGTAGTTAAGTAGATAACTCACCGCCCAGTAAGCAAGAGCAGGGGTTCCATTGATGCTGATAGCCGCTGGGTGTGTGAGGCTGGTGTCTGCCGTGTACTGGGAGGGCCATGGGTCTGGGATGTAGGCACCCGGGGATGAAAGGTACCAGTAGACATCAAATAACTTTTGGGCATCTTCTGCCAGACTCTGACAGTCCATTCCCAATAGCCCCAATTCTTTTACCTGGGACAAAGTAAATATGTGCAGTTTATTCTACACTGATTGCTCTTGAAACATACACACAAAATATGTGACGTTAGTTGTGGAAAATCAATTTTACACAACACTATGCTGGCCTCGTAATTTTGCTACTCCCAACCTCAAAGGTCATTGTCCTCACCTGTGTGAGGGACCTCCAGTCCATGTTGGCACTGCCAACATAAAAATGCCTTCCGTCCACCACCCATAGCTTGGTATGTAGCACTCCGCCACCGACGAAGGCTGATACGTTGAGATTCTGCACCACTGCTGCCTTCATCTGGGCAAGAGCCTGGGAGTCAAGGTCTGGAAACTGATCAGTAGGAGGGTTTTGGACAATGCGGGTCTTCACTCCGCAAGTCGAAACATCCACCAGTGCCTTAAAGATGTTTTCACCCTAAAAAGAGAAGAAGAGGGAGTAAAGAGACGTTGCAACCACCACATCACAGCATCACAGGTGTACATACAGATGGTTTTCGAGGGGCATAGCTTAGTATACTAAGTATTCACTTCGGAATGGCAACAAGTTGGTTCTGTGTGCAGTGCAGCTATGTGCAAAGTGCAGGCAAAGAAGTATTACAGGTCTATATGGTACGGTAAACAGATGGCAACCATCAAAATTAACGTTGATAAAATCATTGACCCACCTGCCAGTCAGTAGAATCCGAGTTACTTCCATGTCCTCTCAGAGTCCAGTAGAAGGAGGCAATATCGATGGTCTCCTTGGCAGCTTCCAACAGGCGGGTCCAAGCATCGTAGGTGGAGAGGTGAGAGGGTGAGCCCGACGGGTAGGTTAAGTTCTCTGGAATGCTCTCCACAATGCCCAAACTGTGTGTATGCAGTACATGTATGTACCCGGTATGTACAGAAGATGTATGTGGATGCACAACGTAGCCTATTTTACACAGTATTTATGCTCTAGCTGTGATTGATCTTCATGCAAACTAGATGTGTGTTTTTGTGTGTCCTTAGATATTTATTAAGCCCACGTGAGCCCACGTGAAGTATGGTCTGTCCGAAGTACAGGTTCTAGACTTCCGTAGGTCTATTATCTAGTCTACCTGCAAGTGTTTTCGCAGCTGGTTCTATCCGTCAGCGCAGCTGCAAGCGCCAAGAGGAGAGACAACTCTGTCAGTAACATGGCGCAGTGGAGAGGGGAGGTCTCCAGAGAGTTTCTGCATTATTAATTAATTTTACAAAGAAGCAAGTTATACAGGTTTTCCCGGAAAGCAATTTCCAGCCCCACCCACAACAGCCCAGAAGCACATGTTTAGAGCATGCATGCAGTTCACATGGCGCCGGCGCGGCGGGAGAGCTTGGCTGGTATGCAATATATGCAGCGCGCGCGCGCGAAATACATGAATATGAATATTGGTGTTAAAAACTGCATCTCTGCAGGTGTCTGACAGTCTGTCTGTGTTGTTAACGACGTCTATACTCTCTATCAGATGTCCAGTATCATGTCTCGCCTCGTCGTTGTCCTGTGCGCTGTCCTTCTTCCCTGTGCTGTGCACGCCATGCCGGTGATTGCGAATCTGACGAAGACTATCGGGTGAGAGCCAGAAACAGTATAAAACAATCTTCTGGCTCCCGCCTTTTGGGTTTTCACTCTTCTCTGCCCTCTTGCTTTCACAGATATGACTCATGGGATTACTTTCTGTTTGTGGAACAAAACCCTGCTGGCGTCTGTTACTATGTAAGATCATTTTGTCGATGAGTAACCCTAGCTAGTTAGCCAGACCTTATTTTTTTATTCTTTATCTCTAGGATTCAGATGATTGCTACTACCCCCGTAATGCTACACAATGGACAATGCATGGATTATGGTAAGGATAGACACCTCTCTGATTTTCAGCAACAGTTTTCTTCACCACACTTGCAGTCACATCTGTGAACTGCCAACAGTAGTCTATAGCCTTTTCACCCTCGTACCTCTGGATCATCTTTCTAGGTTGGATGGTATTGCTCAAAAATGTTTTATGCGTTTTTTTCTCCCAGGCCCACAGCCAAAGGCACTAAGGGTCCAAACTACTGTCAACCTGATGCAGTCTTTGAACTGGATGTCCTTGAAGTAAGTGAAACTGTAACCATCCTTGTACAAAACAAGCCCAACATGTACATGTGACATGTATGATTATGGTAGCACTCTCTACCCCTCAGAGCTTGATACCTAGGCTGGTTGCAGAATGGACAAACATGAAGACTAGCACAACTCTGGGCTCCTTCTGGTAAGCTGCAAGTGATTTCTCCCCCTGAGCAAAAGGGTGGTCTGCCTGACATGCCAAGTCGCTGGTCTTGCGGAGCCAGGTCTGGCTTCCCGAGAATACCAAGCCACTTTGTTATCTTGTCTTGAAGTGCTTCTAACCACAACTGCCCACCTACCTCTGCTCTTATGTACACACTACTAACCACACTATACACTATTGGTTACCTTTATCACTAGGGATGAGGCCAGTTTGGAATGCTCTAAACTGAATCACTTGGTGTAGCCCTGTTATGCTCATATAGTAATTTAGCCATTTAACAAGAGTCTACTCCAAGATGCTCACACAACCTACATATAGTGCTGTAGATTAGCCTAGAGTTACAGAGCTACGTAGCTACCTAGTATTCCATATCACTAGGCAGTTCCTGAACCTTGCATGATTGTTCTTTATCTTGTAGGGCTCATGAATGGACGAAACATGGCACATGTGCTACTGGCATCGATTCTCTAGGCACTGAATATGGGTTCTTCTCCACTGTACTTGATCTCTTTGAGAAGGAGATGAACTTTGGGCCAGTGATTGAAAGCCATGGCATCAAAGCATCGCATTCTGTAACATACCGGGTACGTGGTAACATGTTGCACTGTCCTGGTTCCTAAGCTTGCATATTGACAGGCAGTGTCAGTCAGTACTTTGCATCTGTAAGTCATGAAATTCATTAATTGTGCCTTGCATAAAGAATGTCAACAACACAATGACCATGAATATTTTTTTATTCATATAGCTTGCTGATTTCAATCAAGCATTTATGGACAAGTTTGGGGTTAAACCTTTCGTGGAATGCCTTTATTCAGAAGTGAGTTCAATATAGACACTACATGTATACAGTGATTCCAGAGAATCAGTCATAACTTTAGTAAAACCTTTCAGTGGAAAAGAATACAGAAAATGGTGGGTAAATGTAGTCTTCTGAAAGGCTACCTAAGCACTCTTTTCTGGATTACTCGAGTCCTTTCACGACTTTATTTTTGCTACAGGAGAAAGGGCAGGTATTGTCTCAGATCTCAGTTTGCCTACAGAAAGACTTTGCCGTGATGGACTGTCCCGAAGATGTGTTCACCCGTGCCAGCTGCTACGATTCCCAGCCTATCCACTACATTCCATCAATATACAGTAGTAATTAACTTTGTCATAGACCTGCACAAATGTCACCTGTCCATCTCTTAGCCTACTGGGGTGATGTTTTATTTTTGTTTTGTTCATCATCATTATTAGTTTTGTATAACCTTTCACATTTACTTGGTTTGTAACAATGCCATTACAATTTGTTTGTTCAACTACACTTTGACATCCAATAATTTCACTCTTATTTTCTAGTAGTAGCTTTGAACTATGAAAAACAATTATTACAAAATCACATTTTAAATCCAAAACCAGGCATATAGTCAGGAGTTGTGTCTGTGTCTTCAGTATTTACAGCCAATTTCTGAGTTAGTTTTCTGATGGTTGATTGTACAATGCTCAAGAGTGATTGTTGCTTTGGTGGAATAGCAGAGAGGTCCTTTATGGAATTACATGCATCACTAGGAGACAAAGATAAATAACTGATACTTGAGTTTGAGCTGGGTGGCGAGGAAGAAGAGTTACTTGAGTCACTGGAAGTGCTTTGCTGCCTTGAATGTGGAAGCATTTCTACTGGCAAAGTGGTTGACGAACCATTCCTTGATGGAGCATTGGTAGGACTTGCTATTAGTAAACTAGATGATGAACCATTCCTTGATGGAACTTTGATTGAAGAGCTTGCAACTAGTAAACTGGCTGATGAAACATTCCTTTTGATTGGGCTTGCTGCGTTTTGATCTGTACACAGTTTCATATAAGATGGATCTAACTCGATGTCAGAGTCTTCCTCGTGATCTGGAATTGTAAAGAGCTGTCTCTGTCTTTGGGACGGCTGGTACAGCTCGTTCATGTCAAAGTTTTGCTGCAAAATATCATCGTGTTCGCTTTTGAGATGTCCCACGGAAAGAAAACTGTACATTGAAGCTTGTGGATTGTGCTTTTTTGGGATTGAATCACAACTGGGGGGTATTGTTGAGACTAGTTGCAGATGTTTGGATGTTTGTCGGCCAACTTTGGTATGTAATGGTGGGATCAAGCTGTCTGCCTTAGTGCTATGAGTGCCAAAGTCCACAGCTCTTGTGTTTTGCCTTACAGCTGCTATCTCCCCTGGTGACATTGAGGTTGGTCTGTTTTGACTCTGGGTGTGGAAACCGGAATCTACAGAGGTTGTACGACTGGCATCACTTGCACAGAAGCTCAGGGATCGTCTTCCAGTTACAGAATGATGGCCACTACTGCCATAACTGTATCCAAAGGTGGGTGTAAGGCTTGATTCATGGTCGCCAGCACACATCCACTCTGGATTGAGTGATTCTTCGTGCATACCACTTGCAACAACATCTGGGGGAAACCACAGTAATCTTTACTCTATCTCTGATGACAGCAAACAATGTGACTGATAGGGGCGGCTAGAGTAAGAGTAATTTGAAACCAGACGGAATTTACAGCCAGTACTAAAAGTATTAACGTGCATGTAGTGTGCATGCTGCATAGACATAAGCCCTTGTTGCTAAGCATGTGACCAGGTGTTCTATTTCTAGTACGATTCAATAATTTTGACCGGACTACGGGTTTCTATTGGAGTTATACGCTCTTACCCAAGCCGCCTGTTCTTATGCGCTCTTGATTATAGCATGAACAAAAACAAGAGACCGGTTATCAAAATCACCTTCACATTTCTGAACTAGAGTTTCCCACAGTTCATGATGTGGTTTGTGCTGTGAATCATCCTTCAGTGCCTGGAAGAGAGCAGAATAGGCTCCTCTCCCTTTCCTTGCAACCTTTGCCAATAGGAGCATGCAGTGGTCGGTATGGCCGGTGGGTGACTCAATGATTTCTGCTGCCTCCTCTAGTGTGAAATGACCAGCTTCCACAAGGGTCGGTAGGAGAGTGCTTGTGTTCATGAACTGAGTCAACTCTCTACAGCAGCTTTGAACAGCTGTGTCATACACCTCATAACTCCACTCTTGATTGGTGAGGTAGAACATCATCAGGAAATTTAAAGCATATTTGTAAACACACAAACAATACTAGTACGCATACCTGCAGTGGGATAATACATTTTTCTTTTTGCTTGCATTTCCTTTTGTTCTTCCAAGCATGTACCTGTCACTGCATTCTAGAACATAAATAAAAACATCTTAAAGTTACACAACATACTGTTTTGTTTAACACAGCAACAAATGCCTACCTGGGTAAGAGGCTTGTTCTGTGTCTCTTGTGAGTGTTTCTGGAGTGAGTGTTCACCATTTTCCAGCAGCAAGGTACAGAAGCTCTCTTTGACACCATCAGCTGGATGGATAAGAAAGACCTCGTCCCTTCCTCTAGCTTTAGCAACTTCAGTAGTGCTGTACACGTGGGGCTCTGGGGTATTTGTTTGAAGGTCACGAGTACTCACAACAGCGCAGTCGAGGCTCTTCCCTACTAGGAGCTGAGTCAATTCCATAACATAGGTCATAGCATCAGAGCATTGGGTCATGCTATTGATTGTGAACTGCTTGGATCGAACACAAATCATAATGCCCTTCTTGCTGCCTTTCTTGGTGAAAGCCACCAGACATTCCATGATATCTGAACTGAAGAGAAAGCTTGCTTGTGACACATGTGAGCACATACATTCTCCTATGTCTTCAAAAACTCGAACTAGTAACTGATGGATGGCTGATTGTTTCATTTTCCCATGCACTAGTGTCAGAAATCGTCCAGCAATGATGCCATAGTTGTCTAAATCTTGCCATGTGTTGTCAGGAAGGCAAGGTTGAAGATATGATGGAAAGCAGAACCGATCATCTGAAGACCAAGCGGGTTTATATCGTATGATGGATTTTGATGACAGTAACAATCCCACAAGAAGTTTAGGGGGGACATCAGGTACAAGATTTGCAAAGTCTGTCTCTCTCAGTGACTGAGGTGGGTTGGTAAAGGCAGGAGCTGGTGAACATGGACGAGGGTACACAATGTCATAGATACGGCTGTAGACGTTCATCTTGCATTTTCTTCTCTACACATGTATGGATGTTACAAGCAGAAATTGATAATGCTTAAAAGTTGCATTAGGTGGTGAGTTATAATGGCTGCCAAATGTTAACTCTTTATAATAATTTTAAGGGACTTTCCAAGGGATTTCCCTTATATACCACTCACTATATACACCAAGAATTATGAATAATTTTATACAGATAACTTGGTATGAAACAATGTTATACTAAACTAACAGTGGGTGCCATGTCTACCACCTGTCAACACTGTGTTATATATGATGTACCTCCATTAGGGGACGCACATCACTGCCGTGTTTAACAAGCATTCTCAAAGCTTTTCTGTTGTGGTGTAACACAGCAAACTCCAGAGCAGTCAATCCACCTTGAGAAGACTATACAAAAGGTTGCACCAAGGATTAAATTAAACATGATATGCTTATACAAGTATATCATCATTTTGCTTACATCATAGATGGTGGACTATCTATATATGCTTACATCTTGTGCACTTCTGATGTCCACGTTGAGTTTTAGAACACTTTGATACTGTAGAAGAGTGCCAACCATCCTGTTCTTCTTGGACATCACAGCAACATGCAGAGGACTCAGTCCGCGCTGAGAGAGAATGTGTACCGTAACCAAGGAAGTAATCAATCTTTCAAGCGGGGTTATCAAGAGTGCAATGAGCTATTGCGTCCCGGATCATGCTATTGCTTACACTGTCCCGAAAGTTCTGCAAATCAGAAGTCTCGCACTTTAGGAGTCTGATAAATTCTTTTTCGTTTCCTCCCTGGATGGCTGCAGACAATTTGTCAGCCGATGTTTCTTCCTCCGACACCTGACGCCAACCACCCTCAGCCATGTCGCCGACTATACACTGTAAACAAATTACGCCTACATAGGCTACAATCTGTATTGCGCATGCGCGAACTTCGCACGCCGCACTCAGATTGTAGAATGTCATGAATGTAGAATTATGTTGAGCACAGAGAAAACTTGTTTTGCAGCTCATTCTCAGCTTTCCCAAGAAGCTTTGTGGCCTTCTCAAACTTAAACTGTGCAGCAGTCTAAACTATCTGAAACCCAGGTCAGGGTCAGGGAGTTAACAATTCGCAGTGCTAGGCACGCCATATAAAACGTGACAACTGTTCTTGATATGTATACTTTGATGCACAGTTGACAAACCACACACATTATTTAACTATTATAAAACAGAACCAGGTTCATAAGCCTGAAATGAAAGTCTTTGCACTCGGCATACAAGTGATTCAGTGAATCTGCGCAGGGAGAAGAAACTTCATATAAACATCAACCAGTAGCCAATATACTTCCAAAGGTCACCTTTTCAATATCTAATAGCTCGTATGTCAGAGGGTGAGTGGGCTTCATCCAAACAGTAACTTGCCACTCTCCAAGCTGAATGGACAGAGAAAACAGTCATGCATGTGGCTAAATGATTATTGCTACTCTGTATGCAAATTTGAACCATGCACGTACCGAGTTCTTGTCAACTGGACACTCAGTTGATGTAGCAGGTTTGCCATCATTTCTGCATGATTTAGCTATGCCCACTTCCAATTTCAAGCAGTATTTCAGTCCTGCAACAACCTATAGCATAGCAATTGAAGATCCATAATCAACGACCACAGTATATCATGAGTTAACTATAACTTTAAATACATGTACCTTTTAGTATGGCCTTTTAAAAATTTTAGCTGATCAAACTACATTGACCGAACTAGAAACTAAGGCTGGGCTGAACTAAAGCATCCAAGAAGAGACTATAATTAACACAGAAAACTACCTTTTTCTACAACTAAATTAGTAAGGGGGGTTGTATTGAAACTGTAACTGTAAATTTGGGAAACTACAATGGAATACTGCTATTCCGAACCTCTGAAATGCGAACACCTAATTTTAACAGACGTTTTGCTCAGGTACGGATTGCATTCCGATTAATAGCTGTACATTATAACCCCTGAAATTTGGACACCTCGCTATTCCGTAAAGCGGACCAATTTTTCAGTCCCTCTAGTACCTGGATTATACAAAATGCATTGGATAATGTGGACACTGGCATGCCTCTTGCACAAGATTGTCCGGCACAGCTGATTCATTCAACAACTGGACATTATAATAGCATTGGTACACATGGTACTAGCCTCTGGTTAGCCTTTCTTGCCAGCATACAGCAAGGGAGAACTCTGGAACGCACCTTCGTAGCATTCAACAGTATGAGTACGCATTTCCACGCCTACCAGAATTATTCCGAAAATGGACACTTCTATATTCCGGACACGCAGGGTAGTCCCATGGTGTCCGCACTCCGTATTAGAGCGGGTCCACTGTATAACTACACTAAAAGCATAAAACCTTCACTAAAACAACACTACGCACACATCCCACTTAGCCTCATTCCCAGGCCTCCCCTGTTTTCGTTCTTCGGTTTGCGTTCATGCAGTATAATCCGCTTCCATGTATGATACTGAACGCAAACTAAAGAACGAAAACGGGGGAGGCCTGGGAACGAGGCTACATCCCACTCTCATGTAGCTACTGTATCAGGTATCTCAAAATTATGTTGTTGACAGACAAATGCATGATGAACTTTGGCTGTCATTTTGTGATGATTATCGTCCATCATTCTAATATCAGGTCCCATTATACTAGAGCATGTGGCACCAGACACAGTATCACATTAGTTGGTAGAAGCAGTAGTGATTCAGATTAAAAGTTGAAACTCCACACATATATAACCAGTAACATTCGCCAGTGTATCTAAGCTAGGAGAAATACTTTCCCAAGTAAGTTTGTTCCGAATTGCAGTCCCAAAGTTTTGCTAAACGGTTCAGTTTACCCAACCTTAGGTGATCATTGACAAAACAAGAGAAGCCCATCATTAACTTCAGTTCAATACAGTGTGCGTTATCATCTCTATAACGTTAACAGACGAGTCAATACTTGAAGGGCA
The DNA here is from genome assembly GCA_949130485.1 of Agelas oroides. Classification (NCBI taxonomy): domain Eukaryota; kingdom Metazoa; phylum Porifera; class Demospongiae; order Agelasida; family Agelasidae; genus Agelas; species Agelas oroides. The sequence goes on along the minus strand of OX422196.1, from coordinate 896,229 downwards.
CTAGACACTCAAACTTTGTGAATTTCATACCACTTGCAAGCCAAACATTGCTAATTTAGCTAGTTGGACCCTAAAACAGGCGGGCTACTAGCTTTTTATATGCCAGATCAGTAAATCACTACTGAGTCAACTCCATATTCGTTTTTAGTCTAAGGTGCGGATACTTTGACATATAAGTACAAAATTATGCACATACAACTATTTCCATTAACGGCAGAACGTTAGTATCCGTAAGCTATACAGGGATTTATCAGAGAGTCGGTAGACTCTCTATGTAGGGATGGCGCCGACGCGCAATATATGCAATACTTAAGCAAAAGCCGTATAACTTCACCACAAATGCGCTAAAAGCTTATTTAAGAGCCCAGGCATCCTCTTTGAGTGCCTTTGTGATCAGCAAGACTCATATAAGTGGCCAAAAGCCACGCAGAAGACAGCTAAACGCAAAAGTGTGCGGTAGCTAAAGTACCATTTTTCGTCTTCTTTCTTTCTTTCTTTGTTCAGACCACTTCACGGCACTTGTCAAACGACGATAACTCGAAAACAGCTCAAGTACTCACCTTGATTTTAGCACGAAACGGATGCTCATCACAGTGCTCAGCTTCCCAACCACTCAGCGTCTTCATGGCTTCAAATTCACCCTGGTCAACAAAAGCCATTCACAACACTCTGAGGCTGCTGTCCGTTGCGAAGGACGCCATTTTCTAATTTTGTACGCATGCGCACACGAAGTCTCGTTCCCAGACCGAAGACCACGGTCATTGGTCTGGAAGCGAGAGTACACAAGCGAGCGGGCGGGCATGGTTGGCACGGTTTCCCCCCCCCCCCCCCCCCCCCCGGCATTGGGCAAGGCTTATGAACACCACGTAGGTATATAAGGCGCTGCATTCAGCTGCCTACTTGTAGCTACACTAAAACTAGCCTACTCACAGCTTCAGTGCACTGTAAAGCTAGGATAGTCTGTTGTCAGTAGCTATGATAGTATTCTGTGCTGCAGCTGGTCAGTCGTCATGTGATTGACAACTGAATCATGAAATTGGTTTCACAAAGTTTGGTACGGAGAGTGGTTGGCCCTTCATCAGGTTCTAGCTGGCTATATTGCACATAATTATTACACTTTTCTCCAATGAGGGCAGATATCACACTGGAATCACTACTAAACTGTCAACGCCGCTTCAAGTTCTGGTGTTGTGGTTACACTTGAAATATTCTTCTTAGGCTTAGGTCTAACTGTAACTGAGATTAACATCAAAAAAAGTACAGAAACAAGACTTAAAAAACATTAAAAATGTAAAAAGATGTAGGGATGGCATGCCAAAAAGTATGCAAACAAGGTAGAGATGATGCATGAAAGCAAAGGTCTACATATTGGCAAAGCCCCATCCCTACATCTTTTTCACACTGCAGTTAGACAGCGTGCTCGAGAGCTGAATCTGCACCCATCCATGCAGTTATTAACGCTGTGCATGAGTGCTTGAGTTTTACACACTGATTACTATGACCAGTCTGCAGCCCACGTACTCGAGCTCACTGTCTAGGTTATACCAGAGGCATATAACAAGGGTACCACTGTCACCATGCACAAGTAGTATGTTGGCAATAAAACTACTAACCTTGGTAGCCACCTACAAGGCACACATATCTATACGCTCATATTAGCCTCGTTCCCAGGCCATGTGGTGGGAGCTAGAAAGTGCATGGCCTGAGAATGAGGCTACAGCCATGAACAGCTAGTAAAGACTACCCATGCACTGTCTAACTGCAGAGTGAAAAAGATGTAGGGATGGGGCTTTGCCAATATGTAGACCTTTGCTTTCATGCATCATCTCTACCTTGTTTGCATACTTTTTGGCACGCCATCCCTACATCTTTTTACATTTTTAATGTTTTTTTTAAGTCTTGTATGGTTAGGGTGGGGTTAGGGTTGGGTTAGGGCTGGTATAAATACCGTATAGCATACGGATGCTAACGTTCTGTTGTTAACGGCTTGTCATACAACACCGGAGTAACTGATCTCCTACCAGTTTTATCGCGAACCTGCACAGTTCCGCTCTCCACCTTCACCAACACCATCTTATTGAGCGAGTTGGACTGCTTGTTCATCTCGGAGACAGCAAACTGAGCAGCCTTTTGGACGTATGGGCCGTTCAGATTCTTCAAGGGCCTTGGTGCCCCCACCATTGAGGCCAGGATGGGCACACATGACCCCAGGAGACACAGAAAGATCAGAAACTTCTGGCTCACCTCCATGATCCCTAATTATTTACCGTGTGGGCAGTCCTGCGCGCGCGTGCGGCCTTAGCCTCGTCATAGATAGTCACACAGGCCGGCCCGACCCATTTCCGCAAAAGAAAGTGGAAGTGGGTCGGGCTTGCGAGACTACTATCTATCTATGGCCTCGTACCCAGTCCTCCTCCACGCAGCTATCGATATCGTCGCTTGCAGTACGAATTCGTACTGCAAGCGACGATAGCTGTGGTGGAGGACTGGGAACGAGGCTAGTGCGGCCTAACTCCGAAGAAAACGCGCGCGCTAATCCCCGAAGCAGAGAAGTGCATTGTCAGCATTCGGTCTGAGCGATTCGACCGTCTGATCTGAGGCCCCGAACGGAACCATGGCGTTTGTAGTGCACAGAATAAATGGTCAAGGGATCAGCAACCTTCAAGTTCAGGCTATGATGACAATATCCTTCACCCCAGTGCAAAAACGTGATGCAAGCGGTTCTGAAGTATCCTTTCAACTGAATCTCCTGGAGAGAGGTAAAGGTATTTCGGATCGGTTCGGAAAAATCTTCGGCTCTTCTACTTCTAGGCCAAAGTTTCACGTGGTTCTTTCCGAAGCCCGACAAGGGGGAGACGAGACAATGTATTTTGAGCTATATCAAGGCCACGATCTCACTGAGACAAAGAGTGCTTTGGAATCACTGAGAATCTCATTGGAGCCCTTGTTGCAAAGTGGCACGATTGAAATTACTGTTGAGCTGTTATCTGAGCTGCTTCTTCCCTCTCCAAAGCCTGCTACAGAGCTGCTTTCTGTCCTCTTGAGGGTTGAACAAAGGGGGCGTGGTTCAGGAATTGATAGGGTGCTTGAAACCTTCAGCAAGTTAACACTGCTACATTTCTCGTGCAAGAAAGACGATAGCGAAACCTTGAAAGTACATCTTGAGAGTGGTGCTGATATCCAGGCCACTGATCACCATGGTGGTACCCCACTCCACACTGCAGCTAAGTATTCACCCAATTGCCTCAAACAACTTCTGCTGCATGTTGAGGAGACACTCACTCCAGCAGTAGCGATAGACGTCCTCAACCGACTAAACCATTACGGCCACACAGTTCTTCACATTGTCTGCGGGAATGGGAATGCAGATGCAGTTGAAGCACTACTGAAAGCTGGTGCCAAGCTTGCAACTCAGGCTGTTGAAGACAGTGGGTGCTACCCCCTTCACTTTGCAGCCCAATACAATCATTATGAATGCATCTCAGCCATTAGCAGAAAATATGGCTACCTTAATCCTGATTCATATGAAGCTGAGAAGGAGAAAGATAAATACGAAGGACTGAACAGTGCTGATGTGAATGGTGACACACCTCTGCTCATTGCAGTGAGGAATCGGTACCTTAAGAGCGCGCTTGCCCTCCTCTTGGAAGATGCTGACCCAAATCGTCCTAATACTACCTCACAGGACTTTCCACTTCACATTGCCGCACGTGAGTGTAACATCGCCCTAGTTCAACTCCTCTTAGTCTTTGGGGCAGAACCAGCTCCCAAGAATGACAAAGGTAAAACACCACTGGAGGAAGCGAAAGAGGCTAATGCACCACATGCTCAGAAAGAGGAATGCATTCGTGCCATAGAGGAAGTCATTCAGGGCCGCAATGAAGACACGACAATGACCATGCCACTGTCTGAAGTGCAGTGTAGAGCTGATGACACTGTGTTTATTCTCAGCTTGGATGGTGGTGGTATCCGAGGCCTTGTGCTTGCCCAGCTGATCATGGCTATTGATGAAAGAATGAGCAGGCTAGATCCACATCACCGCCACCTCTCAACCTACTTTGATTGGATAGCAGGCTCAAGTACAGGAGCATTTCTCACCCTCGGCTTTACAAGACACAAAGCGTCCCCCGCCATGTGTCGCAAGCTCTACTTCAAGTTCAAGAACAAAGCACTCGCAGGTCACCGAGTGTATCCCTCCAGTGACATCGCTGCCAGCCTGAAAGAAGCATTCACAGACACAGACGTTATGACAGACATCAAAGGTCTCAAGGTAATTGTCACAAGCTGTCTTGCAGACCATTTACCACCTAAGCTGCATCTCTTCTGCAACTATGGTGACGCTCGCAATGGTCAGCTCCCCCCATCAGAAACACGGGTTTGGGAGGCTGCTAGAGCATCTTCAGCTGCTCCCACCTACTTTCCTGCTTTTGAGAAGAAGTTTCTTGATGGTGGAGTAATTGCCAACAACCCCACTCTGGATGCTATGGCTGAAGTGTTGTCGGAAGCGAATGAAGGCCGCAACATCAAGATTGGGTGTGTTTTATCACTAGGAACTGGCGTGGTACCAGTTGTTCCAGCAAAAGAGATTAGCATCGTTACCCCTCACGATCCTTCAGATGTCCTCCATGACATTGAAGCTGCAAAAAACCTTCTAGAACTGTTCATTGATCAAACCACACTCTCTGGTGGACCAGATATCACTCGAGCACAGGCCTGGTGCAACTCTATGGGGACATCCTATTTCAGGTTTTCACCGCCCGTTGACAACATTGAACTCAATGAAACAGATGACGCAAAGCTGATAAAGATGCTGTTTGACACACTGATTTACACATTCAAGAAAAGAGATGAAATTGATAAACTTGCAAAAATTTTACTGACAAAAGTGAACTGAGTGGTGTTGCAGGTGTTGGGTTCATGTGTGCAGTTATATACTAGCTATTTTGTGGCTGATTTGCTATTTTTTTTTTATAAGATAAATGTCAATATTGCTACCTGTATGAACAGTGCAACAACCAACAGCCACAATGGGACTGACTTGAATAGCCTTACAACCCCTGACATTATGGAAGCAGGGGCATCAGTTACAATGGTATCTGTGTATGGCTCCATTTCCTTTTCCAGCTGTGGGCTTTTATCATCAAAGCCACTTTGACCACAACTCACTTCCTGGTTGAGACCTTCCTTATCAGTGGATGGCACAGTAGTAGCTTTACATTCTTGCACATACCGTTGAACTGCCTGACAGTTACATGTGAACCTTTTTCCTTTGCACTGCTCCACACAAACTGAAGCTGTTTCATTTAGTGAAGGGACATCCCCCCTTCTCTCACCATTGAGAATAGCTTCAGATGGCATATGTTCAACCCTTCCAACTTCAGCATTGAGCACAGTAAAGTACTCCAATGTTGCAATTGTAATGAGGTGTTCAGGACCGAAAATGCACCGTCTGATTTTCTCTGCTTTTCCACAGTAGTCAAGTGCCTGCTGGAACCTTTTCTCCTGTGCACAAACCCGTGCAAGCTGTTCAAATTCATCAGCTTTTCTCACAAGAAGGTCACCATACTCTGCAGGGTCATTTGTTTGTTCGCTGCAATTGCCAGCCACTCCCCCCTTTATCACAGCTTCGTAAAACAGTTTCTCGGCTTGCGCAAATTCCAAGGCTTTGTCGAATTTCTGCAGAGCACGACAGACATCTGCCAAGTCGTGTAACGTCTGTGGTAGTTTTGCAAAATACTGACACTCCTGCATCCCTTTAAGGCACTCCAGAAAGCACCAGAGCGCGTCCTCTAGTCTCTGGGACTTCAGTCCCACCCCTCTTTCGTGAAGCTCTTCACATCTCGTCTCGGTCGTTTTGAAGGTAATAAATGCATCATCACTGAGGGAATCGTCATCGCCTAGTTCTTGCAGATGATGTTCCATATCATCGTCCAAGCTACAGCCAGCTGAATCAAAGCGATGTGCTACCTTCCTCATGCTCTCCGGCTCCATCATCATGTATGATGTAACATAGCCCATAGATATATGACACGGTTCCGTGTCATATATCTATGCATAGCCAGACTCTCCTGCGCACGGTCGCGGGCCGGTACCGCATTGAAATCAAATGTTGGTTCGGGAACGAGATTTCTGGTAACCTAGGTTTCAAATTGATGCGCACTTATTAGAAAATCATTGCGATCAGCTGGAATGGCTCAGCTGCAAGTTCCCAAGGACTATGTCAGGAAGCAGTTATACTCAATGGGGATCCAGGATATATCTGAAGGAGATCTGGAAAGCTACACCAGGGGTGAGACTCAAAAATACTCGCTATTTGATGAGTGCAGTAGCTACCACATCAAACTCCCTTTTGCAGACTTCTCCAGGCTAATACAAGAACGTCTGCAGCATGAAGACTCAGCTGAGCTATCCAGCACTAACTCTTCCTTGGCTAGCACACCTGTATACCCCCCACCTACCAGTAGCATGCATACACGAGGGGACACTCTTCTTCACTCAGGTATGCCACGTTGTTTGGAGATGTAGAGTTGGTTTACCAGCTGTTAGTAAAACTGGAAAAATAAACTTGTTGATTTCAGTTTGATTTGAGTATTGTGTACTCTGTGACCACACTCGTGGCTTTAGCGCAACAACTGTTAGTAGACCTTGACACAAACTACATGATTACTTGACACCAAGATTCAGTAAATATCGGTTTCCGTGAGTCACTGACTTGCAAAGCACAGTTTCCGCGGAATTATACAATGTTCAAATAGAGCTGAAATCAACGGTAAACAGATAAAGGCTCTATCTGATTGCGCAAGTGTTTACTTTGGTTCACAGACAGTACAGCAGGACAGTCACAGACACCCCTGATGACTCCCCATATGCACCACACCAACATGGCACCACCTGGGTCAGCCGTTTTCAAGGTGAACCTCTCTCCCTCAGTTCTGTACACAGAGCCGAGCACTAGTGTGTTCAGTATGTACAATATCATGTGTACCCCCTTCAGACATTCCCAGGGGACAAGGAGAATCGAGTGCATTTCCTTCTCCCCTCGGCCACCCCTAGCCCAGTCCAGGTGACTCCCCACAAAGACCACAGTCTTTACAGAGGGGGAGAGGGGTCTGGGACCCTGCAGGAAAGAAGAGTAGGTGGAGGTGGTGGTGGAGGAGGAAAACAAAGAAGTCCTCCCAAGAGAAAGGTTTTAAGGTATGTCTGATTCATGATCTGGGTATGCCACTGACTCTTGTTTGTTGGTTATGTATCAGCCTCATACCCAGGCTATGTAGAAAAGGAAAACATGGCCTGGCTACGAGGCTTAATGGCCACTGACTCTTGTTTGCTGCTGGTAGGGTCATAAGTGGTCACTTTCTTCTCTTGTAACAAATTTGTTGTGCTGTCCTGTGCTAGGAAGCGTAATGGAGAAACACTCGTCTTTGACGAATCTATCTCAGACTGGGGATCAGGTGAATTCTTTGTCCGTCTTTATTGCATCCCTCTTTCAACCACTCTCACACACATTAACACTTGCACACACACGCACACACACACACACACGCACACACATTAACACATGCACACACATGCACACACACACACACACACACACACACACACACACACACACATGCACACACACACACTCCACACACATACACGCACACATTCCACACACACTCCACACACACACACATGCACACATACACGCACACACACACACACTCCACACATGTGCATACACATTCACACACACCAGAGGCTGGCAGTCCGAGGATTGCAGCGGGTGTAGCTAGCCAGCTCTCCGACCTCTCTCTCACTTCAGTCACATCCACTGACACTGAGCACAGCACACTCTCAGTACAAGAAACCCACGCCCCCAAGCAACAACATAAATCATGTGTGTAGTGCAACAATTCATGCTCATTCCCAGGCCTCCAGTTTTGGAACTGAGAGTTGGAAAGACCTGGGTAGTTTGGTATTAGTGGATAGACGAATGTTAAAATTGGCTGTCTATTAAAATTGCAGTTATTAGGCCTTGTACTGCGCATCCACACTTGAGAGGCATCAAGAAATGCGATCCTGTCACAAGGTTTGTACGTGTACTGTTTTATTGTGAGGTGACAGGTTTATGTTGAGTTAACTGACATCTATTTTCATTTCACAGATATCATGAATTTCGGCAGATGTGGGACACGAATAAAATTCCTGGAGAGAAGAGTAGAAATGGTCTCAGATGGCATATAAGGGTGTGTCCACAAGGGTAGTCTCATTCCCATGTTATGGAGGGAAATTTCATCCTTTTGTACATGTATGTGGTGTACCTGGAACGAGACCACACCATTATCAGTTGGACTAAAGAAACGATCCAGGCTGCTTTTTGTCATCTAAACTGGGGCATACACTAGACCAGTTCTTTTCTGACCTATTCACTACCTCAGTTGAGAGAACTGTCAAGCACACTATATTATAAGCATCATAACTGTTGACAAGGATACTGATACTTACAAATGCTAAGGACGGCTGGGAGCAATTGGGACATGTCCACCATAGTGCACAGGCACCACTTTGAGTATGAAAAAAAACTTTAGTACATAGTTTTAATATCCCACGCTGGTCAGTGAGTCTGGGAGTGACATTTGTGTGTTGGTTTTTCCCATACAGGAACAGCTATTACATCAAGATGTCCCCCTGTACGAGGTGAGAATTGTCTGCTGATGAGGTGGATGCTTAACATGGCTTTCCTGAAGCCAGTAATGTCAGTTTGTCCAATTTTGTTTCCCTCTCTATGTAGCCGTCAAGGAGGCCACACAAGACGAATGACTTTGTAGTTCCTACTGAAAAGAAACGTCTGGCATTACGATGGGACATCAGACACCAACTAGCACACCGCCACTAACCCACTGTACCATCTCATCAATATTACCACTGTGTACGGCACAAATTCACTTCTTCTCAACAACAAAATAATAGTGACACAGCAATTTGACACACAGACACACCACATACACAAAGGTCCCCATCTACTCTTTGTACACAGCCTCGTACACAGCTTCCAGCCACAGGGCCACTGCGTGTGCCCCTGGGTCAGGGCGGGTGAGCTGGCTGACATGGACGTTGCTGGCTCTACCAGCCTGTGCTACCATCTCTGCTGTAGCTGCTGTACCAACCTTAGCAGCCTGCATGGGACAGGAAAATAGCTCAGTCATAAGATTCTCCATGGAGTTGGATTGCAAGAAAGAGCTTGATAATCTCTTCGACATGTTATATCAAATCTCTCAATTCCTTTGTGTATGAGGGAGCTAACAAGAGATTTCAAATCTATTGTCATGGGTTCGTAAGAGGTGTATATACCTCCACTGCTGCCTTTAATGTTTCCACTGCCTTCCCTTGAGTGGTGGACTCTGATAGGTCCCTCATGAGGACATTGACAGCTGGGCCGAGGGCATCCAGCTGTAATACAAACAGGAAAGACTGATCGATCTCTGATTCTCTGAGCCTCCACCATGTGGAAGCCTGAGAGACTAGGATCTATCTACTGTCATACAGAAGACGCTTGTTTAGAGGAAGGGCAGGTGTCATACCATTGTCCTATCACCAATGTTTGCACCACCGCACCTACATGGAATTTAGAGTGGATTGAATCATAATCATGAGCTTGGTCTCATACCCAGACCCCACTATGTACAATGTGGGTCTGGGTATGAGACTGAAATGCAGTATAAATACTTACTTCATAATAGCCTGCATACCCTCCTGCAAGGCTTTTGCCCAGGAGAGAGGCTGGGAGGGCTCTGCCAGTGTGGCGGCACCAGCACTCAGAAAGAGGTTGTAGATCTATAATAGAGCAGTAGTGTGAGTGTGAGTGTGAGTGGTTACTTGGCTTCATTCTAAACCAAACAAGGTCATTTTGCCAATGTCTTTGGAACGAGGTTTTATTTTATTAGTCTTGTGCCCAGCCATCCTGGGGGGTATGGACAACTGATTACTGTGGCTTACTGCTCCTGATGTTCCTCCCATGTGATTTTCCACATGCTCAGCGAGAGAGAGGAGAGCCTTTTTAGGGTCATCCCAGGCAATGCAGGGAATCCTCTTCCTTATAGCTGCAGCACAAAGAACAAGTTATCAACCATCATCTGCACAATGAGTATCAGGAGACATACCATGACATAGGACTACTATAGGGACTTTTGTCACTTGCAGTATAAAAGGCTAGGGTTACTTCTGTACTAGTTCTGGTGCATATCGCATAGAAACAAGGCCTAGTCACACTGCAACGTTTTCTATGTGTTGAGTCAGCACTCGTTGGTGTTTGGTACACTGACCATTACCTTCAGCAGCCCGATGCACCCTTTGCCATTACCAATCACAAAAATAATGCAAGTTACTAAGTCAGCTATGGGTTAAAACTACCTTGGCCTTACACATGCAGCTTTCATGTGTGGTGATGCTAATGTAAACGGGCTGTAAGTAAAATGTATGATAATACCACTGCAAGATAGCCTCGTTCCCAAGCTCTGGCCAGCTTTCCATTGCTTGTAGCTGTACTGCAAGTGACGGAAAGCTGGGCGGGGCCTGGGAACGAGGCTAACCTCAAGAAACAGTAGCCAAGTTCTCTTCTCTTTTACCATCTGCTCCTGCTTTAAGCGTGTTGCCACAGTCCCCATCCCCACCGCCTCGGTCTAGTTCATTGAGCTCCTCCTTCCCTGCTACAAGGACAGCACATACCTTCTCCACACACCTCTTCAGGATCCGCCCTGGATGAGGGAGTGCTAGTATTGTAGTGTGCCCTTGTTCCCAGCAGCTTTGTTAATACTGTATGATATGTGACAAAAGCTGAGGAATTGAAGAACCTGGGAACAAGGCTAAAAGTACTGTAATGTACTGTGATATACTGTGGTATACTGTGATATACTGTAATATACTGTGATATACTGTAATATACTGTGATATACTGTGATATACTGTGATATACTGTGATATACTGTAATATACTGTGGTATGCTGTGATATACTGTGATATACTGTGATATGCTGTAGTATACTGTGATATACTGTGATATGCTGTAGTATACTGTGATATACTGTGATATACTGTAATATGCTGCGACATGCTGTCACAAGCAATGTGATGCCCCAGTCCTCCCCGGGCTCCTCACCGGTGCTAGTGGTAGGCTCTCCAATGTCTTCAGGTTCACTGCCGGTCTGGCTGGACTGACAGGGAACGGGGGCAGGGTCCACTCTCGCCTTGTCACCATGGGGAACAACAGAGGTATTCGGCCATCCAAAAGCAGTGGTGGGGAGATCTAATACAACACAGAGTAATAATAAAATACTAATGTATAAATAGATCAACTCTCCTATAGAACCAAGCCTCGTACCCATGCTCATTCCCTCTTATAGTGAGCAGGAAGAGCCTGGGGGTGAGGCTACATAGGTGAATAAATGCAGAAACACTTAAAAACACCTGTCTGCAAGTTAACATGTAAGCTAGCACCCATGGGCACTTTCATAAGAATGCAAACAAGAGAGGTCAGGGGCTGAGATGGGTTTCCTCACCGAGGCACTCCTCCCAAGAGTCTGAGGAGACCTTCAGTAATGTGAGAGAGACACCGGCCATCTCCATGGAAGTCATCAGAGATCCCACATACACCCTGGTCAACTTTGCCTTCGCCTTGTCAACTGCAAACACACAACAATATTAGCTCCTGAACTACAAGTAGTGCTAGAAGATGGTGACAAGGTGTAGTCCCATTCCCAGATTGTATTTCATAGCTGCGGAGTAACTAGAGAACAAGGTTATGTGGGGTGAGCACGAGCAAGCCACACCATTTTGATTCCTTGTTCAATATGTCTTCCCTCTCCCAAAACAAAACCTTCCAGGAGGTTTCAACCCTCATGTGTGTGACAGACTTACCTGCAACACTTCTCTTCATTTTACGCAGGGCTCACCCTCACCAGTAATGATGTAATTATAAATAATGCAACTATATACCTAGGTGCCTGATGGCTGCATTTGCCACAATGGAGAGCTCCATGTTGGAAGTTCCACCAAGATTGTTGATCACCAACACCACTGTCATGCCTGTGAAGATGATGTCATAATTACATCATAGATAACTGTAGCCTCGTTCAATTTCCAAGTGATCTCTACAATGTATTCCATTTTCCTTCAATGGAGACAGGAGTCTGGTGATGTGCTAACTTGACCTCATTCCCAGTTTTCCTAGCCTCATTCCCAGCCCCTCACCCAGCTTGCAGTGTGGAAAGTTAGGCAAGAGGGAAAAAGGCTGCAGTTCTTCATCACAGGTATTCTCATGCTACTTATACTACAAGTGATGATGGCTGTGGTGGAGGACTAGGAACAAGGCTAGTGCTAACTAGTACAGTCACTACGTTTTAGTGCCAAAGTGGACCTGAGGGGCCACTTTTTACTAGGGCCACTTTTAGCATGACAGGCCTACCTGGATCAATGTTGAAGTACCGGTACCCTGGCTCTTGCGATGTAATTTGTGTCAGCATCCTCTCCACCACTGTATCAACAGGCTGCAGCTGTGCACACATCACAAACACACATCAGAAAAAACGGTTCCATTACCACCATATTGGCAGAAAATTAAAATGTGACATACCTTAGTTCTCTCTGCCCCAGCTTCACCATGGATACCTGGCCAATTATGAGAGAATACTTTTGTTCAAAAAGTTCTCCAGTGGGATTGGAAGAACAACTTATATACTAATATTTACAATGGGAGAATACTGTTCTAGACGGTATAGACCTCGGAGGAGCGAGGGTACATTTTCCTTAATCTAGCTCCCAAGCTCCCCAGAGATGTGGTACTATGAGGAAGCTAATACCTGCCTACCGAGACCTAGCTCCATTTCATCCTCTCCCAGAGTAAAGTTGGGTTTGTGACCTGGAACACTGCAGGGGGACAGGCTCACGCTCATGGTAGCTGTGGGAGGTACGAAGTCATACACATAGCAAGCATCTGGGAGTGAGGGACAAGTCTCTTACCAATGTTGTCAGCCACTTTTTGTGCGGCAGAGGTCACCTCTTCCAGCCTGCAGCCTCTCTCTGCCAGAGCCCCTGCAATCTGAGGAATCAAACATCCTCACAGCTTGATCAGTTACTAAGAGCAGTAATGTTACAGCTGGTTACCTGGTTCAGCCCTTCCCTTTACACTCTACTGTATACAGTACACAACCACTGTATACAGTACACAACCACATAGTTCACCAACCTTATGCACAAGTATGGTGCCGCAAAGCCCCCTCCTTCCGGCTGTATTTCCTGTGCTAGGGAGAGCACAATCCTCTCCAACAATCACCATTCTCACCTCCATCCCTTCCGACCTGGCTCTCTCAAGAGCTATCCCAAAGTTGAGCCGATCTCCAGTATAGTTCTTCACAATCATCAGCGTGCCTCCAGGGCTTCTTACAGTTCTGAGAGCCGCAAGGATGGAGGCGGGGGGAGGGGAGGCAAACACCGCACCAGCAACCGCTACACTCAGCATGCCATGTCCGACATAGCCAGCGTGTGCCGGCTCATGTCCACTACCACCACCAGAGAGAAGGGTCACCTGTGTATGAAAACTGGGAGCGTGAGAGGCTAGGTCAGTTCTGTTTCATATTTGTTCCTTACCGATGCTAGTCTGCAGAAATTGAATCATCTTTACCACAGAGAGGTAGACATCACCCACCTTGCCTTCCTTGGTAACCGTCTCAATGTCGGCCCTGACCACCACACGGTGCCCCTCCAGCAGCCGCAAGCCAGGGTGCACTGCCACCAGCCCTGCTAGGGCTTCATCCACCACACTCTCCGGATTGTTGATCAGCTTCTTCTTGCTCATAGCTACACTGAGGACTCAGTTCAACTTCCTTAAACTAGCAAGTTAATTCAACAACTGACATCAAAACATCCACCAGATTGACTAGTCTCGCTGATACAGCTAGCCTAGGCCCTGCCCCAGCCTCAAAGACAACCTTCAGCTTACCTGCTCCACTGATATAAGATTAGCCTCGTTCCGCCTTCCAGCCTGGGTACGAGGCTACTGTACTTGGTGCGGCTACTGTACTTGGTGCGGCTACTGTACTTGGTGCGGCTACTGTACTTGGCGATGTTAGTGTTGCTGAGAATCTGGGTTGGTCTGGTCGCGGCAATAGCCGTGGTCAACGCAGTGCAGTGCTTCCTGGATGGACAATACCCGCAGAAGATGATATACACCTTGCAACCCCATGAAGGTCTGTGGTGGGAGTATGGCGTTTCCAGCTAGCCCTGCTCATATTAACCCCCTCCTCATATTACCCACCCACTTTCTTTTCCCTCTCTCCCCGCTTGACCTCCCTCCCCCTCAGCTACACCCCTCTTTGCCAGAATGTTTGGAGTGTGGACGCTGTTGGCTGCAGTGGCACGAGGTACATTTGCAGTGTATCCACACAGCAAGAGGTAAGCAGGTCAATTCATCCTCATGAGATATTTTGCCTTACCCCCCACCCATTCCTCCTCTCTACCCTCATAATTATAGTTTGTTCCTGGTGACGTTCTCTTCCTTCCTGGTGGCTTTCCTACATTTTGCTAGTGAGATTTTCCTCTACGGAACTGCAGACCTCACAGCTGGCTCTATCCTACCACTCATTGTCTCAGGTCAGTAGCACGACTTGTCCACCATTGTGAGTGTATAGTGGTAATGTACTCCCACACCTAGTGCTCTAAATAACTAGCCCCATTCCCAAGCTTCCTCCTTGGTTTGTGTAGACAAGAAAGAACTGGGGAGGTCTGGGCTGGAAACAAGACTACTAAGCACTTAGGCTGAAATAGCATTGTCAAGTTTCACAACGTGATAGTTACAAGTGATGGAAAAGCCGGGTAGGGGCTGAAACGGAGGCTGCAGCCAGCAATGTGACATGTACATTTGATGTTGAAATAATCCTGTGACAAAGTTGTCATCATAAGATGGTCATGGGTGTGATGTGAACAGGACTGTTCCCTCCCCCTCCCCCCCAGGATTGTCTATGCTGTGGATGTCTTTTATGTGGCCTCTGGTGGGCAGAGATATGAACAAGAAGAGAAACTAGCAGACCATTTTATTTACAAGTGCAACTGTACATAATGCAGTAAGAGAAATGAGACAAAACTTTACAACAATAATCAATAAATAATTAACATATATTATACTATTTTTCTCAAAAAATATAATTTATAGTATGATACAGTAATGAATTTGGGATAGAGTCAAGAAAAATACACAGCAAGGGAATGGGGTAAAGGGGATGGGGGGTAGAGAGGTTTAATATTCTAAATCAAATAAATAATTCAATTCAGTGGTACCTGCCTCTTCCATCAGCCTTCTGCACTGCAGGGACAAAGAAGGGGCTTCTGATCCCAGAGGCAGTGCGTGGGTCTTGCAGTGGGCTAGGGTTAGTGACCACAGTCCTTGGTCCCCCTTGACTCGAATGAGGACGTGTCGTCTGGGAGCGGCTTCCAGGACATGGTGGACGTCCGTTCATCTTTTGGTAGTAGTCAATCGCTTCAATCACATCTTCTGCAAGCATTTGTTTCGTAGTCTTCTTCTTTAGACCACGTTTTTCTGCAACAGCTTTGCCATTTATGGTAAGAACACATTTCTTGAGTTCGCTTCCCTTGAAGTTGAACTCCTCCCAGTTGTAATCGTAGGTAAATCCCGGATTATGTTTAGCAGAGAAACGCTCAAACATTCGGTGTAGCTTCTCCACGGCATTGGCTGTGAGCCCAAGACAGGAGTTACACGGGCACACCTGCCGAGCAACCTCCTTCATTTCTGGTGCACTAAATAGAGTCTCCTGTTGTTGGGTACTCCTTAGCTTCTGTTCCTCTTTGGCATTCTTTTCATACTTCATTCTGATGGACGATATCAAGGTATTCACCTCGGTTGCCACATCACGATGGCTTTCTGGGTCAACTCTTGGCTTTTTGGTGTCAAGTGGTCCATCAGTGTCTGGCCCTTGTGTGAAACTTTCTTGCTCACTTTGTCGCCTTTTTCTTCTCCTAGCTCTTAGCTCGTCAAAATCTGGCACTGGGTAGGCGGCAACCAACGCTTCGGCTTTAGCGGGATAACTGCAGCCTAAAAACTTCATGTTTGCCCACACGTTGGAGAGGGTGAGGGCTTTTTCCAGTCCAAAGGTGTCCACATGGTCTTCTACAAACTTGACCCTCGATTCCCACTCGTGCCTCGGCTCCCAAGGCGATTTCTTCACGAGTTCTTCTACTACCCCCGGGCCCTGGGCTGTAGCCATTCTCACTTGAACTAACCCTCAAGGCACCGCGTATCGCGTACCGCCAAGCTGCTTGACCTTTGACCTTTATAGACTGCAGAGAAGACATGGAGGACTTTAGAAGGCGACTGCCGGGCTGTGTCCAAAAGCTTTCCCTCAATTTTATTATGAGGGAGGTCCATGTTTTCTCCAGACTTCTCTACCGCAGCAAGAATCAACATCGGAGAGACAGATCCTTTCAAATGCTTAATAGGGTATGGCTGTGGATTGTAGTTTGGAAGTAAAGTGTGTACATTGTGATCTTCATCCTCTGTACAGGTATCCAAGGATCTAAAGCGTTATCATGCTGCAGCTCTGCCAAACCAGCTGAAAGCGCTGGTGAAGTTATAGTGAGTGAGTGTGCAACTGTTAAAACATGTCAATGCCAATTGAGGTATCTGGTTGACCTAAAATGCAGCTCTGGTGGCGTAAATGTGAAGACAGAAGCAGGAAAGTTGGCCTCCAGGCTGACCAACTGTGCTGAGTTTATAGCAAAACTAATAAAATTCATTGAAAGAACTTTCAGGTGCACAAATGAAAGCTTGTGTGTACATTTCTTCATTTTAACATTACTGGTTCTGTTTGTTACAGTGAAGTTCACCAGCGGCTGTTGATGAGTTGGTTCATCCCATTCAACCTGCTCATGCTTGCATCTCTGAGCAGAATGTGGTAAGTTAACTGTTACTGGCAGTGGGAACAACAGACTGTATGTCTAGCTTGATGTGGCTGTCTAGCAACGTAGTACATCCTACAGATTTTAGTTTGTTTACGTTAGTGTGCATGTATACATATGTAGGTTTTGTCTGCGATATCACCTTTTGGCCATCTCTGAAACATATGACATTGTAAGGAGTTTTCTCTATGAAGATGCTAAGGTCAGTGTGTTATTTGGTGAGATGTTTCTTCTTGTAACTATGGGCCATATGCATGCTAAGGTCAGTGTGTTATTTGGTGAGGTGTTTCTTCTTGTAACTATGGGCCATGCTAAGGTCAGTGTGTTATTTGGTGAGGTGTTTCTTCTTGTAACTATGGGCCATGCTAAGGTCAGTGTGTTATTTGGTGAGGTGTTTCTTCTTGTAACTATGGGCCATGCTAAGGTCGGTGTGTTATTTGGTGAGGTGTTTCTTCTTGTAACTATGGGCCATGCTAAGGTCAGTGTGTTATTTGGTGAGGTGTTTCTTCTTGTAACTATGTTCCATGTCTCCACCAGCTTCCTCTCAGTATCACTAACCACCTGAGAAGACCATATCGGAGCTACCTCACAGAGTCGGTAGAAAGAGCGCAGGCATTGGTCACTAGTGCTGAGGGAGGAAGGACTAGAAGAGGAAGGCTGGGTAAAGAAGAAAAGAACGCTGTGCCTGCTAGTGAATCTATTATCAATGACATGGGAGGTGAGATACTGTCCAAGGTGGTTTGTGAGTACACTAGATATTTCTGTGGTATGTACACACTCTCTTTGTGGTACAGTATTCACCTGAGGATTGTGTTATTCAACAGTGCCTGTGGTTTTGAATGAGGAGCAGCTGGCTCAAAGGCAGCAGGACTTGATTCACCCCTCGAAACTGCTATTCCTTCAAAAGAACTTTTCAGCAGCTGCAACTGCTACAGAAAAAGATAACATGGAGAAATGCTCCCAGTTACCAAAGCCTGAGTTCAGTGGCCAGGGAGGAAGAGGTGGAAGAGTTCCCATAAGATTCAACACTCTTATAGTGTTGGTCAAGAAGGGAAGAAAGGTGTTGAAGCTGAGAGCAAGGAGCAGGAGGCTAATCTCAAGACTGAGTAGAGATGGGTTTGCATACATGGTTGCAGCAAGACATGTCAGACTTGGAAGCAGGTCTCCCTGGGGCTTGGTTCACTGGTGCAGCTTGCAGCTACACAGCACTCTTTTTCCACCATCAAAAAACTTTCATTTGAGGAGGAGAGGGAAGCCAAAACAAGGTTTGTGTAGATCAGACCAAGTTGTGCAATTTGCTGGTTTCCAACCAGCTGGACACAGGAGTGTGCAAAAACTTCAGGAGAAATTTGACCTAGAAATGGAGGAAGCCGAAGCAGATGGGAGTGAGAGGACTATTAGCGGAGTGCAAAACCACCAGGGGTCGAAGGAAACAGCACTACAACTGACTTCTTCTTGTGATGCTATTGAAGACATATTTCGCACACTGGAAGACACACAGTGACAATAATCATTACCGTGGTTACTGACTTAAAAATATATGACAGTAACCCTTGTTAGTATAAAAAAATCAATTTAATGGTGTTTAAGATAGGTTGTCAGTCTCCACAATTGCTTCTCCCTCACTTCTCTTCTTCCTCCTCTCTTGGGTGAAGAGGGCAAGATCCTCTGTGACAGTGGTTAGCTGCTTACAGCCATATTCACTGAAATGCCAGGCACCGAAGCAGGCTTCTCGACAGAGATGGCAGTACTGGAAGTGACATTTGCGACAGTGGATCCAGTTACGGTTGTTGGTCTTGCTCTCAACCTGTGTCAGTCATTGTGGGTGGAATTGTAAGCTCATGACTTAGTGAGTGATCCTGTGAAGCAATTTTGAGACAGAAATGCAATGGCTTTATTTTCCCAATTTTAGGTTGTGCAAAATGACCTGTGAGCAAGCTCCTCCCCAGCTTTTCAGTGAACATACAATCGAAAAGCTCTGGAAATGCGGCTAGGAGCAAGGCTAGACACTGGAATGTTTACTATACGTCTACCCACCTGTCCACACCGAGGGCACTCAGACATCAGTACATCTTGTAACAGCTGTTCGTCATTGGGGGCCTCCACTACTTCCCTCCCCCGTCCCTGCTCCTGTGGAGGGAGGTAGTCCTCTGGCCTGAACAACTGACAGCCACTGCTATTGAAGTGGTTGTAGCTACATCAGAGAGAGAGAGAGAGAGAGAGAGAGAGAGAGAGAGAGAGAGAGAGAGAGAGAGCAAAATTAGAGTTGGGAGTCAGAGAAGGAGGCTACTGTCTCTACACTCACCCAGCTATGAGGTTCCCGCACAACCAGCAGAAGGAGGAAGCACAGCTTCTGCATGTCATCTTGTTACAGCCACCATTCTTCTGGATCATGCTCTGGCACTTGGGGCATGGCCTTGCATTCTCACCAGAACGCATCCAGATGAGGCTCTGGGGGAGAGAGAAGGAGGAAAGCAGCCATGATGATGATGTTTGTGTTTTGGGGACAGGTACATGCATGCCAGAGAGTGAGATGGGGGTAGGCTCTTCCCCTGTCATGTAGCTTGCCTTCAGTTCTTCAATTCTCCTCTGGTCCTGCTTGTTCTTTTTCTTTACAATGACAGTGTTGACCTCCACTTCATCACCTTGTTGGGTCCCAACCTCAGCAGTAAGAGCATATAACCTCAGATGATGTCATTTTCATGAAAATGACATCATGTGCACCAAGAGTGCATAAGAACGGGCGGCTAGAGTAAGAGTGTGTAACTCCAATAGATGCCCGTAGTCCGGTCAAAATTATTGAACTGTACTATAAATAGAACACCCAGTCACATGCTTAGCAACAACGGCTTATGTCTACGCACAGCTGTGCAGTACGTGTTACTATTTTTAGTACTCATGGTAAATTCTGACCGGTTTCGAATTTTACGTAGTTACAGTAACAGTTAACATACAACAATGTATGGTGCGGTATACCAACCCCAGTAGTAAGTGCATAACAGCAACAACAATGGGTATACCAACCTGATTAGTAAGGGCATAACATATGGTATGGTATATCAACCTCATTATTTAGTAAGAGCATATTTGTTAACATACAACAATGTATGGTGTGGTATACCTACTTTTTCAAGTGCAGGGCAAATTCCAGGCCCATGCCATGTCTGCCTGCATAATTTGCAGAAGGGAAATGCACACTGGGGACACATAGCCAGGTTTGAGTCCGGTTCCGAGATTACCCTGGAACCACATGATGTCCTAGGACAAAACACCATTCCAGGAACAGAATCCAGCTGAACCTCATTGCGCAAATGAACATACCTGTAAAAAATGTGAGAGGATCGAGCTCAAGTATGGCTGTGAGAGTAAGTTTAAAAAAGCACTTCTGACCTTTCAAATAGCTCCTTTGGTAGGATGCCCTGGAGTAAAGTGTCAGAGAGGGGACTGGTACAGCTCTGGTAGGGACATTGCAAGTGGCCCACCTGACCCTCACCTATACACACCTAGAGAATGTTAACATGCTTACTTGGAGTGTAAGGGTTAAATACAGGTATATATACCTATTATTGGAGTTAAATAAATGGTGTATGCTTAATAAATGGTTTTCTTGTGCTCCAAAGTGCAATCAGTGCTGATCTAGACAACCTACCTGACAGTATCCCAGGATACAGTTCTTGCAAAACAGCTGCTTGCAAGTGTCACATGGCTCGCAGAATTCCTCCCCCAACAGTTCTGAGACGCAAATCCCGCACTCATGTTTGTTTTTCAGAAACTCCTTATGGTCCTCATACCGATCGAACTCTTCCATGTCATCCAGTAGGGAGGTACTTCGAAGGAAGACCTGACACGGATGGTTGGACAAGGATGGCCTGTCACTGTGTTGGGTGTGTAGATCAGATGGTCGTTCATCTGTGTTTATAGGTTGCTGATAAGGGTGGTCCTCATGCGGTATTGTGTTTTTGTAGGTACTGAAGTCTCTCACAAACTCTTGCTGTAGGTATGTGATGCACTCAAACACCATAGGGAAGTCTGGAGTGAATAACTGCTGCAATTTCTCTAAAATGAATGGAACAACTTTTGGATCAATCCAACGTGAAGATATGTGGAAGTTGGGGGGCAGTTTTGAGGGGTATCCAGAGTGGTACTTTACGTACAGTTCAATGGGAGGGAGATGGGTGACTCGTGTGGACCGCCCAGTGGACTGCATTCCATCCTGTGAGGTAGTCGGTACAGAGAGGTTGCCGGAAGTAGTTGAAAGAACAAGTTGAACTTCACCCTCAATCTGGGGAGCAACAGTCACCTGTAATCAAGATGGCGTAATGAAATTTAGTGTCCTCAGATCGTTCACCACCAGGTATCATGCATGGAGTGGGTGACAGGGGGCTAGTTGGATAATGGCCTACATCACATTACTTGCCAGAAATTCACTGTTTTCCTTCACAATGATTATTTCATTGCTATAGATGCTCTGAAGCATCTCCAGCTCCGTCCTCTGCTGCTCCACGTTCTCCTCCTCCTCCTCCTCCTCCTCCCCCTCTTTCTCAAGTGTACAACAGTCTCCTTCAGCCATTTCGTCATATAGGCGGCTCGAGCTACGTGACGTCACGTTTAATAAGTCTGATTGGTTGGTTTTAAACATTGTTTACGTGTCTGATTTTCAAATTTTCAAGTTATCATGAACATGGAAGAAAGTAGTAAGGATGTGCTTCAACAGCTGGGATCGAAGTGGGCACGGGTGTTAGCGGGTAGTTTGCATAGTGCATGACACTAGTGCCACGTCGGATTCAAGTACAAATACTAGCCCCAGGTACATGACTAGTCTCGGAACCAGACTAGTACATGACATCCATAGATGGTAGATCACCGTAGATTAGTGTGCTACTAGTGCTTTACTATCTGTGGTGGCACAGAGAAGTAAGAAAGATGCATCGCTCTCCATCAGGTCAGGTGTCTGTGGACTTGCTGCTAGACTTTCTGCAGCTGTGTGAGACCAGTGGATTCATTGAGTTGAGACTTCCCCTTGAAGACCTCAAGTCTAAGGTATTAAACCACTGCACAGCTAGCCATCTATCCTATAGTTTTAGACACACTGGTCTTTTTTTTTCTTTCTTCAGCTCAATCTGCTATGGGGTACCATCTTCCAAGGCCAATCCGGATCAACATCACCACGGCCTTGTACCAGCTGTCCAGAGGAGGAGGCATGTCTGGATACAAGCTACACATGTGTCACAAACTCTTTCTCCTCGCTCCCATCCGAGTCCCCACCCCCTTCTCCTGGGCTTTCTGGGAGCCATACATTTAGTCATTATGGGGAGGGTGTATCCGAGTCCTTCCTCTTTGATGTCCCAACGCCAGAGCTAACTCCAAACACCGGTCTAGTTCCCCAGTGTACGGAAGAGGAGAGAGAAGCATCTGTACTCACCCCAAATATCCCAGTTGCAACACCTCACTTGGAAGGTGATCAGTCTACCAGCCCCCTAGACCCTGTTGCTGGATCCAAACTACGACAACAAAAATACGACTGCGGAGAAGTCTCGTTCCTAAGTCCTGAAGAGGTCTGCTCCAACATTGACAGTCCTGTCAAGGAATTGAGAGTGGAAGAAATTTCACCAGGCCACGCTAGTGACTACAGCGAGTTGATCTTGAAGGTGGAACCTTTTGATCTTAGTGGGTGTGACATGGCTGACGAGAACAGCTGTCATACTGTGGAGGAGGAGGTGACTGGAGTGGACGATGATCCCACTGTGGACAATGGTACCAGCACAGCGGAGCCTCAAACTACGTGCAGTACTGCTATTGGGTGAGTGTAATCCCAGATCCAGACCTGTAAGATAGAGCCCTTACACGACGTCTTTAACCAACTTGGACCACACCCCCATAGCAATATTGTATGAAGGCTTCACCTACAATACCCTAGTGAACTCCAATCGGTTTTTGTCTCACAAAGCTGCGAGACAAAATCTAGGATGGAAAGTCTGGGTTCGAGACTAACAATACCCTGTACCAAGAGCGCATAAGAACGGGCGGCTAGAGTAAGAGTGTGTAACTACGTAAAATTCGAAACCGGGCGGAATTTACCGCCAGTACTAAAAATAGTAACACGCCCTGCGCACGCTGCGTTGACATAGGCCCTTATGCATTGTTGCTAAGCACGCACGTGACCGGGTGTTCTATTTTTAGTACGGTTCAATAATTTTGCCCGGACTACGGGCTTCTATTGGAGTTACACGCTCTTACTCTAGCTCTTGCCTATACCAAGAGTGCATGATGATGTCATTTTTAGAAATGACGCTATCGTGCGCTCTTGCCTATACACACCAAAGCTTCTGCCTGATCAATTCTTCATATAATTATAACACAGTTGCAAATGTTGTATGAGGATGTTGTATGCTGTAGTGGAGTCTGTAGCATGCTAGACTGGAGTTATTGGCTGTCACGCCATCTCCCATGCAGGTCTGTGTCTCAGCCGATTGTGGTGGACTCTGATGATGAGGAAGCTGATGAGAAGCTGGAAAATTGTAAGAAACAGGCTGGGAGCTCGAGTGGGGCTAGGTAGCTATGTCTTTCCAAACGTTTGTAACAAAAGATGAGTCTAAGAATCGGTGTGAGATCTTTATCGCACTTTTTCTCGTTTCAGTGTTTGTGCAATTGAAGATTGAGTCCTCTAAGAAGAATGCTCCAAAACATATTTCTTCCAGAAAGAGGTACACAGTGTCATGGCAGTCTCTACACACACCCTCTTAAGATGTCTCCCTTCTACACCTGTGCACACATGCTCACTTGCACAGCCTTGCTGCATTTATTGCAAGTGACTCCGAGGAGGTGGAGAGCGATAGTGATGGTGAGGTTCCCAATGAGAACCACACCCCCTGGAAGGTGCCCTTGGCCACGCCCTCTTACAGCACCTCTGACACTCCGTACATCAGAGTGGCGTTCTGTGGGTCACCTCACATGGACGACAGCATCACTACAAAACCAACCACCCAACTCCATCCTCCTAAACCCATCTGCACACCCTTGGGTGAAATGAACCACACATACTATTCCACACCAGTTGCAGGTTGGCACCAACTTGGTCTCATTCCCAAACCTTGTGGTCTGGGAATGAGACTGGGGCTTACAGTATTGCCTAGTTATTTTAACTTCTATGATGCAGTTATGTAGCCCCAAACCTCTTTTCTTGCCATGTGTGGGAAAGGGCCTGACAGTTTGGCAGCTTGATGTGCTCTTGGTTGTGCGTAAGAACTTATTATTGTTGAGCATTTGTCCAATCTTTACGCAGGATTTCGTAAGTACATTCCTAAGCCAGTGACCACACCGTCAGCCAACAAGAACTTCAGTCGACACAAGACGGAGATGATACAGGAACTGTTTGAGCTATTCAACTCCACTGTCTTTGAAAACAAGGTGCGTTCAAGACAACACAAGGCATACATGTAACCACGCTAACTGGTATCATGTATTACAGCTGCCTGCAGACTTGGAGATCAAATGGAACAACAAGCTACGTACAACTGCTGGTTACTGCTACAACCTGGGGTAAGGGTAGCTTCATTTTAGTCTTGGACAAGAGGAGGAGCAGTCTCGTTCCCAGACCGTCAGTACATACAACTGGCCTCACTGGGGATAAGACTAGGGAAGAAGTGTAACACACACACGTTTTCTATTTTGCTCCAGGTTTGGGCTCTCCAGGCGTCATGCCCGTATTGAACTCTCAACTAAAGTTTGTGATTCATATGGTAAAGCATCAGCGACTTCTCCAGTAAATATTTACCATTCACAGCACGTTTTTCGTTCTACTTTTTCCTCGCCTCCAGAGAGAATTCGAGCAACTCTGATTCATGAGATGTGCCATGCAGCCACATGGATCATTGATGGAATCAAGGGTGGTGGACACGGAGCGCAGTGGAAGGCCTGGTAATGCATTGATTGAACTAGCCTTATTCCCAGGCACTGTGTAGAGGTGCTGGCACTATAACTACTGTTGTTTGTTTGTTGTTTGTTTGTTTGTTGTTTGTTTGATGTTGTTATTGTTGTCACTGCAGGGCTAGAAAAGTGAGCATGATACACCCAGACCTTGAGCCTGTGACCCGTTGCCATGGTTATGAGATAGCCTACAAACATATGTACAAGTGCACCAGATGTGACCACCAGTAAGCTCTATGCCATGGCCAGTAGCTACGTACATCTGTAATTGCTGATGTGATTCTGTATCAATCTTCCTGATTAGATTTGGACGACATTCTAAGTCAGTGAACCTGCAAACTGATAGATGTCCATGCTGTCTTGGGTAAGACCATCAGACCATGCTGTTGCTTCCTCCTCCTCCTAGAGGGAAGTCTTTACCCTCATTCCCAGACTCCCCCACACCTCAGCTTACACACTGCAAGTCGTGATAGCTGCCAGTAGTCTGTATCCCGGACCCTTCCTCTCCCGGTCAGAAGGGTCTGGGGTACTGACTAAGCTGATGGTGTGGGAACCTTGGACAGATCTAGTGTGTATTCACTGCTGTCACTTCTGCTACCCTCCCAGTACACTGGAGTTGCTTCCAAGGCTGAAGGCTGATGGCACCCCTGTCGTGAAGAAGCTAAACAGATATGCTCAGTTTGTGAAGGAGAACTATACCACAATGAAGCTGCAGACACCAGGTGGAAGCCACAAAGATGTCATGGAAAAACTCAAGACTGCATACCACGAGAAAGATAATGCCACCATAGCTGATACACGTAGATCCTTTTCGGCATGATTTTGCCCTTCCATTTTCGGGGGCCATTTATTTTTCTTTTTTACTCCCCGCACATTTTAATGTTAACCCCCGCATACTGTTGCTATATTAAACTTGGAACCCGCGAAATGCAGCGCCAGTTGCTGAGCCCGCTGTTGAGAATGGCTGATGTAAAGATAGCAGGTGTGGATACAGAAGAGACTCCCGACTCCCCGCAGGTCAAAACGCTGCAGTACACGCGGCGAGGGCTGAAGATGGTAGGAGAGGAAAAGTCCCTGTTCGACCTGGAAGAACCCGTCTGGCACGCAGACGAAAAGGTGTCCGCGAACGCTTTCCATACGGAAAGCGTGGGAGGGGGAGGGAGGGAAGCTGTATGTAGCTTCAGTAGTGTTGTGGGTAAGGAAGCAGAAGAGAAAGAGCAGTAAATATTTGTCTAAACTATGAAGCCCGTCATGGTAAAAAGTATGTTTAAGGCAGGTGTTCCTAATAATGCCCTCCACGAGCCTTCCATCTTCTCTTACAACCCAGACTCAGTGTGGATTGCTATCGTGATCCGTGCTGAGGTTGGTTGGGTCTGGCTTGTAAGACCCACCACTAAGTTTAGAAAATGATCCCCAGTCCCTTTCTTTTCCTACAAGTAATGTCGTTTCTTCTCATTGCAGAGCCCTCAATGTGACAAGTGCAAGTCTCCCTTCACCTTCACACACAGAAGAGTAAGTCAGTAACATTCAGTTAGCCTCAAACTTGCTTCCAATTTTTCTCCAAAGCTGCAAGACAAAATCCAGAACAGGTACATGTAGCATGGGCTAATGTCACTTACTGGATCAAATGGAAAGAACAGCACCAGAAATCTGGATTAGCATTAGGCCATAGGGTAAGGGTTAGGGTTAAGCAGGTGAAAAGATTTCTGGTGCCATTCTTTCCAGTTGGTCCCATGTCCCTTGCTTTGATATCATTACCATCACCTCCATCACTTATGTAGCACCACTGTCGGCGCTGTGGTGACGTGGTGTGTAGTGACTGTTGTGAGCGGAGTCCTCTCTCTCGCATGGGGTACGTGGACCCAGTACTGGTCTGCAAGGATTGTGCCACCATCTGTAACTCCGAGGAGGAGTTTTTCCAGCACTACCTCAAACCCTTGATGAATGGTAGGTTGTGAGTTAGCTCACTTTCTGGAGGTGAGTGCGAGAGAATCTAGACTATCTCTATTGTTGTTGCAGCAGCTGCTACCGTCTGTTGTGAACTCACATGACCATGTGTGTTTCCTTTATAATCAGTTTCAGCAGCTGCTTCACCTCAGATACAGACATACTGTGAACATACTGTGAACATAATATGTAGTCCCATCCAGATGGCAAGGGGAGTTGTGAATGTACCTGCCAGCTGTTTTCAAATGAGAGATTTCAATCCACTGCATGGTGGTAAACTCACTCTTTATCTTCTACTCTCTCCCCCTTCCTCTCCTTCTCCTTTCTCCCCCTCCTCCCTCCTCTCTCCTTCTCCTCTCCTTTCTCTCCCTTCCTCCCTACCTCCCTCCTCTTCCGCCCTCCCTCCCTCCCTCCTCTTCCCTCTCCCATCCTTCCTCCCCCTCCCACCCACCAGGTGCCTATTTCCACCTCTCTGACTCATCAGACTCCTCCATAGAGTACAACTGCAAACTGAGCCCCAACCATCGGCAGATCCTCGTCTCCGATGACCATCCCCACATCAACATGAAGCAGATTCTGGAGGTGGAGACTCGTGCTGGAGATAGCACAGGTATCAGGATGTCAAATGTCCTATGTTGCAAGATGGACTGATATCTGGATGCATTTTTGCACAAAAACTTTATGAAACTTTACATTGATATTTCTGTAGGTAATTGTTCAGAGGTAACCTAACCTTTGACCTTTGAACCTGCAGTCACAATAGACTAATCGTACATTACAAACTACATTGGATTTACATTAATCACTTCTGCAATCATCAATTGACTTGCATGCACAACCATGGGTGTTGATGATTGGCTAAACTTTGCTAGCCTCACTTCTAGGCCTTCCCCGTCTCCAGTTTTTGATTGCTAGGGACGAGGCTAGAGAACAGCAATTGACTGTATGTAACAGCAGCAGATACCCAGTTATCCAGATACAAAGCTCCTAATTTGTTTCAACCCAGTCTTAGTCAAATACTGTCAGTATGCAAGCATTGGTAACTTATTAGTTGCTGCGAATCTTTTAGCCTTTTATTTCTATCTTAATCTTGGTCATGCAGAGAGTAGTGAAGGTGGAACGTCACGGAAGAGAGGCAGCAGCGGTTCAAGGAACATCAGCCTACAGCTGGTATACAAGTCTGGAGGGCAGGAACACAAAATCGTTTTCACACCCACACAGACGCACAGGAAACAAGCAGTGGAATGGCTGAGAGGGTTGAAAAAGGTACAGTTGGGTGAGCCAGGCTCTCAGTTCCTGGCATTGTCTACACTTTCTCTTTACCTAATATGCCAGACTATTCAAGTGGCATGTAGCCCTGCACCGCACCCTATTTCTTGCTACATACCTCAATAGTGGATTAATATTACTCAGACACCAGGTTTTTTCAACTCCTGTTGAGTTGGTGTTTTCAGAGAGAGACAGGCTGATAGTACAAATCCAAGGAACCTCCCCCTTCCCCCCTTTACCGATAGTTCTCCTTGTTGCTACAAAACCTGTGTTACAAATGACTGTTTGTCCCCCCCCCCTTTACCGATAGTTCTCCTTGTTGCTACAAAACCTGTGTTACAAATGGCTGTTTGTTTTCTCTTTCAGGGACTGATAATGGTGCACGGCAACAAGTGAATAGAGCACACAAATTCAATACAAAACCCTCCCATTGCTTTTGGGAAAGTACGAAAGTTTGTTAAAGTCCACAATGTTTGTTAAGTATCAGTTGATCATGTGTACCTTCCAATTCTGTTCAGTGGTCTGTTGTAAATTTTATGATGTTTGATGCATTTTTAACATGAAATTTTGTAAGACTTTTTCTAATTTTGGGGGCATGTATATACTACTGTATAAGTTCTCCAGTCAAGTGATACAGTGCTACTCTGGTTTGTGAATCTGCCAAAAATAACCTGCAGTGATGCTAATAAACAGGAAAAAACAACAACAATGTTTGTCTCTGAATTGATCACTTGAAGGTCACTTTTGTTGGACTGAGGGTCTGGAAGTCTACTGCCTCCTTCACCGGCCTCGAGGTCCTGGCCTCCAGCTCAATTCTCTCAACCTTTGTCCCCCATGTGAGGTGGGTACCGCTCTGCACAGGATAAAACTTCACCTGGAAATTTTCAGCCAGTTCCAGGTTGTCAAACATAAAGGAGAATCTAAGCTCACTCCTGCGGCCTTTTTGTGTGGAAGTGTAGCCATTAGTGAGCCATGTGAGGGTATATGTAGTGCGGTCTTCTCTTTCATCCACTCCATCGGGTAAAATATCCTCACCACCAATCATGAGCTTTCTGTGTGTGTGTGTGTGTGTGGGGGGGGGGGGGGGGGGAGATGGAAAGAGAGTAGAGAGCCTTGTAGCAAAGTGTATAGTGCAATTAGCAGCATACACAAAGCAATCTATGGAACATCCTATTGAGACATACAAGTGATAGTGCACAGCAATGGAGTTAGTACAACCGTCACTAGCTAGTAGTTGCTGAATATACACTCCACAAATATTTCACCTATGGCTATGATCAGATGTAGAGCTGCCTGCATGTTAACAAATTATATATACTATGTCTACATAGCCACGTTTATGTCCCTCCCTTTTTAATTACTCTCCTCACCGCAGCTGTAATGCAGACGGTTTGACGGTGACTGTTATGTCGTATTTCACGTCACAGCTGATCTTAATGGTGCGTTCGCTGCCGAAGCGCCTCCCGTCCATCTTAAAGTACAGCGGGCGCTGGTTCGCCCTGTCGTATGCCCTGAAGGTCACCGTGAACTCAGATGCCATCCTCCTGCTTGCAAGTACAGTGAACTAGCCGTCTACAAAGTAATTTAGCCACGCCCACACATACCGAGCACTGGGCAGGCCGACAATGCGTCGGCGCGCGCCAGGGCTGACTGACGTCTGACTGACTGTACGTTCCAGATTCCACTGCTAGAGCTCGGCTAGAGCCTGCTGCATACAGCTCTTTGCTGTGAAACGTTGCTTCTAGCTACTGGCTTGGTATGTTTTAATATGTGCAATGCTTTGTGTGGATCACCCAAATTTGATTCCCCTATGATTTTCCCTCAGCTGGACTGACCTGACCGGGTAGGAATGACCGACAAAACGGCTCCGGACAGCCAGCTCCGTCTGGAGTGGGTGTACGGTTACCGGGGGCACCAGTGCCACAGTAATCTCTACTACACAGCGAGTGGTGAGGTGGTGTACTTTGTGGCTGGCGTGGCAGTTGTGTACAGTGTTGCTAAAGTTCAGCAGAGGTTCTTCCTTGGTCATAGCGATGACATCATTAGGTAGGCATCTGATTGGTCAGATTGTTCAAGGTTGGCACCCATGCTGTATTGTGTCATCGCACACATACATGCGCACATGCGCACACACACACACACACAGCCTGGCTCTCCACCCCAGTAAAACATTGGTAGCCTCAGGTCAGGTGGGGAAGTCCCCCTTCATCTGTGTCTGGGACTCCACCTCCCTAGACACCATCTCCATCCTACAAGGAGGACACGAGAGGGGCGTTGCTGCACTTGGGTTCAGTGGGGATGGCAACGTGAGCGGGAAGGGAGGGTATTGAGGCATCAGTGGGAATGCATGAACGTGGGTGTGCGCCTGCCTGAGTGCAACTCTGTTTTAGCCTATATACAACATATAGTTCAACCTCCTCAATGCAGTGTAGCACCCCACGCTGACCAGCAGCTCCAACAACCTAACAGAATTGCACAGCAGGCCTCACAGCCACTTGATACACATTATATGCATATATCTCCTGTCTTAGAAATAGCCTCAGTTGATGCCCCAGGCTACAAAGGATTACATGTGCACACCATGCTCCTCTCTGTAGTGTGTTTTTTCCCTCCCCCACAGCTGCTAGCCTCTGTGGGTCTTGATGACTACCACACTCTGAATGTGTGGGAGTGGCGGAAGGGGAAATTGGTTGCATCCACCAGAGGCCACAGTGACAGGGTAAGGAGTTGTGCCCAACTTAATCAGTTGTCTACTGGTGTTTTATGTGCAACACTGGGTTAGCCTCATTCCCAAGCTGGTCTGGGAATGAGGTATATAATGAACATAACAGGCAGCATTACTGAGTGTTGTTTGTCTTCATACCAACTTATTGTGGAGCAATTTGAGTACAAATTACTAGTAATAGCGCTGAGGCTTTTTTGTCTGAGCCTTTGATCTTGTTCCTTCTCCCCCTTCTTCTCATCCCCTCTTCCTCCTTCTTTATCCCTTCTTTCTCCATGCCCTCTTCCTCCTCCATTCCTTCTCCCTCCTTCCCTCTTCCCCTCCTCCCATGCCCTCCCCTTTCCCCCATTTCCCTCCCCAGATATTTGATGTGCAGTTCAACCCACACTCCAGTGGCTCTCTCGTGACCTGCGGTATGAAACACATCAAGTTCTGGACACTTTGTGGGAACTCCCTCTCCGGAAAGAAGGGCATCTTTGGGAAGAAAGGTTGGGGAGAGGGGGAGAGGGGGAGAGGGAAAGAAGGAGAGATGGAGGAACAGAGGGATAAGAGGGGGAGGGAAGGAAGGAGGGGAAGGGAAGAGGGAGAAGAAAGGAGGGAAAGGAAAAAAGAAAGAGAAGGGTGGAATTGAGGGAGGAGAGGAAACATGGAAAGGAAGAGAAAGGAGAAAAGAGGTGTGAGAGGTAATTGGAGAGGGTTAGAAGTTTTTGCTATGATGTAGTCACCCTGGATTATATTGTGCTCATGCTCAGGAGAGCTCCAGTCAATCATGTGTGCTGCTTTCAGCTCGGCGGACATGACCTACACGGGAACCCTCAATGGAGACGTGTACAAGTGGAAAGAACATTCCCTGCTCTCGGTCATCAAGAATGCACACAGCGTGAGTTCTCTTGTCCACCATAACTGGCACAAGCAATGGAAGACACAAAGTCAGTCTATACACGCTTCTTGTCCATCTCGAATTCTAACTCCTCACTCAAAAGTCGTTCACCTCGTCTGTTACCCTTTGTGTACCACTGGTACCTCACCTCCACCCCTCCTCACCTCCACTCCCCTCACCTCCACTCCCCCCCTACCTCCACCCCCCTCACCTCCACCCCCCTCACTTCCACCTTCCCTCACCTCCACCCCCCTCACCTCCACCCCCTCCTCACTTCCACCCCCCCCTCTATCCCTAGGGAGCAATCTACAGTATCCACAGTAGCTCGGATGGGTTTGTGACAGGGTCACGAGACGGTAGTGTGCGACTGTGGGACACTGGGTTCCAGCCGGTAACACAGCTTGACCTCACCACCACTGCCGGAGGATACAAGGGTAAGAGTGTGCATGCAACGGATGGGCTGCACACATACACATAGTCTCATTCCCAGATATAGCTTTTGTTAGCCTCATTCCCAGGCTCCCAACTGAAGAAAGAGCACCAGACCCCTACTGTAGCTTTTGTTAGCCTCATTCCCAGGCTCCCAACTGGAGAAAGAGCACCAGACCCCTACTGTAGCTTTTGTTAACCTCGTACCCAGGCTCCCAACTGGAGAAAGAGCACCAGACCCCTACTGTAGCTTTTGTTAGCCTCATTCCCAGACTCCAAAATGGAGAAAGAGCAACAGACCCTGCAAGCGACAAACACACAAGGCCTGGGAACGAGGGTAGCACCAGACCCCTACTGTAGCTTTTGTTAGCCTCATTCCCAGACTCCAAAATGGAGAAAGAGCAACAGACCCCTACTGTAGCTTTTGTTAACCTCATTCCCAGACTCCAAAATGGAGAAAGAGCAACAGACCCTGCAAGCGACAAACACACAAGGCCTGGGAACGAGGGTAGCACCAGACCCCTACTGTAGCTTTTGTTAACCTCGTACCCAGACTCTCATACACAGAAAAAGGTGAGCCTGTGTACGACACTGCACTTTGTCGCTTGCTTTTTGTACTGCAAATGACAAGAGGTGTGGTAGGGACCTGGGAATGGGGCTGTGCACCTGGTACTCTATTGTCTCTGGCAACAATAGCATGCCTGGTGTGTGCCAGGCCATCCCAAAGGAGGTCGGACACGGTTGAACTTTACAAATTAAAAGGCTGAGGTCACACTAATTGTATCTCAACAGACCCTAGCTCTCTCAACTTTTATTGAGCTGGGGCCCCAGTTTTCAAATCAAGATTCAAAGCTGGGACCAGTCATAGCTTTCTACCTTGCAATATCCAAGATCAATTAGTGTCACCTCAGCCATTTTAGTTAGTAAAGTTCAACTGTGTCCGACCTCCTCTGAGGCCATCCAGCTTGCAGAAAGTTTAAATGGCAGTTTTTTCTGTTGTAGCTGTACATGCTTTTCAGAAGTTACAAATCGACAAACGATTTACAAATTGATGCCATTGGTATAGCTCTGTGTTGCATACACCATAAACACATGACTGTTACCATGGTAACCAACACCTTCACTGAGTGGTACTAACTGAATTGAAATACATGAAACTGTGTTTTCTTAATTCGAGTTTTTTGTTATCTTAATGGTTTAATTAATCCTTAATTTGTTTAATTAATTTGAATGTTATTTGTTTTGTTTTGTTTATTTAAGTGATTTTATTAATTTGTTAATTTGCATGTTTTGTTAATTTTTGTTAATTTGTTAATTCTGTGGTAATGTAGGTCTATGTGTGAGGAGTGTGTGTTGGGAGGGTGAGAGGGTGCTGGTGGGAACGAAGGATGGTGAGGTGTTTGAAGTGGTGGTTCAGGATCGGAACAACCCGAGGGTGATTGTGCAGGGGCATGCTGAGGGGGAACTGTGGGCCCTTGCCGTACACCCCAGGAAGCCTCTGTTTGCTACCGGCAGTGACGATAAAACCATCAGGTGAGTCCTGTCGTCACTGTCATGCAATTTAGCTTATAGGACGTACTGTAGTTTATAAGACGTACTGCATGCAGTTTATGGGACGTGCTGCAGTTTACGGGACGTGCTGCAGTTTATGGGACGTGCTGCAGTTTACGGGACGTGCTGCAGTTTACGGGACGTGCTGCAGTGTACAGGGATGTACTGTAGTTTACAGGACGTGCTGCAGTTTACAGGACGTACTGTAGTTTACAGAACATACTGTAGTTTATAGGGCATAATATATGTATGAACACACTGCAGTTGCAGTACTACAGTACATACTACTGTATGAACACAGGACAATTTTAGGATGTACTGCAGTTTATAGGACGTATTGTAATTTTAGGACGTACTGCAGTTTATAGGACGTACTGCAATTTTAGGACGTACTGCAGTTTATAGGACGTATATGAACACACTGCAGTTGCAGGTCATGTAGTGATGTGCTGTAGTTTATACTGTAGTTTACTATCATTCCAGGCTGTGGCAGCTGCCGGACAGGTCAGTCCTCTCACATCTCTCCACTTCCCACCCTGTCCGCTCCCTGGCGTTCTCTCCAAGTGGTGCACACCTGGCAGCTGGGATGCAGGATGGTTCCTTCATCGTGCTTAACACAGAGTGAGTGAGTGAGTGAGGGAGTGAGGGAGGGAGGGAGGGAGGGAGGGAGGGAGGGAGGGAGGGAGGGAGGGAGGGAGGGAGGGAGGGAGGGAGGGAGGGAGGGAGGGAGGGAGGGAGGGAGGGAGGGAGGGAGGGAGGGAGGGAAACATGGGAAAGAGAGGGATGTTAGTTTTTTTCTCTCCTCAGGGACCTCTCGGAGGGTAGCTTGTATCAAGCGACGCAAGGAGGTACTACATGAGATGAAATACTCCCCGGATGGACGCTACCTTGCAGTTGGCTCCAACGACAACTTTGTGGATGTTTATGCCGTGGGAGAGGGGTACAAGGACGTGGGGCACTGTACAGGGAGCTCCAGCTTCATCACCCACCTGGACTGGTCCACAGACAGTCGCTACATCCAGACTAACTCAGGGGCTTCAGAGAGACTCTACTACCAGATGCCTAGTGAGTGGTTTTCTTTTGGTGTTGGAGAAGGAAGGAGTGGGGGGGGGGGGGGGGGGGGGGGGGTGGTGAGCGCGAAGCACGAGGCGCAGAGGCTCAGATTTCTAA